>JAVJAQ010002699.1:0-21776 GCA_032362365.1 Zygogramma bicolorata
AATCGATACCAGGACGCTGAGAGAAACCTTTCGCTACAAGTCGAGCTTTCCTTTAATCAATTTTGCCATCTTGTTGATACTTTGTTCGCAGAACTACCAATAATATTTTCTCCAGGAGGTCTTTCACATAAAGTCCATGTCTTGTTGCGAATCAATGAAATGATTTCTGATTTTGCAGCTTTTTCTATGGTGTATGCAAATTCTGAGTCATTTCCATTATCTTCGTTTACATATTCAGAATTGTTTGTTTTCTCCATTGGAACCATATTGAACAGTTTCTTGGGTCTGCCAACTTCTCCGTCGCGAATCAATCTGGGACGACCAGCACCTCTTTTGAATTGTAGATTCTGAGAAATATCATTGAGGTTATCATCCGCCGTCGCTTCATTTTCGAAATCTTCAAAACTGACTTGCGGAGAACATTCTTGCTCAATCGTTGATTCATTTGGGTTTGGTAACCATTCAGAAAATTCATTATCAGTGGTGACTACTTTCCGATCGGATTCTGTAGAATTTTTCCTCAACAAATTGTAATCTTCTGTGTTTGATTTTTCATCCGTTTGTTGCTCTCCCAAATTCCATTCATTAAAAAATTTGACATCACGGGTTATACAAATTTTATTTTCATTAGTCAACCAGACCCTATAAGCTTTCGATGTTTCGGAATATCCGACAAGGATACAAGGTTGCGAACGACTTTGAAACTTTCCCCTACTGGGTGTTTTATCGAGAGCATAACCTTTACAGCCGAAACTTCTGAAATGTGCAACATTCAATTCGCGTTCCAGAATTCAATTCAATTCAGGAACATGAAGAACGTTTTCCACTGTACAGTTATGTGATTCGGTATGTTCAACTTGTACATTAACAAGAATTGTGCCCTTTCCAATCACTTCAAGTCTTCTTCCATCTCCAATAATTATGTATTCCTTGGTATCGAGTTCCTCGTAAGTACTGAACCACATTTTATTGAAAGTCATGTGATGACTAGCACCACTATCCAAATACCAATCAGCATGTGTATTATCTGCATCAGTTATGAGAGCATAGTTTGATTTGTTCTTTGGTTCATCCATTGATTTTCTTTCAGATCTGTTCTTTTTGAACCAACAGTCACGTTCAAAGTGGCCCCGCTTTTTACAATAATGGCAGAGAACATAACATTTTGAAGATTTGTTCTGTTGGCGTTCATTTTCAGTTCTCTTCCAGTTCGTTTTCTTGAAAGCTCTTGCTGTCAATGCCCCATCAACATCTTGTGTAGTCCTGTTTTTCATTCTCTCCTCTTCGGCAATAAGTCTGGACATGAGAGTATTGAGGGTTTTATCAGGAGAACTATCCCATGCGGAGTAAAAATGCTTGAAACTTTCAGGTAAGGTCATCAAAATTTTATTCACCAACATACTTTCGCTTATTTGTTCCCCACAGTTTTTCAGTTCATGGCTTAGTTTTTCTGAATCGACAATATGATTAGCAATACCTTCATTCTTGTAGGAATAAGCATAAAATCTCTGCTGGAGGGCGTGAAGGCTTGCTTCTGTGGTTTTTCCATAGAGCGACTGGATTCTTAGCCACATTTCGGCGGCTGTCCCACATGCAATCAAATGTGTAACAACTTTTTCTTGTACTGAGGTCACTATCAGGTTTTGAGCTTTCAAGTCTTCCTCGTCCCATTTCTTCTTTTCTTCCTCGGTCTCTACTGCCGTTCGTGCAGTTTCAATAACACGATAGGCTCCGCCTCGAAAATGAAAGATCTTTGGCGGAACTTACGTAGTTTGACCTCCTGAACAAAAAATTCAACTGGAATTTTTGGGGCTCTCAACTCGTTTCGGAGATACAAGACAGGAAATCAGGGTTTTACGCCTATGTTTGTTTCTCAGCCAGTTCCACTCGAAATTCCTCCTTCTTTCTATCAGCCCAATATACACATTCTATATCACCTTCTTCATCACTTTTCAACCAAATTATACGCATTTTGCCATTATTCACAACAAAACTCTAAAATGTAAATAGTCGCGCGTTCTACTGTTTTGCTAACCTCTAAATCCTATGACGATTTAAATATACGAAAAATGCGTATAATTTGGTTGAAAAGAGATAAAGAAGGTGCTATATAATGTGTATATTGTGCTGATAGAAAGGAGGAATTTTGAGCGGAATTGGCTGAGAAACAAATATAGGCCTAAAACCGTGATTTCCTGTCTTTGGGGGCCGTATCTCCGAAACGAGTTGAGAGCCCCAAAAATTCCATTTGAATTTTTTGTTCAGGAGGTCAAACTATGTAAGTTCCACCAAAAATTTTTCATTTTCGAGGCGGAGCCCGATTAACGGAATATTACCCATTTCCGTCCAGAGTTATGAGCCTCCTATACTCGACTGCTGCCATTTTTCTCCCGCTTTCACCAGAATACAAATTTTACCGTACTTATCACTCCAACAGACCTTCTAGAGCAGGGGTGCTCAAACGGTCGATCGCAATCGACTAGTCGATCGCGAGTGCTTTTTGAGTCGATCTTGAGAAGAAATTTCCGATATAGAACTATTCACAGATTTTTTTATAGAAGATAGGTCTCTAGAACAAAATGAAATGAATAAACTACCAAAATTTATTCGATCCACAATTAAGCCAGAATAACACTTTCTCTCATCGTAATAAACCCCTGCTAGCAGGAAAAGGCGGCGAGACTTGTCAAAGAAAAGCGGCGTTTGGGTCAATTTATTTGTGCGAGTCTGCATTTTCTGATATGAAGATAATAAGGTCAAAATATCGCAATCGACTAACTGACGAACATGATTTGCACTCGGTAATTCCGTACCCTCTTATGAAAAGTATGCTGAGGACATGCAGTGTCACGCTTCAATATCCAAAGTCACCCTTCAGTTAGGTTTAGACACTACAACTCGTTTGTTTTTAAAAACCAATAAACTCGCAATTTTGAATAATTTTTCCATTGACATTTTAGAGTAGACCTACACTCAGAGTCGATCGATCGTAGTCTAACAATATTGAGGTAGATCGCCAACAGTTCAAGTTTGAGCACCCCTGTTCTAGAGTAACCAGAAGTATTTCACAAATCTATTCACCCAACTCAGTTTCGTACTGGGCCCATAACCTGCTGACTTTGCAGTGTTTTCGATGAATAAATCAATCAATGAAGTGAATAATAACTTTAATAACTTTTAACAGGAGATAAAAATACAGCTCAACGGCAACGGTCTGCTGCTTTTTACTCGACCAGCTGATGGCTGCATTTGCCATGAGAAAAACGTAGCCGCTAACAGATTTTCGATCGTCAGGGTCGTCGGCGAAGTCAGCATCAGCATAACCAACAAAATATTCACCATTTTCTTTTCGTTGATAATCAATTTTGGTGTAAATCGTTCCTCTGAGGTATATCATGTTCTCCTGATGGATTTGTGTAGAATTTACTCAATACTCCCACTGCATGAGATATATCAGGTCTTGTGAGCTGTGCTGCATACAATAGACTTCCAACTGCCATTTGATACGGAGTGTCTGTCGACAAGATTTCTGTGTCCTGGGATGATGTTTTCCGAAGTTTGTTACCACATTCCAAGGCGGTCTTAACGGAATTGGAATCTGACATCTTGAATCTCTTGAGTACTTTTCCAATGTACTCACTTTGATCTAAAGATATTCTTCCATTGGAGCGATTTCTTTCTATCTTCAGACCAAGACAGTATTTCCATTTTCAAACCTTCAACGAGTTTATCATTCTTTTCATTGTTGTTTGAAAAGAGTAAAAGATCATCAACATGAACTGTCACAATGATAATGTTGTTTACTTTTTGACAAAAATAAACACAATTGTCGAATTTAGCTTGCTTCAAACCAAGTTCTTTGAAGCATTTGTCCAATTTGATATTTCATAGACGACTAGCCTGTTTCAATCCGTGAAGAGCTTTACGTAGTTTACATACTTTGTCTGGATAATTCTTGTCTTCAAACATCTCGGGCTGTTCCAATCATATAAAGTTGCTGCAGCTATCAGAAATCGGAATGTTGTAGTCCGCACCACAGGTGAGAAAGTCTCATCATAATCAACACCATATATTTGAGAACAGCCTCTGACAACTAGCCTTGCCTTGCATCGAAGTAACTTACCAGTTTCATTCCGTTTTCGGGAAAAAATCCATTCGCTCGAAATTGAGTTATGTCCTTCCGGCAAATGAACTAGTTCCCAAGTTTGATTTTTGATGAGTGACAAAAATTCTTCCTACATTGCATTTTTCCAGCTTTCCGAATCATTTCTGGAAAACGCCTCACGAACTGTTTTTGGATCTTCCGTTCGATCGATATTTATTGCAGCACATAATATGTAATCCTTCAGTCTTTCAGGAATTTGGTGTTCACGTTCAGGGTATTTTCTCTGTTGCATCTCAGTCTTATGCAGACATCTTTCTATATCTATATCTTCTTCAATTTCAACAGTTTGGTTTTGGCCCCCACTTTCGACTTCATTTTCACTTTCGACTGGGTTGGTGGGTATCATTCTAGTGAAGCTTCTATCTTCATCTTCCACTCCATCCGGTTGATTCTCAGGCATTTCTCTCAATTCTATTTCATGTTCAAGAATCTGTACATCTCCAAATTCGTAGAAATTTTCTTCTTTTTTGATACTTTTGACGTACATTTTCATTTCGTCAAATATGACATCTCGGGATTTTGTTATTACTTTCGTTGCCATATCTATCAAACGATATCCTTTTCACCCCGTTTCGACGATGCAATTTTGTCGCTGCAACTTCTCGCGGCGACTTGTTGCTGCGAGATATGTCATGTAGCTGTCAGTTTGCATTGCCAATATTAAAAAATAGCACTGAATGTTACCAAGATGAACGTCTACATTATCACAACTGATATATATATAATTTCATTCATATCTAATAATTGATATTGTGATTAAATCACCTTATTACTCAACTTGATTCCTCAAGTCTCGAAAAATAATTGAAATTTTTAAAATCAATATTCTTCACAATGTTGCCACCACATATTTGTGGTTTGCGGCAACAAATTCACTATAGAAATAACTAAGTCGCTGCAACTTATCGCACCAAAAAAGATTCATGCAACTCGAAAAACTTGCATGAACACATGCAATTTTCTGGAATTGCAGCGACAAACTTGCATCGTCGAAACAGGCTATTAGAATTTTCGCAATAGCCCACAAAAATTTGTTCTTTGGATTTTGCATCCCATTTATTCCTCTTCTCTTTTGGTATGTGCATGTACTTGCACTCAATACTGTCGAATTATCATGAATGCAATCTAGTTTATATAACTCGCCATCGGTAGATTTGGCAATTGCAATCAAATTTCCAGTGTTTTTATCTCTCATTTCACAGCGATTTTCATTCTCAAAAATGGTTTTCACGCCCCTTTTTGCCAACTGTTTACATGATATGAGGATTGAACTTGAGTCCTGGAACAAATCTAACATCTCTTATTGGTGTCTGAACTTTATTTCCATTTATATTTAGCACCACCGATGTTTCTCCCATACATGTAATTGGGAATTGTTCTCCTGAAGCTGTTGTTACAATGCCACCATCATTAACAGGTTTCATATTCCGAAGCCAATCTGACCGACCCGTTAAATGAACTGATGCACCTGAGTCCACGTACCAATCATTTCTATTCAAATTTTCAGTTCCCAAGGCTGTTATAACCAATCCCGATTCGGATTTCTTCATTTCTGAACAGGCTTTCGGAAGGCGACATGTTTTCGATTTATGTCCGAATTTGTGACAATTATGGCATTTTCCTTTGAATCGTGGTAATCTATTATCTCTCTGGTGCGTTTTTCTGAAGACGAGTGCAGATTCTTTGTCTTCATTTTCATATTTTGCAGCTTCAGCTAATAGTCTTTCCTTCACCAAATCTGTCGTCAGTTCCAATCCACAGTTTTCAAGTGCCATGATGAGGGGTTTGAAATGATCAGGAAGGCTCACGAAAATCAATGCTGCTAACACTCCGCTCTTGATTTCATTGTCTATAGCTCTGAGTTGTTGCGCAATTTTGACTTTTTTGTTGAGATATTCATCCATTCCTGAACAATCAGCATAACGAACAAGTACTAATTGTTCTATAAGACTGGCAACTCTCGAAAATCCTTTGGATTCGTATATATTTCTCAGACGTTCCCAGACCTCTTTTCCTGTTTTCAGGTCTCGTATTTCCGTGTAAATGTGAGTTTTAACACCAGATACGATTGCTGCAAGTGCTCGTCTGTTATTCTTCTCATCAGTCTTTTGTTGACTTTCATCTCTGTTTCCTTCAACATATTCCCACAATTCGCAATTGATCAAATGAATTTCCATACTATACTTCCAGTCAATGTAGTTCGAACTACCATCCAACTTTTCGAATAAAGGTGGAACTGCGGTATTAGACATGGATGACATTTCAAGTTCTTGAATTCAGGAATATATAACTTGATACTGATTTTCACAATTTTACAAACTCCAGTTCTAACTATTCCACTTAGAAACCTGGGCCCATAACCTTTTGAACAGCAGAGATTGGAAATTAACTTTTTTATGAAAAATAGGCAAAAACTGACAGGGTTTATTTTCAAAGTAAAACAACTACATCAACAACAACTCATAATCATAAACGTATCCATATAAATGAAACAATGAGTGAGAGTGAGCTGCATCATATCAGGAACTACAACTTCAACAATTTCCTTATCTGGTATTTTTCTACCCTGTATATCAATTATATTAAATGTTGGCGTCCTTTCTATACTGAACCCCTTGACGACATTTGGCTTCATTAAAGAAACTTGTGCCCCAGAATCAATCATAGCAGTATATAATTCTCCTCGAATCCATATCTGCGCAATATTTCGGGGTTTTTCGTCTTTCTTAGTACAACTAAGTATCCTTGCCAATCCAGTATCTAAACATCGTTCTGAGCAGCTACATTGCGGGGTGGAAATGCAGCCACTTTGTAGTTGAAATTCCTTGGGGGCGTTCCGTTTCTCGGGCGAAAGTCCCTTGCTGTAGTGTATGTATCCCTGTATTGTGCTAGTCTCCTATTATTAGAATTTCTGGGTTGATATAAATAATTACGCCCGTCGCTCTCATGTCTTTGAGCTCGAAGTTTCCATGGTTTGCCTTTTGCACAATCTCGGATTTTGGGCCTGTTTTATGGCATTTATAGCACAAATTTTTATTTCTGTCATTCCCATATGTGGGACAATTTCTGGCAATATGACAATTTTCATCGCATTGGGGTTTGGTCATTTCCTCGATGATTTCTTCCCGCTCAGCTGTTTCAATGGCTTCTTCCACTGTATCGGGTTGTGATGATAAAACTATCTTTCTTATCGGATTCAATAAACCCATGACAAGTTGGGTAACAATGCTTTGTTCCCATTGTTGTCTCAGAATGACGTTACCGGCTGGATCTTCTGTAACTTTGAGGTTTCTGAGGGCTATTACTTTCAGCCTTGCTAGAAATCGACTGTAGACTGTAGAGACTGTCCTGGATATTGTACAATGCCAAAGTGTTTTTTCAATTATTTTTCCAATTCTTCCCAAGATTCAGTAGTCTTCAAACTAGTTTCAGATTCCAAAAATTGTTTTGCTAGCCCACGTAATTTCAATCCGACTATTGCGACTTTTTGATTTTCCGTCCAATTTGCGATATTGGCAGTTTCGTCGATGATTTGTAGAAAATCGTTTATGTTGGTTTTTCCATCAAAATTTGAAATGGAATCGATGTTAAATGTGACTGGGAAAATTATCTCTTTCTTTTCTTCTTGTTGACTCGGTTCATTTGCTATTATAAATTTCCCTTTTGTCAAATTTTTACGCCAAATGTTTACGTATTAATACATGTTGAATATTTCCATATCATAGGGGTTACCTATGAATTAACCAAAGAATTCACCCCACACAAGGACACCAAATGTGACGACCGGGTATAGTTGGTTGGCAAAAAGGCAAGCATCAACAAGCAACAACAAAAAAGCGCACCAAACAATCAAACAACAAATAAGCAGGGAACAAAGCAAAACAGATTCTGTAACACAAAATACGTCGACAAGTCAATAGAACTCACATAATTTCGTTCATCACAAATCTCGTACACGGTACTCGAATAACGAAATTATCACTTCGGTTATATAGCTAGACTTACATTATCATGTTATTGAGTAGTTGTCTCTGGAGCGCTTTAAATTAATGTTTAGCACTTCTGGCGTCTGATTTATTACTGCACTGAGTTGTTTGGTTACCGTCTTCACTGTACTTCCAGGTATATACTACATCACTCACTTGAACAATAGAATTTTGATACGAGCCACTAGATTCTAGACTACTATACTCAAGACTACTGTACTTCACTGAACCGATGAATTCGCAAGTCGCCAATGTTTTTATATCCCCCATCGAACAAAGAAAGATACCTTTGAGTGGCTAATTTCGCAAGCTTTAGGAAGTGGCTTGAACATCTGCCCCATTAGATTTTATGGGTTTCAAACCATTGCATAAATGAGTCGTAAAAATTGCGACCTTAATTGCCAAGCTCCCCATTACTTTTTATGGTTTTCAAAACATCGCATAAATAAGTCGTAGTTATTGCGCCATTATTTGCCACGAGTTCCAGTATTGAGGCCATACGTGTTAATTACCCCCCACTATAAACCCGAAAGTTGCAAGCTTTTGTTCGGTCCATTTCTTGTGTGCTGATCTGAAGGTAAGGGTCGGAAATTAAAATATTCTGTATACTTCTATAATACAAACCCCAATGAATATTTCGGCCAATCGTTGAAATTTTGATTTAGAATTAATTATGCAAGCGTTTCTGGAATTCTTCAAAAAGTGTTAATACTTTATTATGGTTTTGAAAATATAAACAAAATTTTCCTTTTTGTTTCACTTAGGTAAATACACAGTTGAATTTAAATATTTAACAAGAACGAATTTTGAAACAAAACTTAATTAGAAAGCTTTTCCTTGAATGAAGACTTCTATGGAATCGCGTATTTTTCGTGAATTTATTCCTTTTGTTGACGGTGGCACCACACACTTCCTTGCAAAAAAAAGTTTCGATGGTGCTACAGCGAGAAAGAAACTATTGCACGTCAAAATACTACAACTTTTTTTTTTCAAAATAATTCGTTGTGCCACCCTGTTACGCTGCTGAAATAGTCGGGCACCATTTTGCTACTTGTTGTTTGAGGGAAGTGTAGATATTCAATTTTGGGTTCGGAAGTGGAATCCCTTTTCATTATTTTCAAATTTAAACCAACAATATTCATTATGATCACAATAAAAATGTCCTTATCAAAATGACTACTCGGTCAGCTCAGCAATTGGGGGTGGGTATGGGGAATGATTCCAAGTTATTTAAATTTCCAGATATTCATAATAATATATATTATCAATCACTATCATTACATGGGTTTCTCGAAATCAATATTTCTGCAGAGTTCTACCCACCCCATATTTTTTACGAGGACATAATTGAGCGAGTTTAGGTGGGATTCTTCAATAGAATATAAGGTTTGGTTATTAGAAACAGCTGTGACTTGGGTCAAATATCTGAAAATCAAGAATGATTTGAGACTCTAAAAAATTTGCTTTCTGCTTCTCATCAGAATAGACAGTACTGACCCAATAAATAACTGGCTGCTTCAAGTAAAACAATATTTTATGATATCTGGGTAGGAAAATGAGTGGAAAACCTTTTTCAGTACTAACTTGAAGCACTTCCATATTGGCTCCATTCAGAGACAAGTTACTGACGAAAGTCTTTTCAACGATACTATTCAGGTGAATATGTAGCTATTCATATGATTAGGTTCTTAGCAATAGTCGGAACTTAGAGTTAAAGATTTATCAGAATAATATTCAACTGATCAATTCACTCCAGTATTACAAAAGAGGTTTTCGCAATATTTGAATTGGGACGAAATGATTTTAGATTATGGTATCTAACCCCTGTTTTTGAGGATATGATGTCACGGTGAGTTGCAGTTCATATAATGGTGGCTTGTGGAATCCGATGGCCCTTTTGGAAGGCTGCGACGGAATCCCCATATCCGACTATCTTGTTGTATCGTGAGCAAAACTCACTTGCTTCAATTTCCAAAGATGTTTCCTGATTGGAACCCAAACTCACTTGAAATATGACAATTTTTTCAAAATGTATCCTCTTGTCGTCTCATCCTCGCTTATTTTCTGCCCTTCTTTCATTTATTCCATTAATCCTTCCGAATCATGATTGAACCTACAAGTTCTTGAGCCTCACATACTGTTCAAATTTCAAACAGAATATATACAGTTACAGTTTTCGTAACATAGCCATCAGGATCATATTTCAGTCAACATTCAAAACTGGCGCTAGGAAATCGACATGGCCGACTTCCTCAATAGCCGATTCTGCTTGAAACACTTGACAGAATATGACTAATGACAAGATTGCTACTACTCACTTCTGTTTTTCCCAATGGGAAATTTCGCCGAACCCTCTCGTATTCCAACCAGAGGTAGGAATATTTTTTGAGCCCAACATCCATGGACTTACGACCGCCGACTTTACATTCCCTCCAAAGGATAGCGTATCCACAATATATCTTGTGCTCATTGATATTGCCGGCGAGCTATGATATGCTATTTTGCTGCAGTTGTATGAGCTTTTGATGCGGTATTGCTCTGCCTGAGATCACCCATTCAAGTACTAACCGCGCTCGGCACTGCTTAACTTCATATATCGAATGATATCAGAATGACTGTCAGTCAACTTAAAGAGCTGGGCCGTGCCCCAAGAAGGAATAAGAATGAGATACCTATTGTATAACGAAACGCAAATATATCACTCCATTGTTGGTGCGAATCATGAAGGAAAGTATATTGTATTATTTCCTTGATTACAGTTTCTCAGCAAGTATTGACCAGTTTGAATTAATCATTCATGAGTTATTGAACGCCATTTTTTCAATCCTCAACTTTTTGATAACCACTCAATTCGTTTACGGAGAAATCGCATCTTTTGCACATTTCACCATGTATATCTTCAATTCCGAAGAGTCCCATATCATGTTTTCAAGTCCACTATCAGGAGATTTCGAAGCTTGTGAGCTTAGACTATCATTTGATTTTTGAAAGAGAATTTCCCCACAGTGAGCTCATCTTATAATATTCCTTTTGAAATATCGATGATGATAAAGGAATAACAGTTATAAATACTTAGTGAAGAATTTGGATCTTGAGCTCTACCAAGAAGCCAAGAGAACTACTAGTCAGAGCAGTCTCTTCGAAATGGTGGAATGTTGAAAAAGCACTGAGAACAACTCATTATGTTGTCAGCTGGAATTATGCTGGTAGAATTGTTCTTTATGATTTCATTGAATAGACATTCGACTACCTAGAGAAATTTCAACAAGTGAAGAGTAATTTTCTTGACGTTTGATCAGCAAGCTATTTCACTCACTGGTGATTCTGAAGTCGAATAGGGATATGAATGCAAAACAACAAAAATCTGAAGGATAACTGCTCAAACTCTTTTTCAGGTGCAGTATTTGGGAACATTGTCTCGTTACCTATAGCTGGATTCATATGTTCAAGTAGTTGGGGTTGGCCGGTAGTATTCTATCTATTCGGAAGCTTAGGTCTAACGTGGATGTTCGCTTGGATAATCGTCGGGGCAGACAACCCAGGTTCTCACAAAACTATCACTGACTCTGAAAAAATGTACATCCAGACCAGTCTTGGCCAGCAGAATCAAGAGGTAAACCATAATACATCAAATGATCATGAGTTATTCGCATGCTAACTTTAGTTGTACGTAGAATAATATCGGGTATGGACACACACTTTGTTTAGGTTCAACCTAATGGGAAAATAATAATCAATATCATATATCGTACTGTTCGGTACCAACAGAATAATTGATTCATTCCCGGAAGCTTCCGAACACGGTCCTCTTAGGGGTCCCCTTCGAGCTCAAATTTTTTCTGCTTTCTGGGGTCATGAAGTATTCGAAGTCTCATTTAGAATTTTTTTTTCATACCATACGTCATCCGGAACCACACTGAAACTGCTTTGAATCATTTCTGACTTTAGCATATTCTTCACAAGATTTTCGTGTTGTTCATCCACGCTGGTAACAGTACCCATAATTATTTCTGTTTTCGATACTGTTGATCCTTCAGGGTCATTTTGGAATACTACTTCATATAGAAAAGGGTTATTCATGCATTGAAAAACATTCATTACAGAGTATGATTCTCAGTCTCGTTCAGTGATGAACTAGATGGGTGTATAACGCGAATGGTAGTTGAGAAATATAAACTTCCATTGAACACATCATACTTTCTGTCCTTACCAACAGATCTTTCCGAATAATTTTATTTCAGAAATGATATACGGAACGTCGCTAATATTGTGAAAAGACGATTCCATCCCTCAATATCCTCCCCAGTAGAATATTGAAAGTTATATGGCTTTTCTCTAAAGCGACAGTGAATCCAATAATTATTCACTTTCAGATAGTGATCCCCGTCTCGTCACAGCGTTAACGACATCCAATAATATTCGGAAATATCCTTCGGTTTGTAGTCCACGGACGGCAGGAAAAATGCGCTATTTCGTGGTAATTCAACCATTTATACGAGTTGAATAAGAGTAGACATTTTTCAGTTATATCACTACCCTTGAATGTGGTGAATTGGAGTGGAGAGTGGAGTGTGAAGTGGAGCAGAGTTGAGTGGTTCAGAGTACAGTAAAGAAAGTAGAGTGGAGTAAAATAGTAGAGAAGGGGAGAATAAAGAGTGAAGTAGAGTAGGGAGGATATCATTTTTATCATGAATCAGCGTTCATCTGTAACTTCGTCCGCGTAGAAGTCGATCTGAACCGTTTAGTCAGAGCACACTGGCAGAGCTAAACATCTAGCGCGCTCTTTTCCGACTTGATTCACATATACTATCATTTTCCACTAAATTATTCCTTCAATCATAATGAGATAAAGCTCATACCACTCCTGAATAGCTTTCTGTTAGTGAAAAAATTTTCATGATCGTATCAGTATTTCCGAAGAGTACCCCCTACGAATAAACGAAATTACACACTTTCTCTCTCGATAATAGTAGCATAGATATATAGAATGGCGTACATATCAATTCGGTTGTTGCACATAGAACACTACGGGGTTGGGATAGTATTTACTTCTGTATTCTTCTAGTATTTCAATAAAAAAATAACATTGTATTTTTTCCTCTCACTCTCATTTGAAACGGAATATTCAATTATTGGCAATGATTCGAATATTTTTATATCATGATATCCAACGCAATTTGAACTATAAATTGGTACCTTGTTGAATAATCAAAAGTATTTCAGAAAAAAACATTCTTTTCATTGGTCCCAGAAGGGGATGTATGTGAAATGATAAATGACGCCAGTAAAGGTAGGTCGAAATCGGGAAAATCAAGGTTACTGAGGGATATCATCGTAAATATTTCCATGGAAGCTTCGAAATTCATGAATTCTCCACATTGTCAAGGTAATTCTGGGGGAGTCATATATTAAGTGACAAGTAGTGAAAAAAGTCCATCTAACATAAAAAATCAAGGTTTTCTGAAAACAAAACTATCCATAGTCAATATTCCTCTAAACTTCAGCATTTTCAAAAACTCTATGTTTTCGAGGTCATTCTACAGCAATCAACCCTCTCTACCGCGTTTTTTCGCGGGTTTGTATAATTTCACCAAGAAGACTCAAAAAAAAAAAGTTGGCTAGCTCTGATTGTGGATGAAAGGACGTAGTCCGGTGGCTGGTGTTTGATCAACTTACACACGAAATTCAATCAACATTATCGCGAAGGGTCGAAACTAAATGTTTTTACTTGGACGCTATATACAGTGAATCGATTCCAGATAAAGTATCAAGTTTAAATGTGATTGAAGATGAAAAATTTGATGAGCAATAAACAAAATCATGTTTTATGGCGTTGAGCTATAAAAAGTGAAGTAATTAAATTTAATCAATTGTTACTTGAGTAGAAGATGTTGATGACGATAGTATCCCATTGAGTTAAATCAGTTCAACCTTACAAATGTGGATGTTCATGACAGGTAACCACTTCCGGTTGAGATTAATGGTAACTCAATCTCGGGCAACGGATATTTTTTCATTCGAAATAAAAAATCTGACTCTTATAATCTGTTTCTGCTCAGTAAAATATTCAGGTAATATTGAAATTCACTGTATGCGTGGTTCATTGTATATTTCGAAAAATCAGATTTTCCGCGCTCCATCCAATGGCAGGTTTGGGTACTAACCGACCGCAGGAAAGCGCGCAACCACTATATGAAGATGGCCAACAGTGAGAATCACTTTGCTTGATAACGAGTATTAGTGTCCGCCAATCTATAGTGCTATCGCTATCAACACCTTCTCAACCACAATTCTGTGCACAGAAGTGAAGAAATCCTACCGATTCAAGGAGAAAGGCGTAGATCAAGAGGTTGGTCTTAATTTTTTTACCTATCGATCTGCCATTGATTTCGAAAATCAATCAAATACCTATACAGTCCACTATTTATATTTCTCGCCCATAAGTCTAGTCCATCGATCTCGAATATTGAAAAAGTTAGTTTCATTATTCTTCTGATAAATAACAAGAGCATGCGGTGAATTCCTTTTTCCTTCTTTTTTTTTGTTATTTGAAAAATCGTTCGAATGTGCTCATTTCCCACTGGAAGTGTTAAATTGTTTTCTTCGGTTCGTTAAGTTCGTACGCTTTGAATGAGCAGAAACTGTTTAGCAATAAAAACTCTATACATGCAATAGATTTCTTCGCCCACACCGTCATTTTTCAGGTAATTCATTTTGAATTATCAATTTGAACAACCATTTTTTGTACAATAATAGATAGCTCATTCATCAAAACAAAATCCATAGAATATTCGTTAGGTCCAATACTGAGATTTTTCTCTTAGTAATATTGTGATTAGTATTACATTTGGTTCTCATATTGGAAAATAATTCCGAAATTTCAAATGCAACAAAAAAAATCAAACAATCTTCTGCTCAGAGAGGCACAGAAATAATAAAAATGTCCGAGCTACGGAAATGTGCTGATCAGGCGCTTCTCAATAAAGCATTTCATTTTAATTTCAGATGTCGATATAGGCATATCGAGAACTTTCGACAAATATCATAATATCATAGTAGGAATAGTATCAAGTCAGGAAGGCGGTGACTTAGTTGCTGAAGATAATCTATTTACTACTTTCAAGAGAATCATTTCCATTCTCAAGCTATTTATTGTCAGTTGTTTGGCGACCCTGATGGATCTTCTCACCCCCTGAATAGTACAATGCACATTACTAATATTCCTAATGAACAGCAGAATATTCGTTTGCCTGCCTTGGATTTGCCCGAGTATGGAGGCAATCTTGAAACTTGGCAAACTTTTCATGACATGTTCGTTTCAATGATTCATGAAAACGATACTTTATCGAATATTGATGATTTCAATTATTTGTTGATTTCTCTTGAGAATGTTCCTTCAGCTCTACTCAAGAAAACACCTATATCTGATCTAGTGCGAGTTACATTGTTGCCTTCAATATTTTGGTAAAGAGATATGATAACAAACATCTCATTGCCGCTTCACATGGGCATGCCATAGAGCGAAGTAAAAAATTAACTTCATCTGACGATTCACAAGCAATGCGCACACTTGTAGATACTTCTGAAGACAATTTTAGCACACTGAAAAATCTCGGATACGCTGTTGAGGCATGGGACTTCATTCTTTTCAATATGCTTGTGGATCGATTGGACTCGGATACAGCTACCAAATTTCAAGTTGAACATAAAAATAATCTGAAAAAGATGAATGCTATTAAACTCTGGTTGACTCTATATTCAATCAATGCGGAGCTTTGGATTCTTAGAGTACACTAAACCTAAAATGAAGGAAACAAGTTATGCTCATATCCAAGTAAGAAATAAATTCACTCGTTCGACTCTTCGTAGAAAACAATCGGGTTCTGTTATGCTCTCCCAGTCCAATAAACTTTCATGTCAAATTTGTCAAGCGGATCATATGATTTACAATTGTCCAATATTTATAACTAAATCTCCAAGTGAAAGATTTACTTTAATTTAAAATAGTAAGTGGTGTAGTAATCGTTTTGGTACCAAACATTCTTCATCAAAATGTACTTTTAATTCTTATTGTAAAAAAAGGCTCTCTGAAACATTAGACAATGTTGAATTTTGAACGGGGCGAATTACCCTTTATTACTAACTCAATCGAAAATGTAAATGGGAATTCTCTCCCTTCGCCTACATAGAAGCTACAAGTTCAAGTTTTCAGTGTCATTATCAAAACAACGTTACCAATCAACTCTCGCACGATACTAGTACTGTTCTATTATTTACCGCTTTGATTGAAGTAGAAGATGGCTTAGGTAATTTTCAAACTGTTCGATCCATTCTAGACAGTGCAAGTCAGTCTAATTTTGTCTCTAATAAATGTGTCAATAAGTTATATTGGGACATGAATTTTCAATTTTCTCACAGCATTGCTTGCATTTCAAAACATCGAAATGAAACTCAACATGTATTCAAACTACTCGAACTGGATTTCATTATATTACCCAAAATATGTTGAAATATATTCAGGCAAATACTAATCTGTGAAGAGCCTCCAGGTTTTCAACGCATATTGTGGCGTTTTTCGGAAGAAGAGCCCGTTAAAGATTACAGACTCCAGACAATTAGTTTCGGAGTGAATTGTTCTCCTTTTCAATCTCTAAGAGTTATGAAACAACTTTCGATTGAATATGAGTCAAAATGCCCTATCGGTTCGAATATTCTAGAATCAGATATTTTGTTGACGACATAGTTTCAAGTTGTGAGACTGTGTCTGAGGCACTTGTTGCACGAAAACAGTTGATTGCATTACTTGGTGAAGCAGGTTTCGAATTACGAAAATGGGCTTCCAACAACTCGAGGGTTCTTGCTCAGCTACCACTCTCACTAACTCACTATCTTCTCACAATGGAATCCATCCGCCGATGCTTTTGCTTACAAAGTTATCCCTCTGGAATGATCTTGTACGAAACGAATCGGCTCGTTATTTACGGTCAATACAGACTTTGTGCAGTCAAGAAATAGACTGGGATCCCCCAAAAATAATGATAGAAATTTGGAATCGATTTGTTTCAGAGCTACCGCATTTGAAAAAATAAAAAATACCCTGTTATATATTTCTTGATAATATGATTTCATGCGAATATATATATATATATATATATATATATATATATATATATATATATATATATATATATATATAATTATTTGTTCGGATAGGTTTCCGCGGTCAGATGTGAAAGCTGGAATTTCCGGTTAATCCGCGTCTGGAATAGTTTTCTTGTCTACGTCTTGGCTCCCATTTCGGAGCCATTTTCAAGACTGAGTGACCTTGCGTCTAGGTCTGAGTTGTCCTACTAACTGTGTTTCATCACTGGAGATCGAGCATGAAACCCAATGATTGAACAAATTTATGCCTGGACAGACTCTACAATAGTGCTTCCCTGGTTAAAATCTTCCCCACATAAATGGAATACTTTCGTGAGTAATAGGATCGCGCAAATTCAAGATAAAATTGCCCCCCCGAATTGGTTTCATGTAAGAGGTGAATGCAATCCCGCTGATCCAGCTTCACGAGGATTGTTACCGTTCGAACTACTCGCTAGTGAGTTATGGTGGGCAGAATCCTCGTGGCTATGCCTACCCTCTACGCAGTGCCCTTGAGATATATTCGTTATTCCCGAGATTCTTGAAGAAAATAGAAAAACCACATTAATTGTGTCTGTAGAGCAGAATGATCCTTTTTTTCATTCAATGATCAAATTTAGCTCTTCATCTAAAATAAAAAGAATAGTCGCATATGTTATCAGATTTCTACATAATAAAAAAAGATCTGTAAATGTATTCGATGCGCCTTCCTCAGAAGCAGAGCTAGAAAATTCTCTTACCTTTTTGATGAAGTTAAAGCAGTCCTTTGTGTTTTCGAAGAAAATTTCTCTATGAAAAATTCAAAAAAATCTCAAAAGTTTCAGAAAACTTACCCCTTTTATCGAGTGCTCAGAGTGGGCGGACGTCTTGTTCATGCAAACCTCTCTTTGGAGATAAAACATCCTGTTGTTTTGCCTCATTCGCATAGACTCCCTCAATTGGTTATCGAATATACATATAATCGATATCTTCATTCTTGTTTGCAAACTCTGCAATATCTACTTCCCCAAAGATACTGGATTTTTTTTTCGAAACGAGCAATTCGCAATGTTATTCTCAAGTGCTTCGATTGTTTTCGAGCAAACCCGGTTTCGCAACAACCCGGTTTTGCAACAACCTCTGATGGGCAATTCACCTGCCATTCGTGAGGCTTTTTCAGCTGCTGTTCGGCGATTTATCGCGAGAAGAGGTAGATGCTCCCATTTATATTGTGATTCAGGAACTAATTTCATAGGTGCCTCTAAATATAATATCTCTATAATGGAACCCGATACAGTTAAAGAGCACATCCAATTTCATATCACCCCCAAATTTTGGTGGTCTCTGGAAATCTGGAATGAAATCCGTGAAGTCTCATCTGTACAGGGTGATTGGCGATCTCACCTCTGAGGAACTTTATACAGTTTTCGTGCAAATCGAGGCAGTCCTAAATTCTAGACCTCTACGTCAGTTCAGATCCAAATGATCTACAGGCCTTAAGCCAGAAAATTTTCTGACTATGGAACCCTTGAATGCTATACCGGACCCTAAATTCAATTATATCAAGTTGAGTCGTTTATCTAGGTGGCAGTTATTGTAACGTATGCATCAATTCTGGAAGAGATGGCATCTAGAGCACTTACATACTCTTATTCAGAGAAGTGAATGGAATTTGCCTTCCACTTCCATTGAGCCAAATACTTCAGATACTCAAAGTTGACCTTTGAAATGGAATATTGGTAGAATCTCAAGTATTCAATTTGGTAGGGACGGGATGACAAGAGTTGTTGATGTGAAAACCTCAAAGGGGATATACAAAAGACCTACAAATGAGGTCTCTCCTTTACCAAATAATTGACCTGTATTTATATTTTCAACGCGTAATTTTCTAAGGTATTGTCGAATGACGTTTTTTTTTGGTTGAAATATCATTATCAAATGAGGGTTAAATTTCAAGTGGGCGCTATGTTTCTGCTCCGTAAAATATTTACCTATCATTGAAATTCACTGTATGCGTGGTTGATAGTATATTTCTAGAAATTAGTTTTTTCGCGCGCCATCCAATGGCAGGTTTGGGTACTAACCGACCGCAGGGAAGCGCGCAACCACGATATGAAGATGGCCAACAATGAGAGTCAGTTCGCTTGATGAGTTATAAGTATTAGTGTCCGCTGAACTATAGTACTATCGCTATCAACACCTTCTCATCAACCCCAATTCTGTGCACAGAAGTGAAGAAATCCTACCGATTCAAAAAGAAAGGCGAAGATCAAGAGGTTGGCTTCTATTTTTTTTTTACCTATCGATCTGCCATTTATTCCGAAAATTAATCGAATACCTATATAGTCCACTTTTCATATTTCTCGCCCATAATCAATGAATGAAAAGAGATGAATTTCAGATTCGGTCATTTTGATATTCGCTCACTGAGCACGGGATGTGATATGTTCTGTGGTATTTTTTCCACCGAATCTCACTCAGTACAAGGTATCTGAAACTTGGATATGTTCTAGTGATGATGATAATGCATATGAAACTTCAAGCTATAAGCTGATCTGAAATGACAGAGAAGGAATATGCGGGGAGGGGAGGGGTATTTCTATTCAACTGAATAATCTATTTGCGAAATATGATCTAGAACGAATTGTTTCGGAATCTACACGTGTACCACAGTACTCGATGTCTCTGATTTAAGTGTCAGATTTCTCAGATAGAACTTCAATATCGAGCTGTGATGTAAATGGTATGGAAGACATGTCTGACCATTCGTTGGTTTCTTGCTCCTTGAAAGTGAATAGAGACAAGAACATTCGAAGGGGCATACTTGAAGACTGGAGTCACATCAAATCATCTTTTGGACAATTCGTTCGACTTCATGTTGATGATGGCAGTACCCTGTACTGATGAGTGGCCAAATAGCCCGAAACCGGTCTGCAACTGTGCCCGTCCCAATAATTGAAAATCAAATCCTTTGTATTGCCAAAAGCAAAGGCAGGATTTTCTTCTGTGAAGAAACTGGCACCGGTCGGATACGATTCAATGCCCTTCGTGATATAAGCCAGGAGAGTGGTTGTTTTCTGACAGGTGCCAGCCGAAACCTACTGTGTAGGTACTTTGAGACTGCCCAGAACGAATTTTTCGAAAGTTGATTTGAAGAGAGACATACCACCACCACTATACTGTGCAACAAGAAGTTCCTCATCATTTAATCACGGTCTGTTTTTTAACGACTCGTTTTCGTATGACTGGTCTCTCATTTATTCACTCAGTGATATCGGTGATATGGTCAAATTTTGAAACCTTCACGTGCTTTTCAATGAACATGAACCAAGAAGATCAGTGGAAATATTGAAAAACACAACTCCATGTCTCACGGAAAATCCAAAATTCATAGTGATACTGAGATACAAAGCATATATAAAATATAACGAATAGCAGAAGAGACGAAAGAACTATAAAAAACACAAATCGAATACGGCAATCAAATCCGAACTAAAAGGCTTGAAATGGATTTTGTTTTGTTGGAAGATATAAAATTGACGGTTTGACTGATCAAAGAAAATAATATTGTGACAAAAAAAATTAAATATCGAATGCTGAATGGAAGTGGCCGTTACCGTTACTTGATGAAAATCCATATTCAACAAATAATATACAGTTGCCTGTAAGATCTCCACATATTAGGGTTTACTAAACCGCGACACGTGTTTTGCTATACAATAGCTTCCTCAAGAAGAAACTTTGAAGTTATTATTTGTTCAAATATTGAATGTGAAATGGGAGTCAAAAAATGTTTAAATGGATAAATATTCCCATAGACAACAGTATTGGATAATGTCAAACATAGATAGATAGATAGATAGATAGTTCATCAATCTTTCAGGTGTACAATCATCATTCATTCAGAAAGCACAAATAAGATTCGTCGATTTCGTCACATGGTAAAAAAAAACAGTATGTTGAGAAACAATACGGGTAATAAAATTTATGTTATAAAACACAATAATAAAACAATGACAGTATCCAATTAAAATTTGAATAAAAGCATTAAAACAGAGAAAGGGAAACATTTCCAGAAGAGTAGGAAATTTGCGACAATAAAAGGTGTACGTGATCTAAATGCAGAACTGGTCTTTCATACCTCAGGTAACAGGGCAGGCGCATGATCCATATATTCCTTTATAGAATAAAAAACGTTAGCAGTTAGATAACTTTTCATGGTTTCTTTGAATTTGTGTGGATTAGTTATAGATATTAACATCGATTGCATTGTTCTCTGACGTTTGGAGTCTAAATTTGCGTGGTCTAATCAATTGACAGCTTCGAGTGCTGAATCTGTGAAAATCAGCATTCACTACTTACTCGTTTTTCTCATCATGTATTTCCAATAAGGATTGATGAATATAAATGCAAGGTAGAGTCATAATTTTTAAGAATGCGAAAAAAGACTGACATGAATTGACGAGATGTGACGTCATTATCTGAAATGTTTGGGTAAGGGGAAA
>JAVJAQ010002701.1:0-28973 GCA_032362365.1 Zygogramma bicolorata
ATTGGTATACTTTGTTCAACCATCCTTTGCCGTTACGTCATAATCGGTGACGTATTCTGCTGTTTTACGTTTGTCTTATATTAGTTGAATGTTATTTTACACTCAACCTCAAAATTATCATTAGTATGTACCTACCTGCAAAATACATCGCATACACTCGTGTTCTTATTGCATGTTGATGTATGATATAAATCGATGATCCTCGAGCAGAAACATGTCCGGAATGAACTTTGATTTCGTGTCTTTATCTGTTTTCATTCCAATAGTAGCTAGTTTTTGAACAGTTCTAATGGATATTTCTAGAGAATCAGCAACACGCTATAGAATTTAATAAAATCATATCACTAAAAACTTACATTTTGCAAAACAGGTAGATACATACGTTGTAGACTGCATTCAACGGTAAAAGCGGCACTCCAGCATCTCTTTCTCTTGAAAAGTAGTCAATCAACTTCAAAATTAAGCTTTGCTCTTTCTCATTATACCGGAAAGGCATTTTGACAATGAAAAATAAACTGAAAAAGGCGAAAATGACCAAAAATACTGAACGAATCAAACTATGACAACTGAACTGTCAAAAATAACAAATAAAATTCACATCAACATTAGACATACGTTAATGACGTCATAATTCCATCTCATCTATTTCATGAATGAGAGATAAAGTTGGACAACGTATGACGTAACGGCAAAGGATGGTTGAACAAAGTATACAGATATGTAGATGACGTTATAGTTTGTTTTAAAGGCACCAACAGGCAATTAGATACATTTCGTAAATATAATAACACTATTCATCCAAATATTCAATACACAATAGAGATGGAAGCAGAAAATTCAATTAATTTTTTAGATTTGACAATAATAATAAAATGTTTATTCATCATCATACAATTCCTTGGAAATACAAGGGGAATGTAAAGTTAGGTAGTTAGTGAACTTATAGAGAATAAACTGAGTACATCTTACGAAGCAGTGGTGAACTGCTTGTGTGTAAGGAACTAAGTATAATTTAATATATAAAACAAGACAACGATCAGATTTAAACAGTGACACTTTCGCAAACATTTGAAGAGGCAAATATAACAGTAGATACTGTAGTATTTATTTTTCGATCTTTTCATTTATTTCAGCACGGAGTAGGCTTTTCACAAGAGTTTTCAATTTGCTTTTGAATTTTTTAAAATTTGACTCATTTTTCAGTTCTTCTGGCAGAGAGCTGAATAGTTTCGGTCCTAAGTAATGGTAGTCTCTTTGACCTACTGATTTATGCATTACTAGTATCACTATTCCTTGTTTATTCCGTGTATTATAAGTATGCTTTGATTTGACCAATTCATTTTTGTTTCTATATTGAACCGTGGTTACATTTATAAAAGATAATTGTCTCATGTCAAAAACTTCAGATTCCAAATAGAGAAGACTGCTAGGAAAGCCAACAACAAACACCACTTTGGTATTTTTCTTAAACTTTCCTACACTGATATCACTATTCATAATAATTCGGTATATCAATATAAACATAAAATTTCAGCATACCATAGTATGATACACAGATTAGTGAATATTCCTCTTTCTGTGAACAATTTTAACAAAGAATTAAATATCATAAAACAAATAGCAGTTAACAATGGATATCAAGTCAAATTAATAGAAGATATTCTTGCTAAAAAACAACATAGAAAAGCTATCCAAGAAGTGCACGCCACTTTGAGGAACCATGACAATAACTATAGAATTTTAACTTATCCAGGACCTGCTACGGAAAAAATAGATTCATTTTTGCATAAACAAAATTTAAGAGTAGCATATTATAGAAAAGATAACACGTTGGGAAGGTTTATCAAGAATAACAAAGATTATTTTTTTCACTTGTCAAAATATGACGTTTCTGGCATTTCAACCAATAGTAGCGGGTTATTCTATGGTTATTCTAGCCAATCATTGGGTATTATACTGATAAAACTGCCTGGTCCTTTCGATTGTTTCGATGAAACGTTGTTTACCTTTGAACTGTCAAAACTATACGGTTTACCGCGTCGATTCTATTGAACTGGCTCATATTTATATAAATTATCATGAATGAAGAGTTACCTTATTATTAATAGTCATTCACTTTTCACTTTTTCAGCATAATAACAACATAACACATTTCAATGAACACTCAAACACGTAAATAGCTCACTTTATGACAGATATAGCGAACGACCGATTCAAATATTCAAGGTTTCCTTAACTCAAATGAAGATGGCGTACGATTAGTTTTCATTAAATACAATTCATTTTTTGTTGTATGAGAAGAAACCGTTGTATGCAGATTTTGAAACAACGACATAACGAATGATTTTATGTTCCTTCTGGCGCGATTTGTATTTCATAAGAAATTTTCAATTATCAACCTTATATAATGAGAGGTGTGACGCCATCTCTTGGTTTCCTCATATCATTTTCAATGCGGAAGCATTATATCTCTTCTGGATTATAGAGGGCACACATCGATGTTTGACATTTCAAATTTGTAAAATGTTCACCTTTTCTCTTTTCCTTCTTATGTAAATGAAATACTGATCAATTGAATTGTTCTTCCTTCTTTTTGTTCAAAAAATAATCTCTCCAAATACAACTCGTTCTTCAAATTTAATAAGATAAATTTTCATTTTCGAAACACTCAAACTTTTTTATTTTGAGGCAAGAGCATTCAAATAAACCGAATTAGATAAAATCACTCGTCCTACGGACTCGTGATTTTATCAATCGGTTTGTTTTCATACTTTTGCCAAATAAAAAAGTTTTTGTGGAAAATGAAAATTTATCGATTAAATTTGAAGGACTCGTGGTATTACCTTTGATGAAACAATAAAAGATGAACAATGAAGAATCGGGAGTTTATAAACTGAATTGTGGATCTTGCTCCAAAGGTAGACCATTCAAAAGCCGCATACGTGAACATCGTATGAATTATGAAGAGAAAACAACTCATTCATCATATGCCAATCACATTTTGGAGGAAGGCCATGATTTCGATAAACATTTCGAAATTCTGGATGTTGAAAATGAGGACATTAGACTCAATTATTTAGGATTTTTGGAAATCATTAAACTGAAAAATTCAAATTGTTTGCTAAATTATCAATTGGATCTCAATAGTTCCCCTTTGTTGAACTTATTCAATTGATAAGTAGTAACTATGTGGTCTCGGTGGTGTAGTGGTTAGCATATCTGCCTATCAAGCGGAAGGCCGGGGTTCGATTCCTCGCCGGGCCACCGTGCTGGGTAATCGCACGATAAAAGGTAAGGCCTCGTTGATCCATTGCTGGCACAAGTTTCGACTTCTGAGGGTTGACGTTCGTCAGCTGGTTAACGAAAACGAACAATTTTAGAACAATTTAGATATCATAATCATTATCAGTGTATAATTCTAGGAATCAGTATCAGTTGTATAATTTCGGGAATCAGCATCAGTTCATAATTTTAGGAATCATTATCAGTATCAGTTATATTATTCTAGGAATCAGGGATAATTAGAGTAAGCCCTGATGTATTTAAGGAGCTTTCAACAAAGAATAATTGAGTGTTTATAATACATTCGCTTGAAAAAGATACAGTGTATCGAAACATGTCGCGAAGACAATAAATTCTGTGAAAATTCAATCGTGTTCTACCTTATAGCGTAATAATATATATATATAATAGCTTATAGCTAGTTACCCAATTTCTTGGAACGAACAATAAGATATTCTTTTCCTGTCAACACCATGATTGAACCCCATAAACTGAATGAAGAAAGTGAAGACATTAAAGACATTGAATTGCCAACAAGAAGTTATATACAACATGCAATACCCAGTTGATGACTATACTGTGAGAGTCAGAAATACAAAAAAATTTCTGAATATTCATTGAAGTGAACGATATCCTATTAGATATGTTTTCTCTTTTCTCCATGAGCTGGGGGTTTCATGAAATGCGGATAGGATGTAATGAAAATGATAGCCGAAAAATACTTTTCCGCAAAAAGCTAGAAAATATTGACTTTCCAGACAACATTTCTTGAAGAAAAAGTCAAGATTACCTTACTGTAGGGTAATGATATTTCCTTACAGTTGTTGGTGTTTTAAATGAATGATTGAAAATAGTTTCTATAGTGAATCAAGAAATTTTATTACCAAATTTATTTGTGGATGGATTATTCGCGATTTTTTCAAAATTAATCAATATCTCCGTATGTTGAGTCTCGGCTCGCGGATCGACTTAGCAATTACAGTTGTCCAGGAACGTTAGGTCTTTCCTATCTGGTGAACAATATACAATTTTCGTGCAACAAGCTTTTCGCAACCTCAGCACAGGCCGCAAAATGATCTTTTCAGGGCCGTTACCCACAGATTGGATTCATGTGCCTGAAAAAAAAGGTATAGTAAATATAATTCCTGAATGGATGATAATTTTTTATTCCATCTGGAAGACATAATACTATTGGGAAAAGTGACAAACTTCTTGAATTCTTCAACCTGTAGGTCAACTATCTATATTTGAAAGTATAATTGAAAAAGACAAAATATATCTCTTCCGTGAACGCAACATACAATATTTTTGTGATGTTTCATCTTTGAATGATTTGATCTTAAGTTTCTAGCAACGTCATCGTAAAATATGTTAACAAGTCATATTTTTTGTGGAGAGTGTGTCTTCTCTCATCTGTTCATGCAAATAACATAATATTTGAATAATTCTGCAATAATGACCACCGAACAATGAGAAAATATCATGACCGAACCGTGAACCAAGAAACATGAGGCCAATGCGATTTATAGCCGATTCAAATCTACATGACATCAAGAATCCTGATGATTTTTTCAACACTCATTAGTGGGTTCAAGTACTGATTGATGGGGAAAATAAATTTCGAAGATTCCAAATAATCTAACAGTACTAATTTGAGAAAAGTTTGTATACGAATAATTAAACTTAGAGACGCCAGTAGTTATGAATATGTATGACATCACGTTCAGAATAATTTCGAAGGGGTTTGCTGTTGACACACATTCAACAAGAGATGCAATACTCAACAATATTTCATCTTTATGAATATATTATTTTCAGTGCTAGATATACAAGGTGGATATATCGATTCAAACCATCGAGCTCTCTTGATCTTTTCAAAATTCTTTCAATTGAAAAATGTAACTCCCCGAAACAATCAGGATATCTATGTTAGGAAATACGGAATGCAAACGACACCTTTGAATCAAGGAAAGCAATAAGTATGTTTAACTCAAATACTCATTTTTTTTATTCATCATTGTTTCCCCAGAATATGGTGGTGTGTATATCTAACAAATAAATAATAATCTTTAGTTTCAAGTCTTACATGACTAATATTATAATAAGGTGCCTTTATCAGAGGCAGAAATCGGCCAGAGACTGCTCTCACAGTTAACAATGAACTGTATAATATTCTATGAGTGAATTCATCAAGATTTTATTAGTCCAATGACATTCAAATTCAAACAAAGGGTTTTGATCTCATTCGCATGAGGAATTTTTCGTTATATTCGCAGTTTTGTAAATGCCGGGTACTTCATGTGAAACCCAAGAATTGCGATTTTTATTTCATATTACCTTCAAAAACCTATAAATTATTTTTTGAAACGATTATATTATTATATATGATATATGCCATAAGTTATGTGTCGTATCTTTTATGAATTGAAGATCGAAATAAAGAAATATGTCACAAAATTCATATACTGGCGGCGTTTCAAAAACTTAAAGATTCTATTTTTGTTGAGTTTTGTCAAAATGTGATTCATAATACAGATAAAATAACGATTTGAAGCTTTTTAATTTTCTGGTGAGAGAAAAAAGAATTATATCATGACATAACCAGATTGAAATGAAAATGTTCGATTTGGTCTACTCTAATTGTTTTATGAAGTGTTCATGTCCTCATCTGCGAGGTAAAGATGAATTTTCGAATTTTATGTAGTCGCATCGCGTGCCTCATTTATTGAAAACAATAATAATAGTATATTGTGTTGTTACAAGAAATATAATTAATTTATGTGGCAGGCATGGAGATTGATGGATGGAACAAAAATTAAAAGAAACATTCATGTCAATAAAATTAACGACGACTTGGCAAAAATAATAGAATGGGCTAACATGAACTTGGTGGAATTTATTGATACGAAAACCCAGGCATGTCTCCTCTCAAGAAAAGCCGATCTAGCATCATCAAATATTCAGATGTCAGGAGTAAGTATTCCTACAAAATCAAGTAACTCGATGCTGGGAATTACGATCAGTGATAATCTCTCATGGGAAAACCATGTGAGATCGATCGCTAAAAGTGCTTCTCAGAAACTTGCGTCTTCGTGCGAAAAAATACTTCACTTCTGGTCAACTTCCAATGGTGTACAAGGCTCAGATACTACCTGTCATGGATTACAGTTGTCATGTATGGAGTTCGGACAAAAATCATTCATTGGGGCTTCTCGATTCTATTCAGAGAAAGGCAATTCGTCTTGTTGGTGATTCTTCGCTCACAGACTCGCTCACTTCAAACGAACATCGTAGAAGGGTCGGAGACTTGTCTCTCTTCTATAGATATTTTTACGGCCGATGCTCTTCCGAATTGTTATCAATCGTTCCCCCCTTGGCAATATTTACACGGATGACTCGAGTACAGAATTCCCACCCCTTTGTTGTGAATTCGGAAACCTGTCGAACCTCTATTGCTCCGGGATCTTTTTTCAATAAAACTGCTGAACTTTGGAACTCCTTGCCAGAAGAGGTTTTTCCTGAGGCTTACAAATTTCAGAAATTCAAAGTAAATGTTGATTCGTATTTCCTGTCCCTTGATTCACGCGGTATTCTTTGAACATTACAGGGCTTGCTTTTCGTGTTAATCTGCATATAAAAAAATGATCCTTAACGGAGTCGCCATAAATGCGAGCTACACATAGCACTTTTTCGAAGAATCAGACATGCTACTTTTTCTCCAAAGGTGACGTACGTAAACAAGTGATGAATTGAAATTTTATAGAATACAAACTCTTTTGGTGCTAGTTACATTAGCATATCACATTATATATTTTTGAAGTTTTTAAAAAAGTTTTCTTTGTTCATAAATTTTGGTGAATTCGGTACAATATCGGTCCAGAACCAAAAGAATGTTATGTGTTGGTCCGAAATTAACTTGTATTGATCATAAAAGTGTCATTAGAGTATACCGATAGATGCAACATATTGGTGGATCACTAGGTATCATGACATGAAAGGAATCAAGTTCTTCAGAAGCTATCGTTGACTATAACATTTCTACAGTGTCACTCTCACCAACTCAATGAACCTAGCAAGATAATTGGTTTAGCCACAGGCCTCTGTTTCGCATGGTGACAAATAATTTTGATGGATGTGGGAAATCTGTGTAACGTAACGACATTGCAAAATATGCGTTTGTTTATATATTCATTTCGAATATTCAGATTAATTGATACACCTTATCTAACATATATCGTAAATCTTTCCTACTCCTTGGACGACTAGAAATGAGTAGGTGTGCCTAACGCTAAGTAGATAATTATTCAAAATAGTGCGTAGGAATTGTAGATTAATTTTCGAGAGTAAACGTCGTTAGGAAATAGTTCTGCTTGAAGATTTCGACTGGCTAATAAGTTGATGAATAACTCAATAAACAAATCAGACTGCCACACCTGGTGGTTTACAAAATTTCATTCAACACATTGATGTTCAATTAGAATAAACATATCCTTTAATGAATTTATTGGCTCTGGAAAAGTTTCTATTGATATAGTTTTGAAACATCCAGAAAGACCTTCTAGGTATGTTTCTGGTGTTTATCAAATTTCAAACAAATTCCAATTGCTAATAGCCAAAGGCCAATTATTCACTATTTCCAACTGGCTTCGAAAGATAACTTGACTGAAAAAGACTGAATTCGTATCAGAAAGTAGGTAATGTATCTTTCGATATCGCAAAACACCCGTGTCACACAATAATAGGGAAGCCCAAGCGGGGATTTCGGGATTCACTGAAGCACGGCAGATTAATATACAAGGGACCCGATTAAGTACTCCACCATATATGAGCCCTATATATATATTGCCGCCCTTCAAGGATAAAGGATCAGATTAGTTAAAAAAAATTGATCAACTGAAATTCTCGAGCGCCTAAGATTAAGGTAAGGTGAGTTAGTTACATCCAGAAACGTGTATATTCCAGTAATCTGACAATTCGAAAGTGACCTAAAGAAAGAGAAGGGCTACAAAGTTGTAAAAAAAGTCATATCAACACTCGAGCGTGGCTATATTTTTTTTGAAGGAAATGATTCAAGAATTACAAAAAATATATAATCTGACGATTTCCACGAGCCGAAATAATGAAAAGTCATCGATAAAGTTAAATGCTTGCAGCTACGTGATGCCTATATTTCTCTCTCCGCGTTTCTATTCCTCTCTCACTCTTTGTCTATCTATTGCTTGCTCACTCCGTCCCCACTCTGGTTTCTGTTGCAATGACAGTTGATCACACAAACTCGTTTGTGGCATGATATTGTTTACAACGAATATCTAACGTTATACATTTAAAAAAATGTAATTGCTTATAATTATTTTCTTATAAATACAAGTATTCTACTGAAAAAACATACACTTCCTTATTTGCATGCTTTCTCCTGAGCTTTTCCAATAATTAAGTACAATCATTCAAAAAAATTAAAATTCAAATTGACAGAATAGGCGAATCCCTCCAGATAATCGTCAGATTATGAGACAGCAACGTCTAGGGCGTAAAGATGAACCATATATATCTTAATCTGACTCGCTTATGTATTTCAGAGTGATGAATTTTTTTTTTCACTTTCTAATAAGGGCCACGAGTCTGCGTCACATCCAAACCGTCAGTTAGAGTTTCTTTCAGGTTCACTTAACATTCCCTCAAAAAATCTGACGACCTCGAGAAAATCCATGCAATAGTTTTTTTCACATTTTTGAAAATCTATAGCCGATGAAAAGGTATACATTATATAACATTTTTTCTTTTCACCATCCAAGCTTCGCAACCCGTTTCTATGACGCTCGAGTGAATCCCGATTTAGCATCGTGGGCTCTCCTACTATAATATACAATTAGTTATAATCAAAGGGAAAAATTGAAAATCATTTCCGTATGTATTAAAGTATTCTCAATTGGGAAACGAATTCCAACATAACCAGAGTTTTGAATGTATAATCTAAGCATTATTGCTGATTGAGGTATCAGGAGGTAATATAGAGAAAGTAAAAAAAGGAATTGTGAATACATTAGATGTAGGCGCTTTATAAATTTTTCACATGTTATTAAGGAATCGGCATATCATCATATGAGAAATGTATTCTTGAAAAAAACTGCTGCATTGTAGATACGTTTTTTATTTATTTTCATTCGTTTGACCACTCTTGTTTCCTGAATTTCATGTAAATATAAGTATCTGATACCTGTAGATGTTTTTCAGTCAAATATTCATTAAGTGTCGCCTGATTATTGTAGCTATAAAATTCTTTTGTGTTCTTGCCAATCAGAAAATAGCGATGGATCAAAAGAAAATCATACCACATTCTACATTCTCATTCGGTTATCAGGTTATCAGTTGAAGAAATTCAAGCAGAATTTCAAAATCAGATAACAACCAGTTGTGAGAAGAGTATGGACAATTGAAAATCCCTTTTGTTTCAGAAATGATATTTGAAATTAACAAATAGTAGGAAATACTTGAGTTCATTCTCCTCTCTCATCTTAGTTTTTCGAAGTATCTCTTCGAACATCTTGTACGCTATGTTTCAAAATAAACAGGTAGTATAAATTAGATACATATCAAATCAACAACTGGAAAAGTCGTTTACTATGAACGTAATCCCATTTGATTTTGATATTATTGCCCATTTGTTTCAGCACACTACAAATATTATTACATTAGTTGATACTGCACCTGATATGAATAAAAGCAAGTGAGTACACATTACGAAATGATTTGTTGAACCTTAACGAACTCCAATAAATCATACAGTTTCATAATGGGAATTATGATTCAGTGGTCTTGTGAGCCTCCAAACGTAATATTGCTTGAATAATGATTCAATGACCTGTTAATATTCATGAACTAGGTAGTAAATGTATAATCTGGGGATGGACCTCTTTTGGTGTACTGGATAATAAGAATCAATATGATATATAATATACAGGATGTTACATTGACGATGGAGACACTACAATAATTTTTCTATAGAAGGAATACATGTCGGCAGTAGCAGAACACACACTCGGAGAAGGCAATCACGTAAATGCATTTGACGAAACCCAAGTGCTCGACAGGACTCAGAGCTACATTACCAGATTTTACAGACAGGTTATAGAGATTCAAAAACATAAAGACAATTTCAACCGAAAAAAAGAAGGCATGAACATCAATAAAGTCCGGGTACCTGCACTGAAGAACACATGCCCCAAACCAGCAAATAGAAAAGAAGACACGCCCCTCTCTGACACAATAATACAGAACGTCCAACACGATAGCAGATATAAGGCGGATCATAACGTGAACGAATTGGTCGGTGCTGTGAGAACGAGAACATAGCGTCCGTTACCTCATATACTTTAATAATGCCCACTACAGTTGTAGGCGAAAAGTCAGGAATAAAAACCTTTGGACCATGGCAAACAATCCCGGATATCATCCCGGAATCACAAACTCAACTATTTTAAGTAGTCGAATCTCGATATTTTGCTTCGCCTTCGACAAATAGAAAAGGAAAAGTTGTTCAGAGTATAATTTCAACTCCATTTACCAAGTAAAATGGCAATTATCGCATTTGTGATATATTCCATGAATTGATGCATACACAAAATTATTACATGTTTTATTTTTGATATTTTTGAATATTGATTTGATACACTGTCAATCCAGTAGTTTCATGAATTGTGATATTTCAGTGAAACTCAGGCAACCACTGCTGTATCCAAAATAATCACAATAATCAAAATGTAAATTATTTCATCAAACTCGATAAGGAGTTGAATTGATATTGAAACAACATTTTCTATTACTTTTTTCGATATCTCTGATGTGCAGATTGAGGTTTGGATTTCAGTTCATTATCTCGAAAAATGTAACCGATCAACCTGCATATCTGTTCGAAAACTAACATTTGTGTTCTTTCGAATAGAGAAATTCTGGGGTGTCCTCATCTTCACTGCGACAGGCTGTTGATTATACAATAATGAAGATTTATATGTGAAATCGAAAGACTTCTTCTGTCTCAGTTTCCCACGGAAGGGAAATCTCCATAATATTCAGAGATTATCGTGGGAACTGAAAGAGAATAGTTAAAAAATCGCATTAACATTTTGGATTTCAAAGTTTCAGCTTCATGAAAAACATCTCTGAGCAATAACTTCCAGATATATCCATCTCGTCAAAATTTGTGCACTCAGAAAAAATAGATCGAGAGATCTCGAAGTTTACAACAAAGGCGTGACAAAATTGTATTTGTCCGTTCAACTGCCGAAAAACCGTTGAAGGTGCAATGAATGCTGGAATCTCGGAAGAGCATAAGCCATGAAAATATACTCAACTGAATCGAATAAATGTGAGTTGGCATTAAGTGCCATTCACACAAACACTGTGTTCGATTAAAATGGTTTTTTGCGGTCAAGGTTTTCAGTACTCCTGTGATTCAAACTCAAGATGTATGAGCCTCTGAAGGAGCTAGCCACTCGCGTCAGCGAAACGTCAGGAATAAATTCCAAAAAACGACGGCCTTCAAATCCGAACAAAAGTAGTGATAGTGTGTTCAATCACCTGAACAGTAGTAGGCAGGAGACAATCGGTGTTCAGGATGCCCCGAACAGAGCTGTATTCAGAAGTATTCAAATATGTTCTTCGATACTTTTTATTGGTTGTTATTTTTCTTTATGAGTGGAGCATGGATGGTGTAAGGTAACCAGAGTTCAAAGAAATAAGATATAACTGAGAGCAAGTTACAATCGAAGAAAACAGTTTATAAAAGACGATAATTTGATAAAGTAGGTACTTAATTCCGAGAAAAATTACCAAATATAAATACTTTGAAATTATTAAACCTTGTCACTGTACAATTCATATTCTTAACCATTTTAATCCGGAATGTTTGAAACTCCATCGGTTATTTCAGATTCGCGAACTGAACAGTCTTTTGTCCAATGTAGTTATTTATGTACCAGGGTATAAATTAGATGTTTTACGCTGAGGGCTAATAGCTATCAGAGCCAAGGGCCTTTATCCCGAGAGTGTGAGTTGCTCGAAGGCATATGCATCTATTTATACCTGTGGTGTATACCAACTTTTATGTTATACCAGTTGGTAGTTAGGATCAAAATATCAATATATGCAAAAAAAAAATATAATTCTATTTGATTTCAACTAGATATTATTTATGATCACTAGCGAGACATATCAGAAATTGAAATGGTTACATGCTGAAAAAACTGTACACCTCTTAGGCGAATTGCCATGTGCTGGATAGCTAAAGAATCAAACTCCTTTTACACCAAGTAGAGGAGACCTCTCACAGCTGGCACACCGGCAAAGCCGTAACAATTGACTTACGGCGAACGAGACAAGTCTTCGGTCCAGTTGCAGACTCTCCACAGAAATCAGATATTCGATTTTCTAAATGATTGCATTCAGAAATCCAATGGCAACAAGCTGTTTTAACATGTCATAGGTCTCCTCATTGACACTCGGCTTGACTTGCGAACACAAAATATTTCGAACGGTCTGTTCCTAAGGAAACAAAAACCTGAATCTGATGCCGATGGTATAAACTATTAGGACAAAACTAGACAATCCGCACCAGATTCAGCCTCTCATCTATTTTTCATCAACAAATTCTACCCATATTTCGTTGAAAATTGGTTAGGAGAAAAAGTGGAAAAACTTATGGGGAGAAAAAAAACTGACTTCACTTTCCTACGTAACGGAAAGCACTGATCATATAAAAATATCCGTATGTATGATTGGCAAAGCAGGTATAATTGAGTGGCAGTAATGGGGTGTATTCAGGTATCATGTGTAGGAAGAGGACCGGTTATTGAAACTTTGGGAACTCCTGAGAAAATTATATTGTTCAATTGGAAACGAGTGCATTGTGTGGCTAGCAATGTTTATAGTTTTGTGATATTGGTTCAAACTCCTATCGTCTATATTATAACAGAAAAATAATTGGAGAGAAAAACTAAGCTGAAATTAATTGTATAAATCTGAAAAAAATTGACGTGAACAGCTGATCAAAAATTAATGAATAATTCAAATGTGCTCAGTTTCATTTTGTAAATCTTCATCGGCCCTGTTTTTCAAATCGCACACTCAACCGGAGGGCTTGAGTAATGACCTACGCCGCGTGATACCCCTTCGGCCACCCCTATTCCCCTCAGCTGTACTGACCAACTGACCAAGCGGAACTCGCATCAGCAAGTGATAAATGTTCAAATGGCGTTCGGATACGTTCCTTCGATTGATTACTTTTCAATGACTTTACAGGGTGAATGTAGTCATTGTATGGGAAGTGAATTGAACATTTAAAATTTTCGAATTTTGAAATTCAGTATACAGTGGGCTATTCGTATTCGAGTGTATGCTCCGACTGGAAACATTCAACAAAGATCAGTCACACTAGCACGAAATCTCCAGGAGGAGATATTGATACTTGACTATCGGAAGATGTCAACTATGTTAGGGAAACTCGCGGAGAGTGATATCAATTTGGTGATAGGGAAAGTTCTTACTTTGACACCAAAGGTTGCAATCGAATCTATTATATACTGTCCTTTCTATTGACGAAAGAAATGGCAAGTCTGTCTCTGTCGGTTTGAATTTATACAGAAAAAACAAAAAATTCTGAATATTCCTACTTGTATCATCTTCCTCCGTAGAGTATTGAAAAATCTGTTGTATTATCATCATTTCTGATGAGTTATCAGAATAAAATCATAAAACTTATATATAGGTTGTCGGCTTACTTAGGTCACCCCCAAGTTTGAATTTTTCCATATCGTCTAGTACTTCAGTTAGAAACAATTTTCCAAATGAAGAGGATACAATTTACTTTATATTTCCGGAACCTGAAGATCTAGAAATACTTTTTGCAGATATTAGTATATGAAAGATAAAAACAATATAGACCACTCTACTGTTGATCAGTGTTCACACGAGAATTCCAAGAGTGATCACTTACTCATCGACGGTGAGAGACGAATATATATTCAAGTTGGGAAACACCTGTTGAGAAAAAGGTTCGATGACTTGATTGAGTTCCTGGCAATGACCATAATGTCAACCATGAAACTATCACAGGGTGAAATTCGCTTTGAAGCTCAAAGGATAGGTTAAAACCTGCACACTGTTTCTATCATCTATCAATGATTTATTGAATGCGAATTATTGTCAAGTTACAGTTTTACAAACACCTGTACTCTACGTAGTAGTTTCTTTTCCAAAAAACACATATCTGTTCTTGAAAACATAATTGAAAGAGAAAGTTCAACTACATCATTTTTTGCTGAGAATTATGAGCGATATTTTATTTTGGAGGAATAGATGGAAACTTCAATTTCGTCATCTCCTATTAATCTCGAAGGTCCTGACTTTTCCAAGAGAATTGTTGCCATATTATGTAGAGTTCACCACTATACACAGTAATTTATATATATATATATATATATATATATATATATATATATATATATATATATATATATATATATATATATATATATATAACAGAAATAAAGAAGAAGACGTTTCTATATTTCAGGTATGCAGCATACGGAAGTGTACTCTTGTACACAAGTTTTTCCAATTTCTTGTTCATTATCATTGTAAGGAAATGCTACAGATTATTGTACACATACAAAAACTGTATGGAATAATGAGAATTAACTCACTGATGTTGAGATTGTTCGTGAATGTTGTGGATGAATAATATGGTACAAAAAGAAAATAGGTTAATATTGTATAAAATGAGTTTTTTTTTTCCAATTTCTAATAAATGACAATTGTTGACATGTTGTCATAGCACCAAGAAGATTTCTATTACATGAAATTGACTTAACATGAGAACAAATTTTTAGTACCAGGTGAAATGTAGAAAGGAATAAACAAAAAATATTCAGATCTTCCAGAAGTAGAGTTTGTAATACTGGAATCATAATAATCATTGATAAGGAAATTTGAAGAATTTTTGTTCAGTAGGAACATATTTCACTGAGAAGGCTGGTATTAGATTTTTCATCAGGAAAAGTATTGTGGGGTAAGTGCTATTTCTAGAAACAATATTCTTGTGGAACATATTTCAATAGCTACATTGTTTTTCGAATTATAATCCATAGAATATCCTTCATCAAAAACATGGGTATTGAGGGCATATCTCTGGCGATGTGTTCGAATGTCCTTTTTATGCAAAGTTATACGATCTTTGAAAAATCTGGATGTGTGTCCAAAGAATTTACTTTCACATTTGAGCAAGGAATGCTATGAATTAAATTTGATTGTAGAGTTTTCTTGGTTTGGTCTTTCATTTTTGAAAAGGTGAATCGATAATGAGTGAGGATTTATAAACGATTTTCACATTCAAAAAGTATTTTTATAAATATATGTAATGAAAGGATATATTATATAAGGGAATTCGTTCAATGGGACAGTAATGGTTTCCAAGAATTGGGGAGTCTTAATGAGTCGTCTCGTTTTTTGGGGCATTCAGGGAGTTTTTCGATTTCTATGGCTTCCCGAATCATTCTGGAGTGGAGTGTTTTTGTTGTGGCAATGGTTTTTGTGTTGTTGAAGTGAATTTTTTGCCCAGTTTCGTGGTGATAATTGAAGAGGGTCGGGGTCATGTCCGAATTACCTACTGCAAGTTCGTGTTCCTACTCGATCGATATCAAATTCACCATGGAAATGAAGACTAACAATGTCCTAACAACAAAACACAACAATAACTTCACTCACACTGTCTACCCAAAACCCATAATCCTCCATGCCAACTCCCACCACCATCCAGCCCAAGTGAGCTCCGTACTGAACTCTCTTATCAACAGATCCATTGAACTCACAGATGATCGCAATAGACCGAGTGAGCTGGAGAAGCTCAAATGAGCCCTTCGTCAAATCAATTATTCCTACCCCTGCACCTTATCCAAATTTTATGGATCAGATGGGATTCCTTTTGCTGGTTGGACTCTCATGAGAACTTCGCAGACTGGTTGTTTAACGGTCAAATATAGGTCATAGAATCTTGACAAATAAAATCATTCTCAAATAGTTTCTAACCAGATGTTAAATGTTTCAGCTTTGAATAATGGGAATTGCTTTTACCCTAGTGAGTAAAAGTAGGAATAAGAAGGGCCAATATATGAATAAATATTGAATTTCATTGAATTGTGCTGGTAATGATATCAAATTATAATGATTTTTCGTTTGCCATGTGTTTATTTTTGCATGTGATATTTTCTGATTGTTTTAGCCCCTGCCAGTAGAACCCTCACGCTGATTGAATAATTTTATGAAGAATTCTCATTTCGAAACTCAATGTAACGTAACGAAACGTAAAAATCAGATCCTCAATTATCGCCATGCAGATCATCCTATACACACTGACTAAGAGAAATTATGGTGGCTTGATCGAAATTAATGCTCCATTGGTTTTCAGCACGGAGTGGATAATTGTGTTCAAGTCTGTAAAAGAATTTCAATCCTGCGTATTGATTACACTTCTTCTTTTAATGATGATCGAAAAACACTCAACAGTCTTCCAGAGAAGAGTTGTGCAAGCACATCAATCCTCTTCAGTTTTTTATTTTTCAAAGTATTTCAGGAAAATGTCTCACCAGCGCAGCGTTTGCGTTAATGCAGTATCCTATTCGATACCGACATATCAGTTGAATATAATAGTTGAAAAGTTGAAATCTCTTGATAGTGGTCAACAAGTATGATCAAGGCCACAATAGATTTGAGGGCAGATCATCAAAAAAATTTAACAGATCATTATAATCATTGAAATATAAATAATTCAAATTGAGTTCCCAAATACAAGGGATTCAGTATTTCATTTTTCAATAGAAAAGTTTCAAAGTCTATAGCTCGAGTTTTCGAAATATTAATTATCTGCTGAAAATGAGACTTCTTGCATCGTTACAATCCTACGCAACTAATCGAAGCACGTACAATAATTGTTTTCAACTAACGAAAATCGAATAAGAATTTCGAAAAAATGACTGTCCTGTAGACAACAGGAGTAACAATGTGTTGAGAAAACTAATCTATTTCACTTCGTGGGGACCTCACTGACACATCCTGTTGTTTGTATCCATCGTAGTCTATTTTCTATTGAAAATTAAATATAATAAAAGATAATTGAAATCAACAACAAAGGAAGGGAATTTTTCACTTTTCCAAATTGTGGTTTCTATTTTTGTTCAAGTTGATTTCATAAACGAAGGAATCTATCATTCAGTTCATTGTTCAAAATGATATTCTGGGCTTTATAAATATTCAAATGGAACATTGTGTACTAAGTATGTTTCTGAAATGATTCAATAATATAATAATAATAATCATTATTGACTATTTGCTCTTCTCTTGAAAATTTGAAATGGTCTTCAGTACCACTACTTTTATTCGGGTTTGAAGGCCGTCGTTTTTTGGAATTTTTTCCTGACGTTTCGCTGGCTCGAGTGGCTAGCTTCTTCAGAGGCTCATTCATCTTGAAATTCACTCCGATGACGAATAAAAGTAGTGATACTGAAAACCTCGGCCGCGAAAGCCTTAACTATGTTGTCAAAAACCTCTACGGGGAGGAAATATGGAGACTTTACAACCAACTTGATAAAGGTAGGAAACGGAAAGCACACTTACTGGAAACGTTGACATTCTTATGCCGCTGTCGGGACTCCAACATCATACCAAACTTTTTAAAGCTGAAACGAACTCTCAAATCAGCTCAGGCAAATCGAATCTATTCGAGAAGTGAGAAAGCCTTTCTACGAGAACGAATCCATCATACACGAAGCCAGCTAGCAGAGATAGACAGTCATCGGAGTGAATTTCAAGATGAATGAGCCTCTGAAGAAGCTAGCCACTCGAGCCAGCGAAACGTCAGGAAGAAATTCCAAAAAACGACGGCCTTCAAACCCGAATAAAAGTAGTGATACTGAAAACCTCGGCCGCGAAAGCCTCAACTATTTTGTGACATGGTCTTCATTCATTTCCTCTCATTTCACTTCATTTGGTTGACTGATTTATCAACATTGTATTTGTTCATATGTTTTCTCAGATAGAAAATTCATTCTCGAAAACAATCGTAAACTTCAACAATCCAGAAATTTTTTTCATACATCACACATAGGCGAATTTTCTATAAAAGGCCTTTTTTCCCATAATTCATGATTTGTGTTATTCATTCGTCACCTTCCTCTCTACCAACTCGTCTTGAGTGAGAGAACATGAAAAAAAAAGTTACTGAATATCAAAAAATTCAATAAAAAATATTATTTCAGCAAAATTTGGTGGAGCCATGCTTCTATATAAATGAATTCTCATGATAGACTGGAGGTTTTTACTTGGTTCACTAAATCTATCCATTTCGTCCAAACTATACTTACCCAATTTGAATTTCACCGACCATAACACTGTCCTGACATGTTAATTGTGTGAAAATTATCACACTGTTGACATGAATTTGCAGTTCGAGATTGATTGTAATCATTACTTGTGTTAATGTGAGTCGAAAAAATATGTAGTTGAAAAAACAGTAGGAACTGTATGATACGTTACACAACCTTGCCGTATAATGAGCTCAATTATATCATTATAATTTAGAAATTAACTCGTTTCATTTGTTCGTATTGTGAATTGATTTGCCACAATCAGCAAAACACTTTCTAAAATCAATTTACTGTTCAGTGTTTATCTTGTGCGAGTCTTGCTTTTAATTAGTCTTTACTTGAGGAGGGAGTTCCATCACCCCAGTATCATCACACCAATTCACGATTGGTATGATTCAGTGACTATTTGACTATCGAATTGCATTCATTATACTAGTCCAGCATAGTATAATATACACCTAGTAGTTAATTGCTGGACTATCAGCCAAAAAATAGTCCGGAAATGCTAAAACGCTTATGAACTTTATCATAGTCCTAGATAAAACCATACGCTTTGTAGTATTCTTCGTTCTTTGTTTATTTGAAATTTGTCGTTCGTATATAGTTCCCAGGACTCTGAAATCACTCACCCTTCGATTTGTTTCATTTCAAAAAGATATTCTGAGATATATACAATGTTCTGAACTTTGCAATAATTGGTCTAATGCCATGAATACTTATTTCATTCATATTGTTACGTCCTAACGCCGGCCCTGACGAGATCGTGAACGCAGATGAGGAATCGCGTCGTAGCGAACGTCATTTTCCAAGAACCGTAAATGCCGCCTGGAGAATTCGAGACACGTCATCGGGGCTTCGCCGCAGGGGGAGAATTTGTATTACAAGGAGTTAGTGATTCGGCAGTTTTATTCAGAGCTAAGTGACGAGAGTTTTAGTAGAGCTAAGTGGAAAGAGTTTTGTTATTGCTAAGTGCGAAGGTGGAGAATTTTTGGTACAGAGAGTTTAGTACCGAGCATTGGAAAGTTATCGGAGCGATTTAAGTGATAGTGTTGTATTGTATTGTGATAGAGAGTTATAATAAAAGAAGTTTAGTGTTGTTTGGTGTTTTAATTGACGAACCCAAGGATATATCGTAACAATATGTATACCGAACTAGAACGAGATATGAGAACAATATGACAAAAAAGACTGTAAACCCGCAGTCGTTCATTGGAACTCCTACCTCAAACCGGTCTGATGAATGATTCAAAATTTGGTACACATCAGATGAACATTTATATCCTCAGACCCAGTTGAATGCATTCTATATACAGCTTATCCATTCCATCTTGTCACAGGACTGATGTGATGAAATTGATCACTAGTTGGTGTTTTTTCTTTCGTCATGGTCAACACTACCAGCGTGCAACTGGAAAATTATCTGTTTGTGCCAAGATGGACTGGATAAGCTGAACTATGGTAAATTATCCTGAAATGTAGCCAATTCAAAAAAACATTGAAGCCATATTACAGCTAATGGACAGGCCATCCTGACAGTTTTTCACCTAACACGATACGGAATACATCAGAGAAAGAGAAAATATACACATTGAGGAGATATTGTGAAGGACAGAATGATTATTTCAAACCTAAATTAAGCTTTCTTTCACAACCTCTCTTAATCTGCGACATCGAGAAAGACATGCATTTAATTTATACTCAAAGTATTCCATCTTATTTAGTTCGCTGTCCTCTCTCTCTATGGAAGAGTTCCCTCGTTCCTGAAATAAGGCGAGAGAAATAAATTCGATACATAGTAACAAAACCTGCGTCCTTTCAACTGCGAGTTGAAAGCTTTATTACTGGGGTAACTCCATTTTCAGGAAGTGTTTACCGATACCAATCCGAAGTGAAACAGTTCTGGAATTTTGAAATTGATTTCAGATTTATCTATTCAACCCTGCGTGAATTGGTATTAAAAGTGTTAAGGAAAATCGTATTCTCACCATTTTACTATGGAGGTATTGATACATTATGTATGGTATATACTGCAGAGAGAGGGACAAACAAAAACATGTGTTGGAAGCAGATATAACTATTCAGTTTGATCTTCTCTGGTGGTTAGGAAAGGATATTTCAAAAAAAATTCCTCCAAGACAAGCTGTCCCCACTAGCAGGGAATTTAAGATACCCTCAGAAAATTTGTTCATTTCAGTGTGAATGTTTCCAGCTTTCCCAATAATTCGGTTATCAGATTCGTATGATCTCGAATGATCAGATGATCACACTATCTTCATGAGTTCAAATATTCAGATACTGATCTCGGTACAAGAATGTGTTTCCCAATTATCCAAGTGAAAAACCCAACAAAGCCTGAACACTTTTTTGCATATACGATAAATACTAGCGAGTTCTTCAACCATTTCTCTCATCTCATTAGACGAATGTGGAATCATGATGGGATGATTTGATGATATGAAGAGTACAGATATTGAATGGCAGATTCATAGAAAAACCACTAGACGTAAACCGAACAAGATTGATGTACCACCGACACGGAGCATCAAATAAGGAAATCAACGGAGCATGTTAAATGACTTGAAAAAAATTAACAGATATGGAGTGACTGAGCAACACTTCTGAGTGCTCATCATTTGTCAGACGGAAAACCACGTTTGAATGATTAGTCTTCCATTTCGAACAGCAGGTTGAAAGTTTGAAAGCGTTTATGCCAGATGGGAAATTAAGTTCCCCATCGAGAATCAAACAAAGAATTGGAACTATTTTCCAATTCACTTATACTCATCATATTTTTAGATACGAGTTATGCTTTTCCTAATCTACAGAAAAACTGGGTCCAGCAACTGGTCGATTTGTTCAAAGAAGTCCCGAAAGTATTTGATTTTTATCGAACATGCTTTGGTTATTTTTTACTCGTGCCCTTCGATTTATATATTTGCTGATTTCGTGATAGACACAAGGCTAAAGTCTACTGTATATTTGACCAATTTTGACTGAACAGATCACGATGATTCTCTAATCAAATGGAAAGGATGTATTTATTGAAATGTGAAGTTATCTAGATTAGACCAATTTTACCAGAATTTCGATATGCTTGATACTTTTCACTGGATTTATTGCTTGAAATTATAATCGACATTATCATCGGTATTGACGTTTTTTGAATAGTCTAGTAGTGGCAAATATCAAAGCAAATCGATGTCACATCCGTTTTCAGAGTCCTGCTGGTATAACATGGAAAACACTGATATAGAATTGAGCAGCAGAGTCAAGTTTAGGTGCTAACGTATGAAGAATTGAATTCATTGAGCTGATTTTTAATGGAAAAAACACCTACAAAAAATATATTTCAATACAGTTTCCTGTTTTTTTTGATTAACAACTGGTTCACGAAATCACCATAGGTGTTTCGCTGTATAATTAAATTCTCAAGCAGAAATGAACCTTTTTAATGATGCTTTTAGAAACACACGAGTTGCAGTTTTGTTAACCCGGTTCAGTTGAGAATCGTATAGAAATGTAATACTAATACTAGTGAGGATGAAGTCGATTGGGAATAAGGAAAATTAATTTACTTTGAAAGAAAAATCCTCACAATTTTTTCAAAGAATTATTCAATCAATATTCTAGTGGAAACTTGATTCTCCCTGTACTCGAGTAAAATCTGATAAAAGAATATTTACTAATCTACAAGATACTCCCACAGAAGTTTCAATTTGTTTTCTTGTTGTTCTAAAAACCAGCTGACGAAACGTCAACCCACAGAAGTCGAAACTTGTGCGAGCAATAGATTAACGAGGCCTTAGCTTTCAAAGTGCGATTATTTCTACTGATGAAGACATATTTTCTCGTCTGAGGTTCTATAATCCAGTTGTTAAGTACGTATATGTTCTCGTGACGTCCCTATACGTAAGTGGCATAATCAGAACTTGATTGCTTATGAATTAACACTTACCAAAGCAAGTAGAGCAGATAAAATCATTTCTCGAACAGAACGCTGAAGATTATTTATAATCAATATACCATAATACTAGAGGGGTATATTCATAGTAAAATGATTTCGACACTGAAATAAAACTACTATTGTTCATCGGACATTTAGTATCACTTTCCAATTAATATTTCTTCGATTTAACGACCATTTTCATGATAACTGGGTCTTTTTGATTAAATAATAGCCTGCAATAAATAAATTCCATGTCACTTTTCCTCGCTATTCCAGTCAGTCAGGTTCGTGGGAAAAATTTATTGGGCATAATGTGTTGCCGTTAAATCGGATATGATTCGTAGTGAGCGCCTCAAGTGTCGACAAAATAAAGGCAAACAATGAATTAAATATCAGACAGATTCAATTTAGTCAGATTCCATGTTCATTAGACGTATATTGGATAAAAAGAGAGTATTGACATGACTGATATTTCCTCAGTACTATTGTTTCTTGTTGAACCATTGCTCATTTTCTCTTGAATGCGAAATATTCAGAATTTCAGCTTCAAGTCTCTCATTCAAATTTTCAATGGATTTCAAAATAGCGAATTGAATAATAATAATAATAAAAGTTTTTATTGTGAGATAAATACACATTACAAATTCAAAACCATGACATACTAACACATAATATCTATCAAAAGGCAGAGTTAGCTCTTGTTCGAACTCACGGAGAGTCAAACAAGTACTATCTTCCACTCAACCTGAACATATCAACACCTATTATAGCAGTATGTGTCGCCTAAGATGCATACAAATCAGAAACAACTTTGCATAACAAAGAGAAAAAAAATTATAACCACCGATTCCTAGAAACACATCCAGAAACGCCAAGGAAAAAATAACTAGTGAATGAGATTCAAATATTACAATTGACAAGACACTCATGTGGTATAATTAATTGCAAAAATTAAAATTGAAATATTGTCAGAAAAGAGTTCAGCTTTTGCTTGAAGCTTGGTATAGACAAACATTTTAGTTCTACGGGAATCCTATTGTAAAGCCGGGTAATGAAGTAATTGTAAGACGATTGAAACTGGGTAGTGGTGTGCGAGGGTGGTGTGAGTCTGGACTTGTGACGAAGGTTAAGGTTGTGAACATCAGTTCGAAAAGTTATTTTATTGTACAGGTACGATGGTTTTTGAGTCGTTATAGATAATATAAGGCTCGAACCAATACCACTATCTTGTCAATGTTATCTATTTCATTCCAGTTTCGGATGCTAGGTAAATTGAGTAAGGAAAAGTAACATCTACGTGATTCAGAGCTTGTCTCGCCATATGAGCAGGGTTGTAGCTGTTTCGAATAGACTCTACTTTTTGTGAATGCAACATATATGAGTGATTTAAATACAGTGAGCACGTAAAGGTTGAAACAAATTCTGTGGCTTCAAATATCCATCGGGGGAAAATGTCAGACTTGTCGAACTTCTTTATCAGAGGCGCATTTGTTGGTCTACTCGTATTTTTGATTACGTCAGTACTGTTCGAGCAACGACGTCATTATATATATTTGTTTCAATGGCAATATCTTATCTTGGTAATACAATTGAAAATAACGCATGTTTCTGTGTGTGATTGTCATATTTTATAGTATGTTACATACAAAAATTTCTAAAAATTGAATGAAGGATACTCAAATACGCATGTTTCAAATTATTGTTCCGACGGCTATACTGACTGTTAATATTTTTAGCAATCACTTTCAATTGGTTTACTTACAATATTTGTTCAACTGTTCAGAAAATATGTCTCATTTACATTCATTTGACTTATTAATAGTTAGCTAACAAATGAGTGTAAAATAAATATTTCATCATCATGGCACGTTTGAGCAAAAAGCAACGCATAGAGATTTCAATAATGATAGGTGATGGAGAAAGGACCCGTGAGCAACTTTTTTGATGATAAATATTTCGATAGACCATTTACACGTTGGACGGTGAACAAAGTCAAGGAAAAATTCAGAAATTCTGGCCGTGTTAGTGATAATTCTAAGCTGTCGACAAGGAGTTACTGAAGATTTACTGTTGGATGAATTGTTATAATTGCAAAAATTTGCATTAAAGCAATTTTTGTGTCGAACGTGTGCTTCAAAATGCCTGAATATGAATCAGTGACAACTTTATGAAGTGCAAGTAATTTATCAACTGAATGAGGATGGTCTCGAGCGAAGACAAGACATTTGGTAAATGATTCGTATAATATGATGATCCGCAATTCATACGGAAATGTATTTTCCCAGATGAGGCTATCTTCTGTTAAAATGAGCAGAATTGTAGATACTGGGCACCAGAGAATCCTCACTAGATGGTGGAAGGGCACAAGCACAGACAGTCAACTTGTGGGCGGAAATAGCTGGTAATACAGACCATTTTTTGACAGTTTATTGAACGTTGATAAATACTTGGATTCACTGCGACATCACATAATTGTCGTACTTGCGGCTCTTTACCCACATCATCAAAATCCGAAGCTACCGCACTTTTCAGTATAGTACCAGCAATAAAGCCACCACATTATGCACGAAATGCACGTGAATACCTCGACACCATGTTTCTGAAAAGATGAATTGGCAGACGATGATTTTGGAGTGGCCAGATAAATTCCCTGATCTAACCCCATTAGATTTTTTCGTGGGGATATCAAAAGTTTCGAAAAACTAATTGTTATTGATGAACTGAAAGAGAGAATTTGGACCGAAATTACTTCAATTAACGGTGATACCCATTCTAATGTTTTGCAAGAGTTTCAAAATCGGTTTGCACATTGTCAAGAGGTGAATGGCTCACAATCTCAGCACATAAATCAATAGATTTCAATTCATCAAGTCCTGTTATTATTTTCATAAATTACATTATTATGGTTGATATCTCTATTTTTTATCATACGGTTATATGTACGGTATGTATATCATATACACAAAAAAATATAATATTCACACAAAGAAACATGCGTTTTTCTTAAAATTCTTAACAAGATACGATATTTCCGTTTGAGGAATTTGAAATGAAGTCATAGCTCGGACAATGATGACGTCATCAAAAATATGAGTAGACCAACATTTGCGCAAACGAACAGAAAATTGACGTGTCTGAGCTTGTTTTCTCTTATGGGCCATATCAAGCTTTCACCGAATTTGTTCCAACCTTTACGCACTCACTGTATAGGAACAGAGAGTGTTTCTCTTTCTCTTATAGAAGTTTTGTATTTCTTCAATATTCGATTGGAGAAGAAACAGCCAAATAATACTTGTCGAAAAGCTCATTTGTATGAAGATAATAATCATGTTTTTATATCAAACAATCTTTGAGTATCAAAAAATGGCGCTTTATTGATAAAAAAAAATAAAAAAAATTGTCTTGTGATTCACCCACGCACATACTTGATCTACTGTGAGTTTTCTTATTTGCTTATATACTCGTTGTCACACCTGTCTCAGCTACGAGAATTTTTATAATTCTAGTAATGAATATTATTATCATTATATTAGAATTATTCGATACGGAATGTATCAAATACAACGCTTGGCCTAATGAAGGAAGAAACAGGTGCATGAAAAATTTATACCTAGAAAGAATCCATTATTATACTAGAGTAATCAACACTTTGCATTATCATTCGTATTGAAATTATATCTGAAAAAAAATAGTTTCTACTTACATTTGCCTGAACAACACATTTTCTAAAGTTTCATCGAGAAATATAAAAAACTAATTGAGGGAGCTTTTTCTTATAAAAAACTTTCAACTTTCGTACTGAATATTTTTTCGAAAAGGTCTATTCTTATTGTAGTTCTTCAATCGACACATCTAACTAGGGGTGGAGAAAATTCTGAAAACTCAACTCTATCATTATTTGAAATGAATGATCAAGTACCACGTACCCCAGCGAAACGCAAGAATTGACCTATTTGGGAGCGCAACACGGCTACAATCCTTTGGTCTGGCAAAGATGATTCAGTGCTAGACTGATGGACTCTTTCTAGGTAATAGTTTTCCATGTAGTCTACATTTGATTTTTTACAGCTATCTCTTAGTCCATAAAGAAGCCAAGTTCATTCAATCAATTTTTGAGGAGACTGATATTACTGAATTCTGATGGTAAAAACATTTTTGGAGGCGTTTCATCAAATTTCTTGCAAACATACTTTATTTACATTCTGTTTCCGGAACAAACAGCTAGTCAAATGCTCGAAACTACCGAGTACCGTAATGATTCAAAACTTCCTGTCAAGCTCGAAAGCCCGACTGGTTTTCACGATTTAATAATGATAAATGAAAGATTAATTACTGGTATTCAGAAATTACCTACTTATTAACTAGCTTAGTGCTTTTATTCTCAACTACAGTTCGTGCTGGAGTTGGGTAATGTTATCTTTTTCCATTTTTCATCGAGAACACACAGACGTTAATGGCGTTTCAGTGATAATTAATCAAATACTCTCTTCCAAAGATTGTGAAAACAGTCGATAATAATAAACACCTTAGTGCTAGTTAGAAAGTGAAAAGAGGGGTGATCACATTTGAGTAGACTGAAAGTGGTTTTCTTGAAAAACAAAAATGATCTAGAGGTGATTTTAACAATTGATCTGTGTTTTCAATTTACGCAGCAAATTTTGGGGGTAGATTGAAGTCTACCCTTCTACTCTTGTGTACATTCTTATAAGAATACTCATTTTCAGATTGTCGTGAAAGCAGACTTCATCTACTGTTATATTTGCAACTCCAAATCCTCACTGTACTTGTTTTCATGGTAGATAACTGTGTTTACTGACAGATCATAGGTCCATAATATTCGGGTTTTGAAGTTAACAAATTGTTAATTGAAAGAGGGTTCAGATTAAGAGATTCTCACAGAGGGTTGAAAACGCCAAAGGAACTCTTTCAATCCCTGCTCTCTTCTTCCTTGAATATCAGGAAAGAATCCATTTCTTCATGATGTATTGCTGGTAATATAATTCCTGAAGCAGATATCACTGGTAGTTCAGATGAACTCTGAGTTGACAAGTTACCAGTGCGGTAATGTGAGCTTTGTTAGATTCCCAATTCGTGAAATTGAATAATATCCAATGGTTAGGATTAAGACGGGATGGTTATAATCAACTTGCTTCTCTTTGCGTTGTAGGAAAGGTATTTTATATCAATATTGGAACTCGATGGGAAAACGGAAAAAAAAATCACCTCGTTGGATCAAAAACCTGAATCTTTTTTGTTGTTTTACTGTCCATTGAACCAATACTTCCACTGGAAGCTATCTATCCCATAATATTACAACTGATAGAGAGAACCCACGCTTGAAGAAAGTTTTTCATTCTCAATTTTTCTTTTGCTTTTGAACAATACCTGGTATATTCCAATGATCTGACTTCTGAATGAGTCAAGAGAAAGATCATACCTTGAAGAAGGTCATCTGTACCGAACAGTCAGGAGACTAGTACTGTGTTATTTGAATAAAAAGCGATCCTCTGTGTGGCAAGAATGGGGATCGACGGGCAACTCATTTGGAGGTCCGCCAATTATGCGAGGCACAAATAGCAACTCACACATGGAATGTTTTATTTTAACGTGAAAAATGCAAAATCTAAATATTGAGTCAAACTTAGGAACGATCATTTCTGGCATTGAAAGTAGAAAAAAATAAGGATAATGCTGACGTGATTTGGTAGTACAAGAACGTCTACTTTAATTCGTGATGTCTATCCAAAACATTTTCTCTTCGAAACATGAGAAGAGTTCCTCGTTTGACTAGCAACAAACTTTTAGTTGATGTTCTTCTATTGAATTAAAAACTTCACCACTATAGTAAAATGTTCTATTTTCAATGCCCTCGGCAATGAAGTGATTAGTTTTCTGGTTAGGCTGCAGAAGTGACAATGTTCAAGTGTGATGAGATACTCGAAACTTCTGCATTACCTACTTTTGAAGACAAAATAACGTGAGTGTGAATATGAGAATTCGTTTTTTGTGTGGTTGCAGGGTTGACTACTTTCTACACTCGCCACCTTTTCTCCTTACTACACAGTAAACTATTCGGCATTATAAAAAAGCCATTGAATTGAACTAGGGTATACTTGATGAAAATACATATAACAGCGCTTTTGTATGGGGAAACACGTGTCGTAGTTCTGTTAACCCTTTGCCAGTGACGATTGTAAAGGGAAACGGTAGTTATTATTCAATTCAACAGCCGTGCCAAATCGCCAATTTTTTTTGTAGGTAGTTTGGACCTCAAGGAATATAGTGTGAAATTTGTGGAATCAAGAAATGACGATTTCTGCCAAAAAAAAATTATC
>JAVJAQ010002703.1:0-10700 GCA_032362365.1 Zygogramma bicolorata
GTACGCTTGAAGTATTGAAACTACATAAGAGTCAATTCGTTGAATTGGTGTATCATACACAGGAAGTAAATCAATTCTCAGAAGAGAAAAATATTGCTGACCTTGGTAAGCTATTTCTAGAGAGAGACATATTGTATTTTGACGAGGTTGCTATATTATTTCATTCATAATCATTTGTAATACTTTTACAAAATGTACAAAAAATAAATGATTGATTTCAACACACGTTGTATTTCGAGAAAAATTGCAAACAGGCGAACTCCGTGAAACTCCCTACATGCCATTATTTGTAAATGTCAATTATATACGAAGAGCTTGAAATTTATCTTCGTTTCACGGAACGCTTTTGGCATACTCAACTACAGAATACAGAAATCAATTCAGAAATGTAACTGTTGCTGTCCCGAAATTTGAAAGCTCATAGTTAACAACCACCGAAGCGCTGCTGACCGTAATTTTATTCCAACTATGAGTGAAGCTACTGAACCCAGACTTATATACTGTTGTCAACTGCAGCACCTCTAGTGGAGCGGTAGTCGACACGTGACATCCGGCGGACAACTAGCTTGACGTTTTATGAATGTTTTGTTAACGACTCGGACTGATAATCGAACAGACTAGCGAATGGGAAGAAAGAGATTTTTATCAATCAAGTTTTCAACAAATCTATTGTTTAACTCTTCGTAACCTACGTGGGATGACATACCCCAGATGTTTTTAAATGTCAATATTTCTCTTATTTGTGAATTCAGATAATGTTGGTTGCATATAGCTTCCTAAAACACTTTAATCTTTGGGATGCTTGGTACCATTTAGTATGGAATCAACTGATGAAACGATATAGATAGAAATTATGTACAAAATCCTGATTGAATCTGAGTAATTTCGACAGTACGGATGGTTTACACACTCAAACATTGCGGACATTGAAATAACGGTTATTGATATTCCTGGTTCTAACTGAAGCCTAGCTAACGACGGAAGATTGCACTGGCGAGAACTCAACAGATGAATTTTTTTTAACTCGGTTCAAACTGAAGCCGAGCTAACGGCTTACGGCCGAACTAGCGAGAACCCAAAAAATGCAAATTACTGGTTCTAACTGAAACCTAGCTAACGACTGAAGGTCGAACTAGCCAGAAATTAACAAATCACGAATTTAAACAGGAGGACACAATCATATCTAAAGATTCAAAATTTCAAATAACGGAGAGTCGGATCTTACGACGGCGTATTAGGGTCACTGTAAAAATAAAAAATATCGCCATTGACAGATTTTAATCTGTCAATGCCAGAATAAAATCTGTCAATGACAGATTTATTTACGTTGAATGAAAACAACGGTGATAGCAAAATAAATTCAGAGCAACCAGGAACACTGAATCGGAATAAAACTGAATTCGTAGTTGAATTCTGAGGGGTAATCAAATCGGAGAATGAATATAAACTGATTCGGAGACTGGATGTAAACTGAATCGGAGATGTGAACTGAACGAATCCTAGTCCTCGGGTCTGTGTATTTGTACTCGCAGAGAATCTGGGAAATAGTGGAACGCAAATGACAAAAAGCACTGATGAATTCCATATAGCTCTGGCTTTGTGTTTTTATAATAACGGCAGCAAAATAACTGATAAAATACAAGAAATGAGTGGATATATATGCGAAAATGATATTTTCGAATTCGTTGAATTCATTTCCCAACAATTACCATCAAAATATTAAAGAAAAAAATTTCTTTATCAAGGGCTGTGATCACACTAAGAATCCTTCAGGTTACTTCCGGATCAACACCTAAACACGAACATAACATACCAGAAAATTAGCAATGCACTCATGAAAACTAAAATACTTATTAGTGCTGAAACAATATCGGTATAAATCAACATATTATATCAGAGAAAAGTATCAATGAAACTCTGCTGGAAGAACAAAATAAAATAAGTATGTGATACAGTCTAGGAAGGTAGTAGACTTCATTTACAAATATCAATTAGCAAAACAAAACTTCATTACACCCGGTAAAGAATTGAACATAGTTCGATTTTTTTTTCGCAGAAAAATTTCTGTAGACATCTTCCAGCATGCACTGGTCTCTAGTATATGACGTGGTGGGAGCCTTGACCGGATTTAGGACGACAATCAACTTCAGTGCCTGGGATACAGCGCCAAACAGAAGTGCATGTACAGTCTATGGACCGTACCCCATCTTTTCCGCATTTTGAATAAAAAATGCCGTACGGTGTCTGTCTGGGATCGATTTCCTGGAGTAGGCGACAGGGATGACTACACTTCCTGAATTTCTGATAGTTGGCCAGTGGTTTCCGGCAGAACTGAGTTGGGTAGCCTGGATAACACTTTCATTGGCCAGGTCGGATGCATAACTACTATTAGTGGTTGGGTCTGTCTCTCGGTGTACCATTGAAGATTTTTCTCAAAATGGTTGCAGAGACACAACTGCACTCCCTTCCGTATTGTAAGACACATCAGGTCTATTCAAGAATACTTTATTTCAGCTGAGGTCAATCTGAAAACGTTCCGTACTCAAAATATCCATCCCCAGTATAATATCCAATGATAAAGACGGAACTATAGACAGGTCACTACGGAAGCTATCTAGGCCAATAGTCAATACTGGTGTTACACATCTCTGGATGGCACTCAATGACCTATCAGTTTGGTTAGAATGTGTGACCGGCAGTTGATACGGTTTTATGTTGTTCCGATAACAGCAGACTTCTATGGGCTGACTGGCCAAAGACTTCGTTGCTTCGGTGTCTATCAATGTGACGAACTCGGCATCAAAAATCTTTACAATAAAAAATGCTCGACTCCGAGTATTATTAGGGATAGAAATGGTTTGTGGAGTGTCCATGGAATGTATCGCGACTCTCCTCGGTTTCATATGTTTCCTAGGCCTTCTCACATGAGAATACCAACAGTCTCTAGAAAGTCCCCACCGAGAACAGAAAAGTTTCGGTCGGTCTTGCATAAGCAGAATTGGTACGTGTGCTCTGCTGATGCATCTGTCTATACGTCGAACGTGGAGGTTGTGGACATGGCAGTAAAGAACGTGATTAATAAATGCGGCGGTAACAGACGCGGAGGTGATGGATCTGATGATAGTGAATATGGTAAAGAAATTCAGAGAGCTGAGAACAGTTGTCGGTAGGAGAACCAGAGTGAGACCCACTCATTCCTCCTTTCAGTTTATCAAACTCCATTATACATAAGGAGAAACACTGGTTCAATAGGAAATTCAAGGAAGCCGCCTACATGGAGACCCGGAATGTGTAGAGGTCGCAGTAAACACATGATTCCCTATGAATATCCATTTCAAGTCCTATTCAAAGCGGTATATCCGTAACATGAAATGTATGTCCATAAGATATCCTATCGTGGATGTTCCTTGGATATCCAAAACGAACATCCTGGATTCATCCATAGGATATCCAAATAAGTTTCATTCTTGATATCCATACAGGTCTCTCATCCAGTCATCCTACAGATATCCATAAGAGATCAATAATGGATGGATATATGCGAATAGAATTCGACAAATCTACAGTTTACAAAGTCTAATGTACGAAAGGTGGCCGATATAATGTTGATATTAATGCTGTGATGCTGTCTCGCAGTTCAGCACAACAAAAAAACAGAGAGGGGGAAATCTGTGATTTGTCACTTCTGTCTCCTATCAGTCATAATCACAATATATATTTCCTATATATAAGTACATCTACAAATGTGAAAAGTAAGTATTGAAAAGAAATTTGGTTCAAAGAAACATAAAAATGGTAGAACCTCATATACGAATAAAACAAACTTTTGTAACAAGTTCGTAGGGTTGATAGGTAGTTTAGTCAGGTAGATAATTTGACTAACCTACATCTGAGATTCTGCTAAGATATATAACAATAAATTTTTGTGCAGGATTCATTTATTATGTACGTGCTGTATATTTATTTATTCAATGCTGTTATTTATTTTCAGGTGACTATACCAGGCAAGAAACAAGTGCAAAACAAAGAGAATAAAAACATAGAAAAAACAGGCCCTCTCATCTTCAGATGATGAACATGGGGGAGAAAACATTACTGGTGGTTCACCTTCCACCAAATCTTCATATCACATAGAAAAATAGTTTCTTCTCTATTTTTCACATTTCCCATTCAATTGCGTGATGAAGATATGAACTACATGAATCAGTTTCTGCCCATTACTTGAAATTTTGATGTAGTGGTGAATACTAATAATCAAGCATTGATATTCATATGCAACAGGAAATCTGGAAATTGCATTAAACGGTTCATACGTAGGTATTATGTAATCATTCAAGTGACTTGTTTCAAAATACTAAAACCACAACTAATAAACTGGCCATCATGACAGATTTCCACAGAGCATGATGCGGAATACATTAGAGAGAGAAAGGATATGCAAATTGAATAGATATTGTGAAGAATAAACGACAATTCAAATTACTCAATCCTACATAAAACCTTTCTTTGCTACATTGCGGAAGGGATGCGCCTAGAAGTTATACTTGAGTATCCGCAGTCTTCTCTCTCTTTGGGCCAGCCCATTAGTTGTAATGTCTATGACTGAAACTGATGACGACTAGCTGATTTAATTCAGAACAGCAATCTACATGGTTTTGTGCATTGGAATATGTTTCGGAAACTAATTACTTCGAATTTTTTTCAGGTCAAGGAACTCCCCAAAATAGGTGGAGGCAATCTTTATGACCTCATAAAACGGTGTATGAAAATGCTCATTATCAACTGTTATGGGGATGAATAGAGCTGGTTGGAACAGAAATTTTCTGAACATAAAAAGGGAAAAATTTTACTGGGTAAGTACAACTGTTACACAAAATAATGACATTCAAACAGTACTCATCTGTTCTCTAGTATATTGTGTATATAATATAATCATACATTTTTTCATTATTATGGAGAAAATATGCTGATCAATGTTCTAATTATCAATCTACAAATGGTATAAAAAAGACCTCGCAATGTGTTTGAATGAATATTAAGAACGTATTTTCGAATAATTGTCATGGGAATCATTTTTTTAATTTCAGTTACTGTAAAGCGGTTTATCAGTCGATAAAAACTGGTTGAGATGTCCAAAAGAAAGGTTTGGGAAAACTATGCAAAGCACTGACTGAATCATGATTTATACTCTATATACCTATATTTTCTATTCAACAGAATTACATTTTTGTGATTTGTTTTTCGGTTTTTCAATGTATCAACATTCAATTTCCACCTATACGTCATAACTGGGTTCTGCATTCTATGGATGTTCACTATGGATATCCTTAAGATGTCCATATTATATCTTATACCATATACCATATCTTGTACATATCCGTAGTCGATATCTCATGAATATCCATAATGGATATCTATAAGACGTCTAAAAAGGTCACACTGTCACATCCCATGGACGTCCATAGGATATGCCCTGGCTTTTTTCGGATATCTTATGGATATCTAAAATATCCAAGATGGATGTCGATGATATATCCATAATATATACTTGTGCTATCTGGGTTATCCAAGGCATGGACCGATTTCGGTTCGATGAGGGAGAATATCGCGCCAATGCTAATAGTAGCACTGTTCGCCTCATACCAGTAATCGGAACGTGAGTACACTCAACTTGAAACTTGGGTCCAACATGAATTCATACTCTTTCATTTTTTTCTTCATTCAAATTTTTTGCCAAGTATTTCATATTAGATATTTCGTTTTTTGTAACAACACTATTTTCTTCGATCATTCGAACCTTGATTTTATTATTGACCAAAAAATCCATTTCAACCTTTTGTTTGGAATTGATTTCCTCACTTGATTTCCATTTTTATCCTTTCGGTCTCAGCAATAGATAGAATTGATAATATAGAAAAAGGAAGTCCGAACCACAATGCAACGTTCGTAAACGGTATACGAACTCTGCATTTGAACTGCACATATTGCAGTTTCGGACGGATTGTTACTGAAATCGGAATGTTTGAATGTTCATGCATATGTTGGTTTTGAGGGTTTGATTCGTCTTTTATTGAGATTAAATTTTCAATCGTCTTTGAATTGTCTCTGATACTTTGTAAAAGTTTGTCAAATTTTTTCAAATCTATGAATTCGATGAAAATTTTTTTCCAATGTAATTCTTGCTGGTCCATGGAAAAAAAGAATTGTATTAGTCAGAGTCTTCATCTTGATCTGTTGTCCTCCTCTCATAATTATTCCTATCAGGAGTATCATTTGTAGTAGCTTCTGAAACAATTCGTTGGGGTTTCTGAGCAACTGATACAGAATCGCTTTTTCTTCACAACATCGAAACCCTGTTACTCGAAAAACTTACTCGAAAAACAAAACAATCTAGAACATTTGTTTATGCGACATCTTTCCATAAAATATGATTCACCCTCAAATTGATTTCTTCGCTTGAGTTCCTTCCTGTATACACTTGTCTGCACAAAGCTCTGCTTCCTGAACGCACGCGTGTGAGGAGACTATGAGAAATATATAAAAAAATCAAATATTTTCTGAACAATGCGATCAAACCAATCTTCAATTTTCCTACAAGGCGTTATTCATGCTTCGGAAGTAATAAACATTTCAAACTCACTGAAAAGCAACATCAAAAGACTACATTTGCATTCTACTCCACAATTACCTGGTGAACACGAGGCACAGGAGAGTCGCTGAAAGAATCGTTAGTTGTTGAGAAAGAGCGGATTGGGACTTCTGCATCGCTCTGTGGAGATCGTTCTGTAACAAAAAGTAGTTGCAGTTAGTGGAATGTGATTGGGGTACATTTTCGTTGAATTGAATAACAGCATACTGTTTCCAGAAGAATATTATCATTTCAATCATGGGTGAATGAAGCCAATCTACTGGGACAGAATGACAAATTTCTAAGTGGTATTGGCTCGGACTTCCTTTGTATTGGTTCGATCTTCCCTTGTTTATAATTTATATTGTTTATATTTCAATACTGAGAATGGAATTCCGAACCATTACCACTCAGCAAGGAACATCGTCAACCACATTGAAACAAACAGTGACAAATGTTATTTATTCGAATTATTTTTGGATTGTACATAGTCATATCATGTTGAAAACTTTGCAATTTCGTCAAAATCAGGAATATTCACTTCTCTACAATCCTTTCATTTCGATTCCGTTGACGTCACTTATTATAAAAGAACATACAGCACGTCAATTTCATGCTGGCCCCGAATTAATGGCGTTCATTCTCACTATTATGTCGGAATGATTCTCCAGAATTTATCGATAATAGCGATAAATAGTGTATTAATGTATATTTTTTATAATATATCAGTTATTCAGAAAGGGTACAGACGTCCAGTGGGTTACTATGGTTTTTCTGTTCTGAATCATTCATGAAAATTTCTGCCAATTGGGGACTCAGTATGTTTCCCGTCATTAGACCTTTTCAGGATGAATAAAACGTGTCTTTGAATTGAAAATAATTCTGTGACAGACACACAGTAAGTAGTTCTAAAATTTCCTGCCTTGCTACCGGGTTGGTACACTTTTCATCTAGCAGTCTTTCTACTAGGGCACTAGGGTAATGGTTTAATCTGGTGGAATGCTCGGAAATAAATTCTGTACATCGAATGAAATGAACTTGGCTTCACCGGGAAGTGTTGTTCTCAATAAATTTATATCAATTTTTTGAACTGAATTTGGGCTGAAACTTACCATGATTTTTTATGATGGTAATGAGTTTTTCTGATAATTTCACCGATGGAGCTGGTCCAAAAAAAACTATCGGTCTTATGGGGTAATTCTCGTTGTGCAGCCGAATGAGTTAATACAATTTGAAAGGTTGAGGGTTCATGACCACCAATTTAACTTTTTCCCTTTCATTCATGATGCCCTGAACTGATCTCAGAGTTTCTCTGATTTCTTTTCGAAACATATTGGTGTGTTTTTTCAAAAAATATCGTACATGCCAGCATTCAGAAAATGTACTGTTTTCTGTACGTATTCTTCTTTACTCATGGCAACAACTGTTGTTCGTTTATCTGCACGTGAAAAAATCATATCATTCGTTTCAGATTTTTCTTTTATAGATTCAACCAGTGTCAATTCCGGATTGAAACTCCTCTTACCCTTATTATCTGAATTCAGAATATCTCTCTGTAACTCTTCAGGTGAAATTTCACATATAAAAAATGATATGCTTGAAAATATTTTTTTATAGTAATAGTAAAAATGAACAAATTGAGTGTACAAAGGAATTTTTGGTGAACAATACAATTTATGGTATGAGAAACACAATTCCACATCAAAAACAGACATTCATTCACTGTTATCCGATGTTTCAACGTTTTGGACGCTCCAGGCGTCCAGACTACAAGGCCGAGTAGAAATTACGAAACATCTGCGATGAGCCCGGGATAAATTGAAAGCTATAAAATGGGAGAATTTCAGAAGTAGAAGTAGTACAGTTAGTGCACTTTCAGTGAGATGCAAACATTTCTTCTTTTCAGTGAATTTATCAAAATTATCATTAGGGTTATCGAGGCTCACACCAATTCAATCACCACTAAATGAATCCAGCTGCCTGACGACGACCATAGTTTGTCTGGTGGTTTATTTTTCAGGTCTCAAGAGAAGAGTGGCAACCTGACAAACTTTGAATACCTAATTCGAGCCGTGGTGGGTTAGGTACATAATATGTTCTCTGCTGTTTCATCATCTCCTCAATGTTCAAAGAACATCGAGGGACTCAAGGAATAGGAGCTACGAATTGACAACAACTTCATATTTTTGGAGATTGTAAGCCTCAGGAAAAACTTTCCTCGGCGAGGAGTTTCAAAGTTCAGCTGTTCAATCGGAAACGAGCGGTTCGACAGGTCTTCAAGCTCACAACAAGGATGAGAATTCTGCACTCGTCGGGTCATCCGTGTTGACACCAAGGGTGGAAAGTTTGACGACAATTCAGAAAAGCACCAACCGTGATATGAAGAGTGATATGTCGTCGACCCTTTTACGATGTTTCAAACAAGTGATCGATGAAAGAATCCTCAACAAGACGGATTGATCCACTCTGAACAAAATTGATAAGTTTCAATAAAAATTTCACTCTGAGTGATCGATCTCACTTGGTTTTCCCATGAGATTATTACCTACTATAAGCTCTGGCATCAAAAAATTTGACTTTGTATGAATATTGGATGGAGTTAGATGGGCCTCCTTCGAGAAGATACATGCCTATGTTTTCCCAGCATTAAATCCCATCAAGTTCATGTTACCTCATTCTATCATTTTCGCCAAGTAATCTTCAATACCATTGACATCGACTTTGAAAGAGAAACTAAGTGTAAAGAATATTGTCATCCGCGAAACTCAGCACTGAATAAAATGTTTGCCCCAACAAATCGTTGATATTAAGCAGGAACAAGGTTGGTGAAACACCCGCATTTATTGAGAGAATAACAGACGATACTACATCGACAACAACATATAGACATCAGACAAGAAACTCTTCAACAAAGAACACAAATGAGGAGTTGAACCATGAGATGCCAAACTCGATCAAATTCTTATAATCGCGTACAACAGCCAAATTTTCTGCGAATTTTTTCATAGAATGCTGCCAAATATGTGAAACATACGCCAATAAGTATCTGGTTGATCTTTGATTGGGAAATACATATTTTCGATCATTAATTATTCCTGATTGTTCCAGATATTTTATAAGCTTTAGATTGATTGCTCTTTCAATAACTTTGAAAATGATAGAAAGCAACGCAATTGGTCTTTAATTGGAAGGTGAAGTTTCATTCTATCTTCGAGGAACTGGCTGAACTCTGGCTGTTTTCCAGGACTCAAGAAAAACCCCTGAGTTATATGAATGATTGAATAATTCGCGTACCGGTGTCAATTCGGTGGCACACATTTTGAAAACAATTGCTGGAATTCCATCAGATCCGCAAGGCTTGTTTATATTCAGGTTCATTTTTTCTCATATTTTGCTGGTGGAAAATCATTTCAGACATGAGACTGTCGACGGGCTTGATATTCGGGTGTTCTTTTCTTGATGAGTCCAAAGTAGAATTTCGAGCAGACATATTCGCTTTTCATGGACAGTAGTGACTTTTTGAAATTTTTTCTAAAAGCTTTAGCATATGAACAAGTACCGCTTGGACATTCAATAAGTCTTGAACGAATTCTATAATGACTTGCTTCTTCAGCAGCTTCCATTGTTTCACTACACCTATTTCTTGTGTTGACATACTCGGGTGTCGTTTCTGAACCTGAATTTTCGCGCCAGCGACTGAATGCTGCTTGTTTAGATGTGACGGCCTGAGAGCAGACTGTGATGTCTTTGTATTACTTGGAATAAATGTATTCATTCCCAGAAAGATGTTATCATACGTTCCAGCATAGCCACTCTACTCTCTACCTTTCTTCTACTCAAACTATTTTAACCGTTCGTATTCCGGAATAATAGATGGGATATGAGTAAGCCTCTGGAGAAGCTAGCCACTCGCGCTAGCGAAACGTTAGGAAGAAATTCCAAAGAACGACGGCCTTCAAACCAGAAGAAAAATAGTAATACTGAAAACCTCGGCCGCGAAAGCCATAATCATTCTGTCATACAATCAGAATATTGTGAACCAAGAGTATAAAACTTACAAATCTCCGATCAC
>JAVJAQ010002703.1:10798-24327 GCA_032362365.1 Zygogramma bicolorata
TGTATCTCTCCAGTTATTATCCGACTAGGTCCGATATTATTGATGATTATATCGTCAGCCGCTCTCTAAGGTTGTATCCTGCCCATCCAGGTATTATGTAGAAATTGATATTTTCACGGATCTTCGATATGCAAGATGAATTTACTGGGTTTTTATCCGTTAGGTATCTTCTGATTTGTTCGACGTTTCGAATTCCATTTTGAATTCATTCTCAAGAACTGTGAGACGAATATCTGTCCATACCGTCCTGGTCAATCACTCCCCTTACGAAGTAACCAAGCAAGAGTAAGCAAAGACTTCAATAACAATTCCCTTTGGTTTGAATCACATATATATAAAATCAATAAATTAATTTCTCTGAATTCGAATTGCCTTCCATATAACGCACTCAGAATGAGCTCCTTAAGTTCATACCCCCAAATATTCATCCTCATTCCCATTCTTTCGAAAGGCACTTTGCATTTTTTTTCGCAGAAATATAATCGTTCCGTCATTAGCGACAAATTCATTTTGAACATTCATTCCCCGCTTATTGTTCTTTCTAAGTTGCTATTGGTGGGTAGGTACACTTTTCGTTTGAAGAAAAACTGGTTTCCTTAAGGCGTCTCATGAAAATGTTGCTTTTTGATATCCCTCATGATTCACTCAACATATTTTTCACTTTTTGTGAAGATCAATTATCCTAACTCTGAACTGATATTATTTGTATTTGACGCGCAATTCGCTACAAGGCAAGATTAGCATCTTGAGGAGATGAAAACTGATTGTGACACAGTTTTAGATTTCTTCTGAAAATGCTAGCCTTGTAGCGAAACGCGCGTCGAGGGCAAATGATATCAGTTTAGTGTTAGGATAATTAATCAATCTTCACAAAAACTGAAAGAATATGTTGAGTGAATCATAATGGATATTAACAAGAACAATTTTCATGAGGCAACTTCTATGTTTTCTACATACCAAAGTGCGAGTAAAAAATGTTAAAAATAAATTTGTCTCCATATAAACAATGATGTAACAGTTATGTTCCTTCGAAAAAAAATGGATGGTGCCATTTGAAAAAATGGGGGTGGGGTGAATTTTCAGGGGTATGAACATGAACAGATGATTTTGAGTGCGTCGATGATCGAAAAAATTATTCTTCGATTTCTTTCCCAACTCTTCCAGTAACGGAGATACGCTGTATATATCGAAGAAATGAGCAGTGTTTTTTGAATGACATCAATTATTTTCGAAGACCCCTTATACGTAACATTATCATCCATCAAGTCTCTCAAGACGTGTCTTTAACATTCATGAACTCACATCCGAATACATCGCCAAATGAAAAGTCGCCGACAGTGTAGTTCACTGCCGAAAGATGCATATTTACATATTTTTCTTTTTCCTTTATGTATCTGTTCCGGATCCTTCCGTCACAATCCTGCAAAACAGTTTCGTTCGCGCATAATGTAAACACGCGATCCGAACACGCCTGCTTTCACATTATTGATGTCGGGTTTGAATATGTTATGCAAATATCCTTTTCGAATATCACGTCGAAAACGGACATGTCATAACAGTATTCCAAAAGAATGAAGGTGGTTACCTTCTTATTCCTAGTTTGGAGTCGAATACAGTTGCAAACTATCAGGAAACTTTCGTTTGGAAATATAAAAAAAAATAAAAAATTGGAAGTGAAATCCCCCCTCTGAATGATACCGATAAGATAGAAAGAATGTGAAAGGCAACTTTTCACTTCTGTTCTTCCACCAGCGCCAATAATGTATACACTAAATTTCAAGATTCGAGACGGAAAGCATAATAAATGGAAAAGGAGAATCGGAAAAACAAAGACAGAGAAAGATAGAGATAGAAGAGAGAGGAAGAGGGGAAAAGAGGGTCAAGTCGAGGTTGTAGCAGATAATTTTGCTGGTATTGTATCGAATAATCGAAATATACAATGAGAAATGACAGTTGAATGATATACCTTTATAATATATAGCAACATATTATGTTGCTATAAATAATATACCTATATATGTTGCTTAAGATTGGGATCAATGGATAGAAAGGTGAAGAGCTGATTCGGTTGTTTTACCAATGAAATAGATTCATATCTCATTTGGAGAGAGTTCATCGATAGTGCCCAAAGAGAACAGTCTAGAGTATAGAAATCGTTGATAACGGTGACCGCGTTGTAGCTGGAAATTCGTTTGTGTATTCCTTTTTATGTGCGTAGGAATTGTGAGAATTATAAGACGACGAATACTCAAAATATGAATGTATGTTCTATAATGGAGATTACAATGAAGGTTTGGAAGAGTTTTGTATTTCAAGACTTCATAAAACATATTCTACCTTGTGGAACGCCAGAAAAGACTCCTGTTGGGAGAGCTATTTGGTCATCTATTTGAACGCTCTGAATGAAATCTATCGGTTAGATAAGATAATGACATATTGCAGACTCACTGAATCCACAGTACTGGAACACAGACAGTACAATTTCATGATTTATCATATCAAATGCTTTAGAATAGTCTAGTAAAAGTAAAACACATATCACACATATCATCTACGATATCAGAAAGTGCTGTTGCCCAACTTGAATTGTCTAGAAAGTCATTAAAATCATCTGCATTCCGTAGATGTTCAGGATGAGTCTTACATCTGGCTACATAAATTTGTTTGAGTTCAGTCCATCTTTCTTTCATGTCACCATTTTGCAGTTAAAAATTTAGATTTAGAACCTTTTTTTCAGATTTTTTTTGCAGCAGTTGTGAAATCACGTAGTTGTTCATGGTAATCCAGGTGTTTTTGTAAACGAGTAGTTTTATATTTATGTAAGGGCCTATCACATAGTTTTTGCATGAATTTCACACTATGGGTTATCCAAGGCGAATAGCCATGTCTCCTATTTGGGTGACAGGATGTCGTAGGTGGATGGATATCTAACAGGGTAGTTAAATAATCATTAAGTAAGAGGACTTTGGTTTGTACATCATCAGTTTCATATATACAGTACAGGGCGAATGTATGAGATCTGTATCGAACTGTTCATGATTTATATCTCTAGTTGGTCTATAACTGATTTTCTTCTAGTCTCAATTGTACCACAATTTGATATGAATATGCAATTGATCGCAAAGGATAACATATCTTTTCATATGGACTATTACTCATATATATTTGAAAATTTCCGTACTGTCGAGAAAGATTACTTTGTATCTGAATTTATTTTTGATGTGAACTCCAACTCCCTCTCCTCTTGTGGACCTGTCCATTCGAGCAAAGATATATCCATCAATATGTACATATTCTGTATCCAGGTAGAAGCAGTCAGCTATCATTTTACAGCTGTAAAAACACCTTTAAGGTTCTGGTGCAGTCGTTTCAGTCTCAAGAATAATCAAAAACTAGTACTTTTCCTACTCCCATCATGTTTTTGCGGTGATATCTAGTGGTGTAGCAGTTTTTTGGTTATCACCTATTTCCAATAATTGACGAGACAGCAAGTCATGACAGCAAGTATGTAGAACAATTGCCTGTGGATTCATGGATTCAACTAGATTCAGTACCAATCCACAAACTGCTGAACAATAAAAATCCTAAAAATATGATTTTCAATTCATTTCCACAGAAAATTGGGGAAATGTACTCATGAGAACAAATTTCTTGGATTAAATGTTACATATCCCATCATTTCACAAAAAAAACTTACGGAATCGGCCGGCAATAATTCAGAATACACATGTCTTCTAAATGAACCATTACCTAACAGTTGTCTCAAACGTAACGAACGGTTTGAAATAGTTTGAGTGTACCAAGTGGTACAAAGGCATCACAGTCTGAGAAACTCTGGTTTGATGGAAACTGCTCTCAGGCTGTCACATATAAACAAGCGGCATTCAATCGCTGGCGCGAAAATTCAGGGTCAGAAACGACACCCGAGTAAACACAAGAAATAGGTTTAGTGAAACAATGAAAGCTGCTAAAGAAGCAAATAATCATAGAATTTGTTCAAGACTTATTGAATGTCCAAGCGGTTTTTGTTCATTTGCTTAAGCTGTTAGAAAAAATGTCATCTATAAGTTTTTCTCCCTTTAACCAAAGAGGATCACGAGTCACTACTGTCCATGAAAAGCGAATATGTCTCCTCGAAATTCTACTTTGGACTCATCAAGAAAAGAACACCCGAATATCAAGCCCGTCGACAGTCTTAGGCCTGAAATGATTTTCCACCAGCACAATATAAGAAAAACTGAACCTGAATATGAACAAGCCTTGCGGATCTGATGGAATCCCAGCGATTGTTTTCAAAATGTGTGCCCCCGAATGACACCGGTACGCAAATTATTCAATCATTCATATTACTAAGGGTTTTTTTTTTAAGCCGTGGAAAACATCAGCCATTTTCTATATGTGAAATTTTACCTGAAGAGTTACAGAGAGATATTTATCTGAGATAGCTGTGTGTATTGAGGGTCGTGGAGACCTCGAACAGGAAATGAAACGTGTAGTAGAGAACGGAGCAACAGCTGTAATGCACAACGGATTTTTTTCAGCTAGTTTACTGATAAATGACACATGCTCTGTACATGATGTGTGAATTCAATGGGAGTCAGCAAATTGGGAAAAATGGAATATTGAAAAACCTAGTATACAAATATTAGTAAAAAATTAATTAACACTTGCCTGTAAGATTTTCACATATTATGGTTTACTAAACCGCGACACGTGTTTCTCTATACAACAGCTTCCTCGAGTAGGATTTTAAACTAATCTTATTCCTGTAACATTCCCAATTTATACAACATTGTATCAGACGGTCAATAAGAATATAGTCCGACAACTATTCAATAAGATCAATGGTCCGACGTCACATCCTCAACAGTACAATTTCATGGAAAGAACAAATTCAATAGAGGCGAATGATTCAACTACGTCTGATCATTCATTGTGGTTGACGATGTTCCTTGCTGAGTGATAATGGTTCGAAATTCCATTTTCAGTATTGAAATATAAACTATATAAATTATAGACAAGGAAAGACCGAACCAATACAATGGAAGTCCGAGCCAATATACCACTTAGAAATTTGTCATTTTGTCCCAGTATATTGGCTTCATTCACTCATGAATGAAATAATTATATTCTTCTGGAAACAGTATGCTGTTATTCAATTCAACGAAAATGTACCCCAATCACATTTCACTAACTGCAACTACTTTTTGTTACAGAACGATCTCCACAGAGCGATGCAGAAGTCCCAATCCGCTCTTTCTCAACAACTAACGATTCTTTCAGCGACTCTCCTGTGCCTCGTGTTCACCAGGTAATTGTGAAATAGAATGCAAATGTAGTCTGTTGATGTTGCTTTTTCAGTGAGTTCGAAATGTTTATTACTTCCGAAGCATGATTAACGTCTTGTAGGAAAATTGAAGATTGGTTTGATCGCATTGTTCAGAAAATATTTGATTTTTTTATATATTTCTCATCGTCTCCCCATACGCGTACGTCCAGGAAGCAGAGCATTGTGCAGACAAGTGTATACACGAAGGAGCTCAAGCGAAGAAATCAATTCGAGGGTGAATCGTATTTTATGGAAAGAAGTCGCATAAACAAATGTTTTTGATTGTTTTGATTTTCGAGTAACAGGGTTTTGATGTTGTGAAGAAGAAGCGATTCTGTATCAGTTGTGAAGAAGAAGAAACCCCAACGAATTGTTTCAGATGCTACTACAAATGATACTCCCAATAGGAATAATTATGAGAAGAGGACAACAGATCAAGATGAAGACTGTGACTAACGCATTTCTTTTTTTCCATGGACCAGCAAGAATTACATTTGAAAAAAATTTCATCAAATTCTTAGATTTGAAAAAATTTGACAAACCTTTACAAAGTATCAGAGACAATTCAAAGACGATTGAAACCATAATCTCAATAAAAGACGAATTATACCCTCAAATCCAACATATGCATGAACATTCTTAAGCCTAGTATCGACAGTGCGAGGCAGCTCGCTGCGATTGCTTGGCTTTGCCTCGGACTGTGGATACCGGGGTTGCTCGTTATGAGGCGTTCGCGTCGCGCGATGTGAGGCGAGTAACCCCGGTATCCACAGTCCGAGGCAAAGCCGAGCATTCGCCACGAGGCATCCGCAGCGAGCTGCCTCGCACTGTCGATACTAGGCTTAACATTCCGATTTCAGTAACAATCTGTCCGAAACTGCAATATGTGCAGGTCAAATGCGAAGTTCGTATACCGTTTACGAACGTTGCATTGTGGTTTGGACTTCCATTATCTATATTATAAATTCTATCGAAACCTGTTGCTGAGAACGAAAGGATGAAAATGAAAATCAAGTAAGGAAATCAATTCCAAACAGAAGGTTGAAATTGATTCTTTGGTCAATAATAAAATTTAGGTTCGATTGATCGAAGAAAATAGTGTTGTTACAGAAAAATCGAGATATCTAATATGAAATATTTGTCAAAAAATTTGAATGAAGAAATAAATGAAATAGTATGGATTTATGTTGGATCCAAGTTTCAAGTTGGGTGTACTCACTGTACTCACGTTCCGATTACTGGTATGAGGCGAACGGTGCTACTACTAGAAGTGTGCTGATCGATTTTCAGCGGGAAATCGACGCAATGGCGCGATATTCTCCCTCATCGAACCGAAGTCAGTCCATGCCTTGGATAAGCGACCTCCACACATTCCGGGTCTCCATGTAGGTGGCTTCCTTGAATTTTCTTCCGAACCAGTGCTCCGTCTTAAGTATAATGGAGTTCGATAATCTGAAAGGAGAAATGAGTGGGTCTCACTCTGGTTCTCCTACCGACAACTGTTCTCAGCTATCAACTTTCTGAATTTCTTTACCATATTTACTATCATCAGATCCATCACCTCCGCGTCTGTTACCGCCGCATTCATTGATCACATTTTTCACTGCCATGTCCACAACCTCCACGTCTTTCACCTCCACGTCGACCCCCACCATCCAGAACCCATCTCAGCGTTCGACGTATAGACAGATGCATCAGCAGAGCACACGTACCAATTCTTCTCATGCAAGACCGACCTAAACTTTTCTGTTCTCGGTGGGGACTTTCTAGAGACTGTTGGTATTCTCATGTAAGAAGGCCTAGGAAACATATGAAACCGAGGAGAGTCGCGATACATTCCATGGACACTCCACAAACCATTTCTATCCCTAATAATACTTAGAGTCGAGCGTTTTTTATTGTGAAGATTTTTGATGCCGAGTTCATCACATTGATAGACACCGAAGCAACGAAGTCTTTGGCCAGTCAGCCCATAGAAGTCTGCTGTTATCGGAAAAACATAAAACCGTATCAACTGCCGGTCACACATTCTAACCAAACTGATAGGTCATTGAGTGCCATGCGGAGATGTGTAACACAAGTATTGACTATTGGCCTAGATAGCTTCCGTAGTGACCTGTCTATAGTTCCGTCTTTATCATTGGATATTATACTGGGGATGGATATTTTGAGTATGGAACGTTCTCAGATTGACCCCAGCTGAAATAAAGTGTTCTTGAATAGACCTGATGTGTCTTACAATACAGAAGGAAGTGCAGTTGTTTCTCTGCAACCATTTCAAGAAAAATCTTCAATGGTACACCGAGAGACAGACCCAACCAATGAAAGTGTTATCCAGGCTACTCAACTAAGTTCTGCCGGAAACCACTGGCAAACTATCAGAAATCTAGGAAGTGTAGTCATCCCTGTCGCCTACTCCAGGAAATCGATTCCAGACAGCACCGCCGTTGGACACCGTACGGCATTTTTTATTCAAAATGCGGAAAAGATGGGGTACGGTCCGTAGACTGTACATGCACTTCTGTTTGGCGCTGTATCCCAGGCACTGAAGTTGATTGTCGTCCTAAATCCGGTCAAGGCTCCCACCACGTCATATACTAGAGGCCAGTGCATGCTGGAAGATGTCTACACATATTTTTTTGCGAGAAAAAAATCGAACTATGTTCAATTCTTTACCGAAGTGAGAGGGGTGTAATAAAGTTTTGTGTTGCGAATTGATTTTTGTAAATGAAGTCTACTGACCTTTCTAGACTGTATCACATACTTATTTTATTTTATTCTTCCAGCAGAGTTTCATTGATATTTTTCTCTGATATAATATGTTGCATTCCTACTTTTCTGGTATGTTATGGTCGTGTTTAGGTGTTGATCCGGAAGTAACCTGAAGGATTCTTAGTGTTATCACAGCCCCTGATAAAGAAATTTTTTTCTGTAATATTTTGATGGTAATTGTTGGGAAATGAACTCAACGAATTCGAAAATATCATTTTCTCATATATATCCACTCATTCCTTGTATCTTGTCAGTTATTTTGCTGCCGTTATCATAAAAACACAAAGCCAAAGCTATATGGAATTCATCAGTGCTTTTTGTCATTTGCGTTCCACTATTTCCCAGATTCTCTGCGAGTACAAATACACAGACCCGAGGACTAGGATTCGTTCAGTTCACATCTCCGATTCAGTTTACATCCAGTCTCCGAATCAGTTTATATTCATTCTCCGATTTGATTACCCCTCAGAATTCAACTACGAATTCAGTTTTATTCCGATTCAGTGTTCCTGGTTGCTCTGAATTTATTTTTGCTATCACCGTTGTTTTCACTCAACGTAAATAAATTTCATTTCTGAGGTTAGATCCGACTCTCCGTTATTTGACATTTTGAATCTTTACAGGACCCTAATATGCCATTGTAAGTCCGACTCTCCGCTAGTTCGGCCTTTTGAATCCTTAGATCTGATTGGTCCTCCTATTTAAAACCAAATTTTTTAATTTCTGGTTATTCAGACCTTCAATCGTTAGCTAGATTTCAATTAGAACTGTAATGCTTTTTTGGGTTCTTCCTCGTTCGACCATCAGACTCCTTTCATACTCCAGTTATAACCGAGTTTAAATTTGTAATTTGTTAATTTCTGGCTAGTTCGACCTTCAGTCGTTAGCTAGGCTTCAGTTAGAACCAGGAATATCAATAACCGTTATTTCAATGTCCGCAATGTTTGAGTGTGTAAACCGTCCGTACTGTCGAAATTACTCAGATTCAATCAGGATTTTGTACATAATTTCTATCTATATCGTTTCATCAGTTGATTCCATACTAAATGGTACCAAGCATCCCAAAGATTAAAGTGTTTTAGGAAGCTATATGCAACCAACATTATCTGAATTCACAAATAAGAGAAATATTGACATTTAAAAACATCTGGGGTATGTCATCCCACGTAGGTGACGAACGGTTAAACAATAGATTTGTTGAAAACTTGATTGATAAAAAATCTCTTTTTTCCCATTCGCTAATCTGTTCGATTATTAGTCCGAGTCGTTAACAAAATTTCATAAAACGTCCACTAAAGGTACTGCAGTTGACAACAGTATATAAGTCTGGGTTCAGTAGCTTCACTCATAGTTGGAATAAAATTACGGTCAGCAGCGCTTCGGTGGTTGTTAACTATGAGCTTTCAAATTTCGGGACAGCAACAGTTACATTTCTGAATTGATTTCTGTATTCTGTAGTTGAGTATGCCAAAAGCGTTCCGTGAAACGAAGATAAATTTCAAGCTCTTCGTATATAATTGACATTTACAAATAATGGCATGTAGGGAGTTTCACGGAGTTCGCCTGTTTACAACTTTACTCGAAATACAACGTGTGTTGAAATCAATCATTTATTTTTTGTACATTTTGTGAAATCATTCCAAATGATTGTGAATGAAATAATATACAAACCTCGTCAAAATATAATATGTCTCTCTCTAGAAATAGCTCACCAAGGTCAGTAATATTTTTCTCTTCTAAGAATTGATTTACTTCCTGTGTATGATACACCAATTCAACGAATTGACTCTTATGTAGTTTCAATACTTCAAGCGTACAGACTGGCCCGACAAAGTAATGATTTTTCGGTGCGTTTTACGGGATCGATGGATTCTTTTAAGGTATCTTTAAGGAGTCGTTCATGTAAATCATTACTGAATTTTACTGTAACTGTCCCTTTCTCTGTTGTAATTGAGTTAGGAATCTTAATTGTCCGAGTTTTTTATATCTTCTCAGAAAAATTACTACAGCAAAATGAATTCCTTAATTGCATGATGCATTATTCAGGCCAAATTGTCTCTGAATGCCCGGAGTCTACATAGAGCAGTTATACTGAAGTGTTTCTACCGAGTGTCCTTGAAAGCCCAATTTGCAAATTCCATTTCAGATTCTAATTGTTTTATGGATTTGAATCCATTCCTGATTCATTTTGCCGCCGAAAGATATTCTCCATAAATTTTGTAACGATATTACGGATACAAGGCAAAGCGTTGATTACTGATGGTAGAGACATTTTTCTCGAACGGATGTAGTGTCTCCGAGAGATATTTGTTCGATGGCAAGGCCGTACCCAGGGGGGGTCAGAGGGGTTGAAACCACCCCCCTCGAAATTTTCCAAAAAAAAATTTTTCAAACGCATTACTCAAGTCATAATTGTTTTTCTTCTTCTTCGTAGGTAAATAAGGAAGAGTTCAAACCAATTTCTAGTAAAAAATGTACGTAAATAATTTGTCAAATTCATTATAATTTCACTAACCCATTCACCTACGTGGAATTCGTGGATGGACGTGATCCGCCGCTAACGGCGTAGACCGAAGCGTTTCATTACGTGAGTTGCCGTAAAGCATATAGTTAGGCGCTATCACGATAGGTAGCAGCACGAAAAAAAGACCGCCATTCGCTTTCGCTGTGTGTCACTGACTCTGACTACTTTCGGAAAAAATTTCGTTTTTATATGTTGGCAGTACAGTACTGGGGGCTTTCTCCGAGACTAAACGAACGATCAACGATCGAGAAAATAGACGTTGGATCTTTGAAACTTTATGAAAAGATGGTTGATCTAGAACTAGTACCTAGGGAGTACTCACTGTGGAAATTGTTTTGGGAAAAACAAATGGAACTCGACAAGCCTCCTTGTGCCATTGAGGCATTAAGCCAATGTAAATAGAGAACTTTTCCCTAACATATTCACCCTCCTGAAAATATTTACTCCTTTGCCAGTGACCACTGCAACTGCTGAGAGGACATTCTCCACTCTCATGCGATTGAAGACGTACTTGAGAAATCCGTGTGGACAAGACAGACTAAGCGGACTGGTTCTTATGTCGGTTCATAGAAGCCATAAAATTTCAACAGACAAAGTAATCGATGAATCCGCAAGAAAAAAGAACAGAAGAATGGATTTTGTTTTGTAATGTAACTGTTATTGTCTACAGATGTAATTTTGTAATGTATTGCACTGAACAGTGTTGAGTCTATTTGCATTAACAATCTGTTTATTTTCCCAGACACCAAATAAACAGGGAAAATTATTTTGTTGTTATTATTTATATATTTATCATTTAGTGTCGTCCTAACTTTTTTTAATGAAGCTTGAAATGGCGTGAAAATGGGATATTTGATGATAACTTTTAACGTTCTTTTGGGAGGGCCTTCGGCCCCGCCTGGTGCCACAACCCCCCCCCCCGAAAACTTTTTCTGGGTACGGCCTTGTTGGATGGTGATAACCATTTTTGGTATGAATCCAACACCTTGAAAAGCCACTTTTGTGTGGAAATTGTGAGATTTTATTCTATTCGCAGATTTTTATTTTTTTTGATTAATTGTAACATTAACCGACTATCAAAACTGAGCTCGTCAAAATGGTCTCATGATGACTATCTTTTCCAAATTTGCTCTTCAAATTGCTCTGATCTGAATTGAGTCGTTTCTCATGTACCGACTTGTGCAGTAGATGTAATACTCTCAAACCTCACACTTCCCAAGGAAGAAGTCAAGATTTCCTCATTGTTAGAAAATAATATTTCCTAACAGTTGTTGATGTTCCACATAAATGATTAGGTTCCATAGTTACTGAAGCAATTTTATTGCGAATTTCTAAGCACCATTTATTATTTGTGGATAAAATTATTCGCGATTTTTCCAAAATTAATTATCTGTCAAATTTTAAACGATTTGCGGAAAAATAGTATGAACGATGAGATTGGAACCTTGGGTGTGAAAGATGAAACTTTTCCTAGAGATCAATTAATTACCCTAACTCCAAACTGATATTTTTGCGCTCGACGCGCTTCGACCTAGCAATCTTTACAGTCGTCCAGATTAAAGATTGTCAGACATCCTTTGGCAAATTTTCTGAATACTGCTGTGTGACTTTTTTCAGAACAAATAACCGCCAAGTTGTAATATGACTATGAATACCATGATTGTATGAATCAAGTTGTTTACTAAGAGCTTGTAGTGCTGATTCTACACTTTCATACATTCATAAACAGAATGGTGCTTTAATTGCCATCATCACTTTTTCAGACGTATCTTCATCCATAGTTTTCACAACTAGTTTTTGTGATCCGACTGTATTATTGAGGGGAATCAAAAATAAGACTGACGACATGATTTTCCAACTAGAAAAGGTGCAGTCCACAATCGTTATATCTGGACCAATACTGTCAACAAAAAAATTACTAAGCAATACAAAACAAATTTTTTCAAGGAAATATGAATTTTCAAAAATATATTACAGTTTCCTGTATGATTTCCACTTACAATGGGTTTACAAAACTCATTGTAAGTGGGAATCATACAGGAAAATGTAATATATTTTTGTTAATAAGGATTTTCATCAAGTATCGGCCAGTTCAATTCAATATGAATTTTCTATTACTCTGAAAACATACATATTCTCTCCTAGTATGAGATATAAATTCTCCTCATACTTGAAGATATTTCTAAGGTATATTTTGAAATTCAATTCCATCTCTCTCCAAATAATTTTCAAGAGTGTTTGCAAATTCTTGAACCTGAGGAAATGGAAAACTGCAGACAGTTCTATTTTCGGCTCCTTGGTATTTGTCTTGGTCTCTAAATTTCAAAGATTTTTTCAGATAAAAGATGAGAAATTTTGAATAAGGGATGATACAATAATATGGAATGCAAAACTGAAAACGTTGTCTGAAGAGACTCAACCTTTCATCCTATTTTCTCAAATCATTGAAATATAATATTACCATTTGGATTTTATTGCATTCCAATGCTATAGTATGATATAGAGAAAGCAAAATATACTTGAATGAATCTCTTTGTGATCCACTCGTATTTGGCACATTTCACGTGAAATTTTTACTACAGCGAGTGCAGCATCATATCAACACATAAATCCAGTATTATCGACGAGTGGGAATTTACGAGTATCCATTTCCGATGAAACTAGGCCATTCCTTCACTCGGTAGGTGAGTGCATAGAATCCATATCCAGAGTTCGTGATAAAGTTCAAATGAAGAAAAATACGAGTTTCCGGTTCGAAAAAAAAATGATATCATCGGGAGAGACAATATCAGTTTGATTCTCCTTTTTCTACTTTGATCATATTTTCAACTGTAGAATTTTGTTTTTTTCTTGGAGGGCCATCAACCGTTAAAGGAAATTAACTTCAGCTATGAGTCCTTCAGT
>JAVJAQ010002704.1:0-21149 GCA_032362365.1 Zygogramma bicolorata
TTCCTATTCTTCTATCAAATTATCGAATGTGCTCACTGAATTTGAATCAGCCTGTATACCAATACATTTTCTGGAATTCTTAATAAACCATTTTTGAATAACTACATTTTATCACAAAATTATTCATGATATTCTCATGATATCTGGCTTCTAAGTGGTTTTCCATAAATATGGAGTGGAAGTGAAATGATTTCTTGGCAAGGATTTTTATATCCTGCTCGAGGAAGCTATTGTGTAGCGACACACGTGTCGCGGTTTGGTTCACCAATTGCAATGAGAATCGTACGGAAAGCTGTGATATTTTTGATAATATCTAAAAAAATCGTCTCGGGAAAACTTTCAATCAACAGTAAGTTATATTCCAACTGCTTACTGTTAACATTCTGGACAAAAAAAATTAGGTACAGTTTTACTTTCGGAAGTACCTAACTGCTAGGTTGAAAGCTACTTTCTTGCCCATATGGCGCAGCGGTCGCTGCATTACATAGGAAGTAATTTTTTTTCGTTTGCTCAATTTGTATAAAGAGCACACAAAACTTCAAAGGAAAATGCAGCAGTTATAGAATATTTTCACAGAACAAAAGATAACAATTCGATCTCGGAAGCTAGATTGAGCTTGTTTCACTCTGGAAAAACTGTTTCTTGAAGTCCTCCGTGAGCATATCGATAAATTATAGTTTTCTCACTGGATACAAAAAACATTACCGGAAAAACCAAACTGAGCCTGATCTGTTTGGAATACCCCAACATTTTGTTGACATTCATTCTTGTGACTACTCGGTGATAATATTTGAAAATATCAGACGATGATATTTTTGTAAAGACAAGTAAATTTCGAAATGTATATAGACATTTCCTTCTCAATGTTAGAAATGAGCAGCAAAACTTTCATGAAAGGAACAACATCAAAAAATTGAAACACTCTCTGTTAATATGTATATATAATTCATAGACATTCGACTCGTCCTCAAAAAAGAACAGATATTCTATCTGAAATAGCTACCCCCTGTCCATGTGGCGCGACGGGCGCTGAATAACATGTAAGTAGATTTTTCTCGGTCAATTTGTTGATCGATCATACGAAACCTGATAAAAGTGAAAGGATTTTTCTGTGAATGAGAGAAAGCAAATAACTTTTTGTAATATACAACAAACTGCTTTTATTTTTCATTTCTGAAATCCGTGACAACAAATAATTTCATACCCAATTCGATTGGCTCAGTATTCACGAGTTTCCACTAGAAAACTGACCACTTGGCTTCAGAAACTCTCAATATATTCAAATTAGTTAGGCTCATGGTAACACACTTCAATATTCAAATGAATCTAGAAATATGCAATTAATCTCTTCTGAATTCAATATTTATAGCACTGAATCATTATGAGATATCTTCGAAATTTCCATCTCCAGAGTTATTCAAAAAACCTCAAACAGAAAAATAATGAAAGAAATATTCACAGTTCTCAATTCCTTTGTGACTGAATTGAACACTAAGAGTAATGACAAATGAAATGCCCTTTCAATCAACTGTGACCCCAGAGAGATAGCAATTAAGTGAGGAATGAATGAACCAACAGCGAACAAGTGCGTACACTTGAATAATTCAGTTCTCTCGATGTTGTAGGATTCGAAATTGTTTGAGGCAATGAAATTGAGAATATCAATCTACTGACTTTGTTCGAAACAGATATGAAACTGTAGGCCAATTGAATGAAAAAAATGTATCAGATGGTGTATATGTGATATACGCCACAATATGAATTAAAATCAATAGCAACCTGACAGCTAACAGTTCCTAGAGGGGTACTTGCAATTGACTATTGATGAATATAGATTTAATGGCGTCGGCCAGAATCGTTGCTTCTGATAACTTATAATATAACTCTTGTATGAACATTATTGTTGTGTGAACTGTGAATACACAATTAGTATATTGAGTTACCTTATACCAATCTCAAGTTTTTTTTTGTGTCAGTCTAGGTATGTTTGAATATTGTTTCTATAAGAAGTGCAAGTATTAATGATGAAACACTTCTTTTTTTCTCTATTTTTTATGAATGATTAGGTACCTATCAGTTTCTATATAAATAAAAACAATGGAGATGAGCGATTGATAGTTGCATCTGTAAATCTTACAGGATTCACGTGTTTGACAGTATGCGATATGTGTTATTTCCTACGTGGTCATAGGAAAAATCTCTAATCTTTCTGATCTGATCAAAAATTGGTTGAAAAAGGAAAAAAATTGACAGTTAATCCATATGAAGAAATAATGTTCAGTATGTTAATCCAGTAAACGCGAATCATCGGCAAAACATTGTTATATCGGCATGATCGGCAAAAGGTCGGAGTAGGGCACATATGATCGAGGTGGCATTTTCAAGGAAAGAATATTCAGTATCACTCCTGCAGATGCTAAACTCGTTAGAGAAACGCAGGTGGAGTTGAAATGATATGAGTTAGGTGTTAGGGTAATCTATCTCTATAAAAAGTTTCAAAGGTAGTTGGTCCTGACCAATGATTCCTATTTGCAATTACAGGTCATCTCCTTCTACCGTGTTTATTTGTTCGTTGTCCTATTCCACGGAATTTGCCGCGTCTAACAACTTACAGCCCTTAAAGTCGCTTTACGAAATTTGACATTTCACCAAAGAAAAATAAGTACGACAATGAAAAGAGAGTGATTAGGTACGTATCTGAAGTAAACGATTTTAACCCAGAGGTAGTTGGGGAAATAATACGAAAGTGTAAATTTAGGCAAATACTTCGTGAATCCTCGCCTTCTCGAAAATATGAGAGCATAAAAAGTTTATAGTATTTCCATATGAACCTCAATACAACTTCAACAGATATTCGATGAAGTGAATATGAAAGTTACATATGAAACTTCTTGTAAATCACAATATTCTCCCCAAATAGCACACGACGTCCTGAAGACGAACCATTTATGTCCCAGTTACGTCGATACGTCCCGGGACGTATAGGAGACATTCGAAGAACGTACATTACCGGATGTACCATGTATGTACTGGTTAGACGTCCCATGTAGGTACATACTTGGTCCCGTTCCAATCGGAATGTAATAAAAACGTACATGCTTGGAAGTACTATGTACGTACTTTATTGAGTGTCCCTGATACGTTTACATTAACTCCTCTTCAGGTACGTACTTTTCGGAATGAATTAGGGACATACCATTGACGTGTTTTTTTGTGAATCCCATGTACGTACTGCTCAGACGTATCATTTACGTACATGTTTGGAAGAACTATGTTCGTACTATTTGGACCTTCCAGGTGCGTACATATTGAGTCCCTTTCAGATACGTATCTTTCGAAACGTTTGCGGGACATAGTAATGACGTACATTTTTGGAAATCGTATGTACATACCATCTGGACGTCTCGTTGACGTACTTTTTTGTACATACTGTTTGGACCTCCCAAGTACGTACGGATTGGGTTCCTTTCATTTTCTACATTTCTGTTAGTATGTACATACTGTTTGGACCTCCCGAGTACGTACGTATTGGGTCCCTTTCGGTTCAAGGGGTATTGGAATTTTGAGAGTGATCACTTAGTGTATTCAAACATATATCAATATTGGTAATGCAATATTCATAATGAATTATTTCTAAAAAAATTTGGAAAAATTGAAACATCGACATGTGGTGAATTTAAATACCAGAAAATTACATACAGAATTTTTTGCACAGCAAGTTAGATATTCCAAAACCGCCATCACATGAGACAGTGATCCTTTAGTGTTTTTTCGAATATATTTTCATTGTTACTGAACTTTCTAAAATTTTAATATTATCTCGAACAAAACTAACTTGAAGTCATCACATCTATAGCACCCAACTCCTTCTTAAAAACAAGTATCTCCGTGCCGTAGAGCGTAACAGTGGTCGACAATAATATCTCCATGGAAAAGGTCGAGAGTTCAAGCCCCGCAGCAGCCAGGTCTTTTTCCAAGTAAGTATTCGGTTAGATGGTTAGTACACTTGAATGAGTAAAATTTTCAACTTGACTATTTGGTAAAAAAGAAATGAATAATCCCGAATATGAAAACTTAGATTCATTAAGTGATATCAAATGATATATCATTACGTTGTTTTCGAATATTGATCTAATATCGCCGAATGTTCACATTTTTTTTGTGGCCACTATTGATATCATCTACAATATAAGGTTAATATTCCCGTAATATTGAACCAGTATTGGTCAAATATGTTTGTTCTACTTGGGATAGCGCAGAATGGAAAATGTACGTTTTCGGAATGTCCCAAACAGTTCCCCTTTCTGTACATTTCAGGTCCTGTGTGGACTTGAAAAGTACGTACCTGGGATTACCGACTATGCGGAAACGGTAAGTCGCAGGGAGGTCTTATGTACGTCTGTCGGAGACAAAAGTACGTCCTAAATACGTACAATGCATCCTCACCGTACATATGCAGTACGTCCACTGGACGTACTTGTGCTATTTGGGTCTAGGTAATCCAAAAATATAAACTTCTCACAAATTACAACAGCTTCTTGGTAACCGAAAAGATAAATTGAAAAACTCGGGAAGTCGAGAATTTACGAAATCAGTTGTCAAGATTGCAACAACATATACATCGGCCACAGCCGACGAACTATTGAAACCCGTTTCAAAGAGCATTTTGCACACATAAAATACAGAAGGGTAGACAAATCCAGTGTCGCTCAACACGCTCTAGACTCTAGACAATGACAAAATGGTTAAGGCTTTCGCGGCCGAGGTTTTCAGTATTACTATTTTTGTTCGGGTTTGAAGGCCGTCGTTCTTTGTAATTTCTTCCTAACGTTTGGCTAGCGTGAGTGGCTAGCTTCTTCAGAGGCTTACTCATCTCTCATCGGAATAATAGATGAGAGATAAGTAAGCTTCTGAAGAAGCTAGCCACTCGCGCTAGCGAAACGTTAGGAAGCAATTCCAAAGAACGACTTCAAACCCGAAGAAAAGTAGTAATCCTCTAGATAATGACCACAAAATTGGTGAGAACAATCTTAAACTGATCAAGCATGTGCATGACACAAGATTACTCGATGCATGTGAGAGTCTAGAAATAGCAAAATGTGAAAACAGCACGAATGAATGGTGACAAGGGACCTATCCCTTTCAGCCCGCTTTTCGATCTATTCTTGAGAAAGTAATCAGTGTAATCAATAATAACAGATGACGGACTTTGCAGGTAGTGACTGCACTAGTTCATGATGGAAATATCAATTAGAATAATTATTAGTAACAAAAAAAGTCCATATCGGCGGAAAACTTCAGGTATATGAACAACTAACCCTAGACCCTTATATTTAGTTTCAATTTTCTTCTACTGAAGATGCTAGCCTTGTTAGCGAAACGCGCGTCGAGTGCAAAAATATCAGTTTGGTGTTAAGGTAATTGGTCTCCAGGAAAACTTTCAGTATGATGAAAGCAGATAGATTCCTTCAACTTTCCTTTCTTGTCGTTACTCCCTTTTGCCATAATTAGGTTCCATCCATAAGGTACTGTTTTTTAATTATCGCAGCAACTTGTCGGGGTAGAAAAAAATGTAACCATTTAGACTCTTATGGATTCCAATATTAATATTATATTATTATTTTTTCAAATTGTAGCAGGTTACAAACCCAAAAAAATACGAGATAAAGAATTGAAGTTGTTTTGCTAATTTAGTAACACTTCACCTTTCCACATTGTTATTTCAATTTCCTTTTGTTGATAGATGAATTATATGGATTTCGAATTCATCAATTACTGGATAGTGAGAACATAAATAAAGAACAGAAACGACACACAAACTGTACAATATGCGATTTCTACTATCAACTCATGAATATCGCCGAACTAACTATGGAATTTGATCAACTTTTGTACTGATCATTATTGAAATTTTCTTTTTTAGATGCAAAAATTTCACGATATCTGAGATAATTACCGTATTTGTATTATTTATGAAATATGAATGGCGTAAATGAAACAAGATGGCTGTATTATGTTGCGAGATTCTAATGAATTGTGGATTTCATTCTGCTTCCCAAGCGTGCTAGATATTTTCCCTTTACAGGCAGACATTCTTTCGTGCTCGATGTTCTTGTTCAGCTCTCCATTTTCAAATCCACATAAAGCCATTTGTAGGTAATGTATTTTATTTTACTCAAAACCAGAGAGATTATACAATATCCTTCCTTTAACTTTGTACTTCGAGCTCAGAACTGAATGTGGTGGAATTGGAACCTATACGCCTCGAATGATGGAAATGAAAAAAAACTACCCGAGCTCTCGATGATAGATTGGGAAAATAGGTATTTGTTTTACTATAGTCGGGCCGTTCAAAAGATAGAATTCAAGGACGCGTGAACAGTGAATACCTGCATCTATATTAGCCTGCGCGGCGTAGCCACGCCTTCTAAACTGAAATAAATGAAGAATTGTTTACACTGTACTGTACTCATTTGTGCTTTGTATTTACGTGTGTTACGTTAATTAATTATGGATGGAAACACTCTTCCACCTCCAAGAAAAAAATAAAAAAAAGACATTTAACTGTAGAGAAAAAAGGTGTAATAATGAACACTTATAAAGAAGCATCCCAAGAGTTCATGGGAGAACAGGGAAAAGCGACGTTTTTGTTGAGTGGTGTAAATCGGACTTGTAACACTGAGGAGAGGAACATTCCAAGAGTGCGTGCCGTTCACGTGATCATTCTATCTTTTCAGCGGCTACACTATAGGTAACAAAGTAGTAGATTGACTCCCACGACTGATGGTTCATAGCCGAGCAATGCGAGACGAGGAATTCAGTTACTTCGCTGCCGAGTTGAAAATATAATTTTGTCTCCGATTGTTTTTAATGATATATGTAGGATATTGTTCTTGCGAACAATTACAATTATTCTCACAATCTTTTTTTTTCTGTAGTGATAAATTGAAACAAAATTTGATAGAAATCGCAAGTCTTGGAATGATAGGTTGTTATGGAAATGTATATGTTCATAGAATTTACACTTTGACAACATTACAACACAGCGATTTAGAAGTACCTACTCCTCCAGATACATATCAATCAGCCAAGTATCACTTTTGCTGTCAATCGGAGAAAAACTAATTTTTCTGATGTTAGATACACAACGTATCAACCACAAAATCCACAGCCACAAACAGTGAGTTGAAATTTTTTAACTAGTTTGATAACATAATTCTCAAATTGATGATTTTTTTTCAGTTTCAAGTGAAGAGCAAGCAAGGAATCAATAATGCATTCTTTGATTGACTGAAAAGCGATAACAAATCTCAGTTTTTCGTTCTAATTTAGAAATTCCTCGGGTATTTCTTCTGACATTTCGTTAGTTTTGTTTCTTCGAAAGGCTATCGACGTTTAAAAACATTAATAATACACTTTGGATGTCCAATTAAAGTTGTCAACAATTTGTTGCGTGTCTGTTCTCTTTGTTCAGCTGTGTTTGGATGCGGGATTTTTATCGCAAAGGGAAGAACGAACGGTTTTCGGAGGCACCAAACTAGACTCGCGTTTGTAGTATACAGGATGTGTGAATTTCATTATTTCAATAACTCCTGCTTTGTTCAGATGACCATGGTACGGGATTTATTGATTCACAATGAATTTTCATTTTTCAAGGTTTCGAAAGTACTTAACAAAATGATACAATTAGCTCAACGGGTTGTAGTCCTGTACAATGAATTCGGAACTTATTCTTCCATAGGACTGGTAGATCTCTTATTTCTGGTAGAATAGGCAAAATGTTTACGACGATCAGGATACTATATTCTTCTATTCCCTTTTACAATTAATAATGATCTCAGCCAGTAGTGCATATTCAAGCTTCTCTTGAGAATTTCGAATTATTGTTATGAAATCCCCCAGCTCCATCGCTGCGCATAATAGGCGGAATTCAACGAGCTGAGTCAACCGGCGCGATCCCGGAAGCGCTGTCGCTTACCGAGGCAGATTCTCGAAACAGCTGAACGATCGAGTCGCTTCCGAGCGAAGACTCCCAATTTTCTAGGTGCTCTAGATTCGAAAGTTCGAGGCACGAATGGAACATCTTAACATCAACCATCGAAACGGGATATTCTAGTACGGAGAGTTTGTATATATATATATATATATATATATATATATATATATATATATATATATATATATATTGTGTCCGGATTCGTGGTGATGTTCGAAGACAGTCGAGGTCATCTCCGAATTACGTAATGCTAGAGCGTGCTCGTAGGACATGCTCGAAACTCGTCGGTTTGTCTGTCCTATGTATGTTCTCGGGCAGTCGTGGCAAGGAATTTCATAAATTCCACGTGATTCGTTGGGTATTAAATCGGAGCGTAGGAAAGAGGATATTTGATTGTTTGCTCTGAAAACTGTCTTGTTTTTTTCAGAATTCGGCTCACTTCATCAGTGACTCCCCGAATGAAAAAAAGGGAAGCTTTTGGGCGTTCAGTTGGGTCTTCCGGTGGATTGGGATGCGAGAAGCGAGTTTGTTTGCATTGAATGGTGTTATATTTTATGATACTAATTCCAAACACCAATTGAAAAGTAGAAGTTTATTCTTCTTCAGGCTACAACCGACAACTGGCCATACGAATCTGTGTTGTCTTACAAACAATGCATATAAAAAGTCATTCCTTTTTTGTACAAGAAATATACAGGGGAGAAATGCTATAGATAGAGAATATATTTAACTACGAACAAAGCTCAATATATGACACCCCCTTGCCTAACTTGACACATCAACGAATAACCTTATCTTTACACCTAGTATCATCTATTTCCAAATTTCTTTCTATGCTACTTCCTAGATTCATAGAATTATCGTTCAAAATGGATCGTGGTCTAATGGAAACGGTTTCACAACTGTTTTCGGAATATTCCCGAGTAGAGTTTTGGTTAACAGAATTATCTTTCTTTATTTGATCAAGATGCCTTCTCCATGAGAGACCACAATCGGTTTTCAACAGGTAAGTTTTTCCACCCAATATTTCTTGAACTCTACCAGGACACCACTTCAGTATATTTTCTCGATAGTCTCTAGCATACACCTTGTCATTTACTTTGAAATGCTTATCAATTTTCTTCTTATATTTTTTTTCTATAATTTTGTTTCGATTCAACCATAGCCTCAACAGAGGGTAAAAGTAGATCAAATTTTGTTCTTAAATTTCGACCAAAAAGCAATTTAGAGGAAGTTTCTCCAGTAGTCGAGTGCGGGATATTTCGATATTGAAGAAGAAATCTGTTGATTATTAAGTGAACATCTAACGCTGGATCATCATATTTACTTTTCATTATAGCTTTTTTTTAAATTTTTACTGCACTTTCAGCTTGTCCATTTGTAGAAGGATAGTATGGTGCCCCAGTGAGATGTTTAAAGCCACTTTGCTTCAAAAAAGACTGAAATTCAAAACTTGTAAATGTTTTTGCATTATCTGTGCAAATTCCTAACGGCAATCCATATCTCGCAAATAATTCTCGAAAAACCCTAATAGTGGCCAAGGACGTAATATTTTTCATTTCATAACATTCGATCCATTTAGACGTGGCATCTTCAATGACTAAAAAATGTTCATTGAAGCAAGGTCCTGAAAAATCCGCATGTACTCTTGTCCACGGTTTAGTAGGCTATTTCCAAACAGACAAAGATGTTTAGGAAACATTAGGAGCTAGTTTCGAACAAATTTCACAAGACCGTACTATATTTTCAATTTGGTCATTCATCGATGGCCACCACATATAAGCCCTAGCTGAAAGTTTCATCTTTACCATACCCATATGTGCAATGTGTAACTCGTTCAATATTGAATTCCAATATTTTTCTGTCAAAATGTTTCGATAACCCCTCATTAGGCAATCCTGCTATATTGTAATTTCATTCCTAATGAAAAATGGTTTGAATTCCGCCCCTGGACACATTTTAGGCCAACCATTACGAACAAAATAAATAATTTTACTGAGGAGTGCATCCACAGCTGATTCTTTTCGAGTTTTTTTATATCTATGGGTATTTCGGACTCCACTACATAACTAATATAAAAAAATTCATTTTCAACTTTTGAATGCAATGGAAATTCAATCTTTGCACTCGACATTGGCAACCTTGACAAGCAATCTGCATAATTCTGATTCGAATTCACAAACTTCATTTCATAATCAAATGATGAAAGGATATAGGCCCAACGCTGAAGTCGATTAGCAGCAAACTTCTCATTCCCAAAAATAGCCAGTAATGGCTTGTGATCAGTGACAAGTAGAAATCGTTGGCCAAACAAATACTGGTAGAAACTTTTTTTCCGGATATTATTGCTGTAGCTTCTTTGTCGATCTGGGAATTTTTTGTTTCAGCAGAACTGGGATGCAAAAGCAATGGGTTTTTCATTATTTTTGTCGGTGATATGAGAAATAGTTACTCCCAATGCGAACTGAGATGCATCCACCATGAGTTTTACTTTCTTTTTCGCATCGAAATGGCTAAGAACTGAATTTGAAATCAATAACTTCTTAAAATTTTCGAAACTTACATTACATTCATATGACCATTGCCATTTTGTATCTTCTTTCAGTAAATTATACAATGGTTGCAACAGAAATTCAATTCTGTTCCAAAACCACATTTGGAGGCCAAACTTTTTACTTTGGATTCCCATTCCGAAAGAGTCTCGTTGAGACTACGCCGTGCTGAATAGAACTTCATTCGTTGTGCGACATACGATTTCACTGGCGAAAATGATTATCGAGTAATGTTATCAATTCACTATAAGTTTTGGAATCCGGTAAATTAGGAACACATAAGTTCTTGACCAAAACGTAGCACTGTTCCGATAACGAATTTGAAAGTATTTCTGTTTTTGTCCATCATCGGTCACTTTATTGGCGATGAAAAACTGACCCAGTCTCTCACTAAATACGGTAAAGTCCGAGTTATTTGGATCAAACGACAAATGGTTCTCTTGATCTGGGGGTAGGAAAAATCGTTTTGAAGAGGGGCGGATGTGAGCTTTTTCAGCTCACTGGGTCTATTGTGGTCATCTGTGAGTTTCATAGATCTATTGATAAAAGAGTTCAGTACGGAGCTCAACTGGAGTTGGCATTGAGATATCTGTTGGTGTGCGTGGGTTTTCGGTAGACAGTATGAGTGAAGTAATTATTGTTTTTTGTGATATGGATATATGAGAAAAGAATGGCGTCGTTCGTCTCCATTTCCATAGTGAATTTTTTGGGAAGGCCATATATTCGAGGTGTATGTAAAGATTTTTCCCTGGGAATCAGAGATTCCTTCTGGTCAATCGGAATATTGGAGTTGTTGATGATAGTTTTTTTGAGATAGGTTGTAGGGTCTCTTGCAGTCATTTGGTAATCAGGAGAATTGATTAATCTTGTTAGTTTATCAATGTAGTCTGTGGTAATGAGAATTACGGTGGCGTTTCCCTTGTCGTCCGGGAGAATGATAATGTCGGGATTGAAACAAAGGTTTTTGAGAGCTTGTCTTTCGGCCGAGGTGACAATGTAAAGTGGGATTTTGGCTCTTTTCAGGGAAGTGGCGATATCTTGCCGAGCTTCCTTGGCTGTGTTTTCGGGAAGATGAGAGATAGCTGATTTTGTCTGAGTTAAGAACGTTATGAATCACAAATACGCCTTCACGGTAGGACTTTCAATAACAGTAAAACTTATTTCTAACTCCTTATCCAAAAATCCAAACTCCTTTGTGATCTCGCCTTTCTCAAATCTTGTAGAACTCATCAGGTCATTCCCAAGGCATCCTGCCTGAAACATACATCTTCCCATACCAGACGTCTCCTCGATCAGCTTCTCACTCATCAGGAAAACTATTCACAATACTGGTCGCAAATTATCTTTCACCAGTTCGTCCCTTCATCAGTGCTTCAAGAAATTGTCTCTGGCAAATATTCATCCAGTCATTTGGGACATTCTCTTTCGAATATTCCACGACAAAGCTAAATACATCAGCAACAAAAACACCAGTACACAAAAGAATAAACTAATAGCTCTAATCAGACACATCACACCTCTCCCACCAACAGCAGATCCTCCAATATTAGTTCACAATTTCTCTGATCCCCACTCGATGAAAATGCCCATGCAATTCCATGAAAATACTGCAACTTCTCTGTTACCCCGAAATCCATTCCAATCGAAACCATCATAACTCTGTAGCGGAGTGCCCGGATATTAGCGCCGCAACTGTCCGAGAATGAAAGGTTTGGAAAAGATTTGAAGAAAAATCCGGAGAAGGGCTTGGTTCCAATAAGTATGAAGCTTATTATTCAGCACAATTACAGAAAACATAAAACATGTAAGAATCATCGTGTATGTCTATCAACAAGTCACAAAGTGTATCTATATATATATATATATATATATATATATATATATATATATATATATATATATATATATATATATATATATATATATATTTATATATATATATATAGGAGATGGGTAGTCTTTGCTGACTAGTTAAGAACAAAACTAGGAAAATAGTTCAACTTCTACTTCAAACCGAAGCGATCTCATTTCAAATTTCAAAGATCACATCCAGGCTTTGTGTCGGGTTTTGTTATCGTTCTAACTCCGAAGTCCTTGAGGGTTTGTTTCACCAAGGTGTTGTACCCGCTTTCGTAGGTGAGTTTGTTCATGCCTTTGCGTCTTTTATTCATTTTTGATTGAAGGTTCTTCAATCCTTGATCTCCAGTGATGGTAGCCAGCTAGTAAGACAACTCAGACCTAGACGCAAGGTCACTTACTCTTGAAAATGGCTCTGAAATGGGAGCCGAAACGTAGACAAGAAAATCATTCCAGACGCGGATCAACCGGAAGTTCCAGCCAGCAGCATATATATGTATATATACATATATATATATATTTTGCATTATGCAACAAATTCGGGTGTTTCTCAAGATGGAAATTATACCGAGTAGGTCACGTTCTGCCACAACTCAGACAGATTCAGCTATCTTACATCTTCCCGAAAACACAGCAGAAGAAGCCCGCCAAGATACCGCCTCTTCCGTGAGAAGAGCAAAAATCCCACCTTCCAATGTCACCTCTGCTGGAAGACAATCCCACAAAACCTTCGTATCAATCCCGACATTACCATTCTCCCGGCCGACAAGGGAGACGCCTCCGTAATCCTTAATACCACAGACCACTTGATGAAATAACACGATTTAATAACTCTCCTGAATACCGAATGAGTGCAAGAGACCCTACAACCTATCTCGAAAAAACAATAAAAACTCTCATCAAAGACTCCAATATTCCGATTGACCAGAAGAAATGAATTTCTGATTCCCAGGGAAAAATCTCCACGTACACCTCGAATATATGGCCTTCCCATAATACACAAGCCGAACATTCCACTCCGCCCCATAGTTGCAGAACAATCTTCATCATATGTTTGAAACTCATTTCAATTCAGAGAAATCATCAAATCGGTCAATTTCCGACCCACAGACATCTTGGTAAGTAAGCTTCAATATAGTATCCCTTATCACAATCATCCCCTTAGCAGAAACACTTAGCATTCTGAAAACCAAACATTAAATCCCCCAAGACACGCTCAACGTCATTAGTCATTGTATGTTCAGCACATACTTTCTTTTCCAGGGCAAATTCAACATACATTTTAAGAAGGAGGCGCCCCTATGGGTTCTTCTCTTTCGCCAGTACTTGCAATCCTCTATCATGGAATATTTCGAGTATAGAGCCATTGACATATATGCATTGGTGCTGACGTGTTGGCTCCGTTATGTGGATGATGCTGACCTCATGGATCCGAAAGCCTTCACATATTCCTCAATCACCTTCACAATATTCACCCCCATATAAAATTCACTATGGAAATGGAGGCGAACAACGGTGTTCCTTTCTTAGATGTCCGTATCACAAAATCCAACAACTACTTCACTCATACTGTCTACCAAAAACCCCCACACACTAACAGATGCCAACTCCCACCATTATTCAGCCCAGGTGAGCACCATACTGAACTCTCTTATCAATAGATATATTAAACTCACAGATGACCACAATAGACCCAGTGAGTTGAAAAAGCTCACATCGGCCCTACTTCAAAACAATTATTCCTACCCCCAGATCCAGAGAACTATTCAACGCTAACAAACTTGCTTCTCGCATCCCAGACCACCGGAACACCCGAGTGCCAGCCCGAAAGCTTTCCGTCCTTTCATTCGGGAAGTCACTGATAAAGTGAGCCGAATTCTGACAAAACACAACATCGAGATAGTTTTCACAGCAAACAATCGAATACCCTGCGCTCACCTAAAGATGTAATACACAACGAATAATACACAAGGATAATATGAAATTCCTTGTCACGACTGCCCGAGAACATACATTGGACAGACAAACCGACGAGTATCGAACAGGTCCAACGAGCACGATCTACTACACTCCACGGCAGAATAATTCGCGAAGCACTAGAAATTGAAAATTGCTCTCAATGCGTCAACAAATGAGACGACTCACTAAAGCTCCCTAATTCCTGGAAACCATTACTATCCCATCGAATAAATCCCTTCATTAATCATTTTCAAACCATACCTACCTGATGTTTCAACAACATCGGACTCTTATATAGACAGAAATGCCTTCCCTCTATCCACAAAACCATAGTCTTCACTGTGTCAAAATGAGAGCTGGGGGTTAAGGAGACTTAGCTCTCATTTTGACACAGTGAAGACTATGGTTTTGTGGATAGAGGAATGGCATTTCTGGCTATATAAGAAAGGAATACCGTTGTTCGTCTCCATTTCCATAGTGAATTTTATATCGGGGTGAATATTGTAAAGGTGATTGTCAGCTCCAATGCATATATGTCAATGGCTCTATACTCAAAATATTCCATGATAGAGGATTGCAAGTACTGGCGAAAGAGAAGAACCCATAGGGGCGCCTCCTTCTTAAAATGTATGTTAAATTTGCCCTGGAAAAGAAAGTATGTGCTGAACATACAATGACTAATGACGTTGAGCGTGTCTTGGGAGATTTAATGTTTGGTTTTCAGAATGCTAAGTGTATCTGCTAAAGGGATGATTGTGATAAGGGATACTATATTGAAGCTTACCAGGATGCCTGTGGGTCGGAAGTTGACCGATTTGATGATTTCTCTGGATTGAAATGAGTTTCATACATATGATGAAGATTGTTCTGCAACTATGGGGCGGAGTGGAATGTTCGGCTTGTGTATTTTGGGAAGGCCATATATTCGAGGTGTACGTGGAGATTTTTCCCTGGGAATCAGAAATTCATTTCTTCTGGTCAATCAGAATATTGGAGTCTTTGATGAGAGTTTTTATTGTTTTTTCGAGATAGGTTGTAGGGTCTCTTGCACTCATTCGGTATTCAGGAGAGTTATTAAATCGTGTTATTTCATCAAGTGGTCTGTGGTATTGAGGATTACGGAGGCGTCTCCCTCGTCGGCCGGGAGAATGATAATGTCGGGATTGATAAGAAGGTTTTGTGGGATTGTCTTCCGGCAGAGGTGACATTGGAAGGTGGGATTTTTGCTCTTCTCACGGAAGAGGCGGTATCTTGGCGGGCTTCTTTGGCTGTGTTTTCGGGAAGATGTAAGATAGCTGAATCTGTCTGAGTTGTGGCAGAACGTAACCTACTCGGTATAATTTCCATCTTGAGAAACACCCGAATTTGTTGCAAAATGCAAATGAATATAATTACCTAATTCATTTGAATCAGTTCGGCGGAACGTCTATATATATATATATATATATATATATATATATATATATATATATATATATATATATATATATATATATATATATATATATATATATATATATATATATATATATATATATATATATATGCTGCTGGCTAGAACTTCCGGTTGATCTGCGTCTGGAATGATTTTCTTGTCTACGTTTCGGCTCCCATTTCGGAGCCATTTTCAAGACTAAGTGACATTCTGTACATGATAATGTCAATTATTCAAAATATGTGAGATGAAATATGAATAAAATTTTCTCGTAAGAGTTGTTTAAAACCGTTAAAGCGTGGTTTGAAGATTCTAAGGTTAGGAAAGAGACAAAAATGTCATAACAATTGAAAGGTTTGATTCGTGACTAATTGTCATGTCATTTGTCTGTTTCCTAACCTTAGAAGTTTCAAACCACGTTTTAACTGTTTTAAACAACTCTTACGAGAAAATTTTATTCATATTTTATCTCACATATTTTAAATAATTGACATTATCATGTACAGAATGTTAAGTCTGACAATGCACTCAGAAATCATTCATTCATTTTCCAACGATAGCAACCATTCTCGATAACACAGTAAGTAGCACCGTTTTTTCTCGCTTCATATTTCATAAGCAATTTCGTTAACCATTTGTAGCTTTCCTGAAGATGACAGAGTCACACGGTTTGCTTGCTGCTTTACCCAAAAACTTCCTTTTTGTTTCCTAAACAAGTCAGCAAAAACTTCCTATCTACTATATATATATATATATATATATATATATATATATATATATATATATATATATATATATATATATATATATATATATATATGGTCTCGGTAGTGTAGTGATTAGCATATCTGCCTATAAAGCGGAAGGCCGGGGTTCGAATGCTCGCACAAGTTTCGACTTCTGAGGGTTGACGTCCGTCAGCTGGTTAACGAAAACGAACAATTTTAGAACAACAATGTATATATATATATATATATATATATATATATATATATATCGTTCTTCTGACGACGTTTCAGATCCCAGTTTGGAACAATTCTCAAGACTTGATGCCGAGGCCTAAGTCTCCTTAACCCCCAGCTCTCATCTTGACAAAGTGAAGAGGCAGTCTTCACCTGTTCTTGAACTCATTCTGAACCCTGACAAGGAAAGCGTTTGATGTTACTTTTGGAATCAGCATAATGGATTGTGAATTGATTAGAGTAACAATTCCCCAGATAGCTTCTGGCCAAAATTCGTTTTCTTCTGTTGAATTTTCAATTCATGAATTCAATTCATTTTTTCTCTTGAATTGTGATTTGTGAATTCAATTCAGGTAGTAAATTTGTTCAACTCTGTACACCGCCTTCTTTTTCTGAATTGATTTTTGGCTTTCAACCACTAACTTCATTAAGTAGCTGATTTTTTCGTATTCCGAATTCACAAGAAAGTGACCAGAGTACAGCCCATTTCAGTTGATCGACGTTGTCCACAAAAATTGAGTTGTCTATCCTGAACACTCGATTTCTATTTTTATCTATTTCTGACTATGGACGGCTCAGAATATAAGCGACTTCAATAATCTCAACCCTTATAATAGGCATCTAAATATTCCCACTTGTAGTTCTCGGGATATGTAGCCCTCCAAGTTCAAATTCGAATTCAAAAAGATATTGCAGGGGGTATTCTGAAAATCTAGATGATTTTGGTTATATATAATTTGTGACTTTGCGTTGGTATCATAATGTGTGAATTCTTACATTTTTGTTTGATCCAATGAATAATAATAGTTTTATTGCTTCTAACAACAAGTTCACAGCAAGAAGTGTATGGGGGTAACAATAAAAAGAAAAATGATAATATTACAATAGTTTCATCAATTACAATTTATAATCAACGAAACAAAAATGGTTGTGTAGTAATACAGTTCAGAGAAAATGAAAATACTGCAGTTACTCGCTCAAAATTAATGTTCGTAGTTTTAGAATATTCCAAACGTACTCGGATATTTTCTTGGCCTCAAGGACTGATAAGCTTTGTAAAGCATCAATCAATGTTTCCAAACTCTGTAGGCAGGAGATATTCTATTTCATCACTGTATAGATAGGACAGTCAAAAATAATATGGAAAAGTGTTTCCGTTTCGTTTGTATTGCAGACTGGACAAATCAGGCCTGGATCAATATTATAGGAGATTCCGTTGAGTGTGAATTTTGGTTTGAAGTGATTGGCTATACGTAATTGAGCTTTAGTGCGGGTGACTTGGATGAGCAGTTTCAGCGAAAGATGTGAGCTCGTTTCAACAGTAATAATAAATAGAATATAAAAATACATGAATGGGTACCGAGATGTTATCGCTAGATCAGAATCATGTAAAAATTAGTATTTAGATAGTAAGGATTTTCTATGGTTTAACAAATCGTTTTTGTTGAGAATATTCCATAAAGGCAAGCATCGGAGAAAAATTGTTTTATTTGCAATGGTCAATTATATTTAGGGTCCGCATTGTTCGTCACACGCAAATGCTGTTCTAAACAGAGCTTGGGGTATCGATTATTTTCCATTGACAGTATCTTATGTAACCAGTTGATGGTCATTTTGAAGATATTATAAGTGAGTTTAACTCTTCCAGCTTCTAATCGAACGCTCGAATCGGGTGTATTGGTAGGAACAAAAAGTATTCTTTTAATAAAGGAAATTTGAACTCTTTCAAGTGAATCTAAGTACCTGAGTCCCAAATAGGAATGCAGTTATACATGAGGCTCAAACAGAATGAATTGAACAACTTCATCCTGGGAGGCCGGGTGTCAATTTTAGCTGAAGACATGATAGGTAAAATAGAACCAATAGATTGTTTCGCTTCAGTGTTAGTCAGGTTTGATATTTCATGAAAAAGTCCAGAGGAGGTCTGCCTAAATAATTATATTTCTTGGTAATTTCTACCGGCTGATTGTCACAATGAAATTTGAAATTGGGTTTGAAAAACCCACAACCTGAAAATTGCATTTTCAGTTATCTCACAACATCGATTTCAGAATGTGCCAGGATGACGAGATCATCGGCATACATTAGTGTTGAAACATCATTTCTGTCATCTATATTCATACCCTGGATCCCATTAAGTAGTTAGTTTATGCCGATTTTGAAACCTCCCCCCACTCCATTTGACCTTGCCGTGACATTGACGGTGAACTCGACGAGGTGACTTTGACGGTCTGTTTGACCTTCATATGACCTTGACAACGGGATGGCCTTGAATGACCTTGACAACGGGATGACCTTGAATGACCTTGACAACGGGATAACCTCGAATGACCTCTATGAGTTGTCACCTTGAATGACCTCTATGAGTTGTCACCTTGAGTGACCTTTGGTGTGCGTGTGTGCACAGTCCAGCGCATGTTTGACCTTCAATGCCCTTGAGTGTTGGCATGGTCTAGCTTGAGCTGCATTACCCTTGAATGACATTGACATTTGTGAATCGTCTCTGAGCTGGTTGCGATCGAACAACATCACACTGAATATTTTTCTAGCATCGAATGACTTTGTGCAATGTCATATTGAGGAGGAGTACATAAGCCCTTGAATAACCTTGAGCATTTTCAATTATGGACTTCGGTCTCCAATGTGTATGTGCAGAGTGTTCAAACTCACACCCCCACCCTTTTATCAATTTCTATATAAGCTCAAAACATTTTATTTGGTGTCAGTTCAGATCATCGAAACGAGTATTAGTAGTTGTGCTTCGAAGTCGCACCACCAAGAATCCATCCACCCAAGAAGTGAACGTCGTCGTCATAGAGGTGAACATATTTTATATTTTGAAATTATACTTTCACTATAATTTGAATATGGATAATTTGAAATTAGACATTGAAAAGATCAATTTTGCCATAGTTCAGCAGACTGAAGCTATGGAACAGAAACCTTTGACATCATTAGCTATCGATTGTTGTTCTAAAATTGTTGACGAACGTCAACCCTCAGAAGTCGAAACTTGTGCGAGCAATGGATCAACGAGGCCTTACCTTTTAACGTGCGATTACCCAGCACGGTGGCCCGGCGAGGATTCGAACCCCGGCCTTCCGCCTGACAGGCAGATATGCTAACCACTACACTACCGAGACCACACAATAAGGGTTATAAAATTGAAAAAATGTTATTACTCTCCACGCGATATGGTAAATCCATCCAAGTTATACTGATAGATGAAGAAAGTGATACTTCGTTCAAAGTATGGCTTCCTAAACGTGTGACGGAACAATTCACAGAAAATATCATTCAAAATGTTAATTCATCACAAGCTAAATTGGTGATGACTTATTTGGGGCAGAGTACTTCGGAATATGTTGGTGCCAAAACCCGCTCTTAAATTCAATGTGTTGATTGAGATTGAGATTGAGAGCTTCATTGTTTTTCTAGTCTCTATCCCTCTTTATATGTACATAGTGAAAAGTATATAAATAAAATATAAAATATGTATCAGTTTTACACACTTCGAAGACGCGTCAAAGTGAGTGTTTTTTCTGTTATTGTTTTTTCATGTTTTTCTCGCTTTCTTAGCATCATTGCCGAATTCATGAATCTTATTTTGGTTGTTTCAGAACTCCCCCACCTCAAACTACAAATATGTGGATGCACTATTCGAGTGAATGGTATCCGGAGGCAAGTGACTTGGGTTCTGCTATAGAAAGGTTGTCTTGCGAATTAGCTGATTTGAGTTGGGACGCTCTACATGCATCAAATTACGATAGTGATATATGCTTCGATTCTGAAGAAGTGCAGAAAGTTCTGCAGCTCAGTGAAAATTATGAACTTGGTGTAGCGCTGTGTAATGCTTATTCTTACGGAAATATTGATTTGAATCATTTCTGTAAGCTCATGATTCAAGCTGAAGACATTGGATCCCAACTCACAACAACAGGTGGAGAGTGAAGAAGATGAAGAAATGATGTAAACTTTGAATGATTGATATATATTGTATATAAAACTATGAATAAACTATAAAGTAATCATATTTGTTTATATTCATATGTTAAGGATGGAATTAAAAGATAGAATTGGTATTAAAATATTTTATTCATTGACCAAAAAAAAAACATTCTACAGTGGATAATGATTTACATGTTATTCTTATGATAACCCAATATGAACAGATCCAGTGAGAGCACTATAACTCAAAAAAGCGTCATGTAAAATGAGTGCATATACTTTGGTACTCGATGGAAACTTCAATTTACGTGTTTCAAACTCTATTTTGATGTCAACGGTGGATGATTTCATGGCATCTGGTTGGTGTGAGCAGTCGATCACAAATATGGGGTTACTGCGGAAGCTGCTAATATTCATCATCGGTTCACTCATTGCTCTAT
>JAVJAQ010002706.1:0-122299 GCA_032362365.1 Zygogramma bicolorata
TAGCTTTTCGTCGAAAACGCAGCTCAACGAATATCGTTGGACGCAGCTAATATATATATCATGACAAGTGACATTGAACTGAAATGAAAATAAAGAAGAAGAAATAAGTTGTTTTGGTAGAAGAGTAGATGACTTGTGATTTTGTAGTAGTTTTTTGAATAAAAAGTTCTTATTGTTCAACTTTCATTATAAACTTGTAAGTAAATTATTAATGAGCAATTGTTTCCAAATATCGAATACATTTTGAAGAGCCCCATTACAGTTTATCTTCAGAACGAGAATTTTCAAAAACCATCAACTTTTTTAGGAAAGGTGTTATGACAACATTATAATGAATTTAAAATCGCTCCATAGAAGTATTACTTTCTTTGACTTTCCTAAATCATAGGAAAAATTTAAGAATCACTCATATGCAATTCATTCATAAGTAGCAGCTAATTATTGATCTTCTCAACTTTCAGATCAACATGGAGTCAATAGCTACTGATTCTGGTAAAATTGTCAAGATGGAAGTGGACTACAGTGCCACTTGTGATGAGAAGATTCCTGAATGCCAGAAATTGGCCAAAGCTGGTAAATTGCATGATGCCCTTGACCAGTTATTGGCTCTGGAAAAGCAAACAAGAACTGGGGCAGACATGATATCAACAGGAAGAGTACTGGTTGCCGTATGCCAAATTTGTAAAGACGCCAAAAATTGGGCTGCTCTCAATGAGCACATTGTTCTCCTTACAAAAAGGAGGTCTCAGTTGAAACAGGCTGTTGCTAAAATGGTCCAAGAGTGTTGCACCTATGTTGATGAGACACCTGACAAAGAGACCAAAGTTAAACTCATTGATACATTAAGGTGGGAAAATAAAAAAATTAAGAATCTGGCACGAAGGACCAATATAATTACATGTTTTTTAATTTGTATTTAGTGTGGTAAATCTGTCTGAATTTCAGGCAAGTCACCGAAGGAAAAATATATGTTGAAGTTGAACGAGCTCGTTTAACTCATAAATTAGCTAAAATTCGTGAAGATGAGGGTAACATTGAAGAGGCTGCAAATATTATCCAGGAATTACAAGTTGAAACTTATGGGTCAATGGAAAAACGTGAAAAAGTTGAGCTAATCTTAGAACAAATGAGGCTGTGTTTGGCCAAGCAGGATTATATTCGTACACAAATTATATCCAAAAAGATCAATACCAAGTTTTTTGAAGATGAAGGTTAGTGTTTTCATTCAAATTTCTTTTGAATTTGAATTTATCACCCTGAATGTTGTGATATTTTTCAGCTGCATCAGATTTGAAACTCAAATATTATCGATTGATGATGGAGGTGGATCAACATGAAGGGTCCTATTTGGCAACTTGTAAGCATTACAGGGCTGTTTTGAACACCCCCAGCATCATGGCTGTCCCAGAGGAGAGGCAAGGAGCTGCCCAGGCAGTCGTTCTATATTTGATTCTTGCATCTCATGATAATGAACAGGTGAGTCTCTTTTTATTGAACAGAGTTTCGAAGTGAAACTTTTTTTTTCATTTCAGGTTGACTTGACTCACAGGGTGTTGGCAGACAAGATTTTGGAGGAGATTCCATTATTCAAACAACTTTTGAAACTGTTTACCACCCCTGAGCTGATAAAATGGTCTGGTTTATGTGAGCTCTATGAGAAACAACTGAAAGCTTCACCTGTTTTCTCAGGTAACAAAGCTGCATCAAAGAGATGGGCAGATTTGAAGTAAGTCATACATCAGACTATATAAAAAGCATACTAGTGATGAGTACCTACTAAAAAACAAATAAAAGATTGTTAATGTTTTCTCATATGATAGGGTAAATATTAATCAGGTAGCACATATGTTTGACAAAACACGAGCCCAAATACTTGATATTTCACTCCCTTTTGTCTTGTCTGAATATAAAATAAAATTGACATCGTTAATATTGATAATTTCTTATGTCCTCATACACAATTTCAATTGTTATGACTCGTTTCAAGTTGATAATAGTAGCAGATTATTCTAAGAGTAAAGGAAAATGATGGTTTTCTAGCAATTGAAAATTGAATTTTATGAACTATCAAACTTATTCTGCATGCATGTTGAACATTCTTTTTTTTTTGTATTCTTGATTGAAAAGTTATTTCCTCTAGAGATTTGAATAAAATCTTGATGGCAATTCAAACAAAACTGTTGGACATATTGTAAATGAACAAAACGAGTTTAAGCATCAACTGCAATTCTTTGGCTACTTCATTGAATTCAACCAGTTATACTCCCATCATATTTCAAAATGATTGATTGATTAGTTGTATGATAGCAGTTAGCTGTCAACAAACAAAGTTTTGGGCGTCAATAAAAGCTGTAAGACATTTACCCTGTAAAATGTGTACACCCAATCAGGATTCCTAGTGGATTTCAGAATTTCAGGTGGAATTTCTGGATTTCAACAAGATTTCTACTGAATTTTGTACACTGTATTTCCAAAGTGAAACACCCCTCGTCCTGTATGGTTGAGTTTGGTAGGTTATAGATAAAGTTTCTCATATAAAATGTATTAGTTTCAAATTTCGTTTTCTGTCTTATTACCTTGGCTATAAGCGCACTTTCTATTACCACTGTTCTTACTGAAAATTGTTGATCTGGATTATTTCGAAAGAATTGATTGAATGAGAAAAACGGAATAAGCCACTCAAATATTTGAGTGTCATTTACAAATGAAATATTACATTATTTTCTGACTTAGATGCACTGTTTGTGAGATACTGAATGAAAAACATTTTTCCATACGGCAGGTATTCTGGAAAACTCGAAGTAGAATGCGCTAGTCAAGCTAAGGTTGTGTCAGCTGTCATTTCATTGATTTGATGTATAAGTGGTAATTTTTTTCCGTAAATCGTCTTGAGAACGTCAACAAAATAACTAGAAACGAGTTATCTCGTACAGTTCGATTTGGTTTGTTCTTTGTTACGCTACAGAACTGACAGAGTTCTGTTGTTTGACCTCCAACTACATTCAACACCAATATTTCATCCCTTGGACGCTGTTCATTCATATTTGAATGTTGTATTCATTATATTTGCCGGTGTATGGAGTTCATGTAGTAATCTAATCAAATGATGTGTAAATATTTATTCACAACCAAAAACTTTAATCTTTCCCAAAGGGTATCAAACCTACGTTATTTTTGCAATTCAAAAATATCTATTTCCTGTAGTAGTGGAGCAACACACGCTTTTATAACAATATCATTTCAATATTTGTTTTACAAAAGGGAGCTTCTTATCCCTTCTGCCACTTTTTGTTCTGGAAACTGTCTGCATCATCCATAAATACAAGAGTTATTATCCCACCAGGACCCATGTTTATAAAACCCGGCAGGATACTAATATTCAGCAGCCAATCCCATCATTAACGTTTACTAAATACTCTTTTATTCATAATGGTTTAAAAAGTGATATAACCACTTGTCAGAACCGATCTAAAGTATTGGAGTTTATTTTAATTTTAAGAGGGCAGTAAAAAATGTACAATGTACTAATCGAACGCCCATTTTATTCCATTGAAGAATTTTTTGGTTTGTACTCTTTGAATTCTTGTTCTTTGTGTATTTCATTATCATTTGTTTACTGACTGGCTTTAGATTTTATATAGTGAAGTTGTATCATAGATTGTTGGTACATATGTACCTCTATTTTGTATAATCATATATTTGTTTGCATACTGTATGAGTGTACAGGCACAACAAGTTTATTGACTACTAGGTATAGATTTTATTTTGATTTACTTTAATTTATTTCAATTGATATATACACTTTCGACTGCTTTGTTACAAGAATTTACATTTTTGAACAATAAAGCTATTACATCTCTGGTTTTTCGGGCTTGAGGGCCTTGTAGTGGAATTTTTGACTTCCGGAGCTTTCGGCTACATCTGCGGCAGCCATCTTCAGCGGCGTAGTCTTAGTTGAACTCCTCTATGTGAGTGTACTACTGGAATTGACTCGTTATTATCTTTCGGTCCGCCAGCGTTCTGTTGGTCATCCGATTTCCTGGTTCTATCTGGCTTCGTCTTAGCTGTTCTTAGAACTGGATACCAAATTTTGTTCAAATTTAGTCCCTCTTCCTTTCTGTTGAAGTTATCCTTGTGCTTATGTATCTCAATCGCTTCCCGGTATAAGCGAATGGAGTAATGCGTCGTCGTTGACAGAATTGAAGTTTTGTCGAATTGTATATTATGGTTGTTCAGAAGGGCGTGCTCAGCTACAGCTGATTTGTCCGTTTGTCCGAACCGACAATTTCGACTGTGCTCACTGATTCGAGTCTTAAAACTGCGTTTGGTGGTCCCTATATATACTTTTCCACATGAGCATGGAATTCTGTATACCCCAGCATTGGATAGCGGATCTCTTGGATCTTTAGCTGACCTCAGTTGTTCCTCTTTTTTCTTTGTTGGTTTGTATATTGTTTTTATATTGTGCTTTTTCAATATATTTCCAATGCGATCCGTGGTACCTCTTATATAGGGCAAAAAAGCGGTTCCTGAGAGTGGAGTCGCAGTCTTCGTTTGTGGGTGTGGATTTGTAGTTGTCTTGGGTTGTATTGCTCTGTCTATCTCTCTGTTTTGGTAACCGTTAGCTCGCAAAGCGTGTCAAAGGTGGTTGAATACAGTGGTCCGGAAGTCAAAATTCCACTACACGGACCTCAAGCCAGAAAAACCAGAGATGTATTTACACCAGCCGTGAACGCCCTACATTCTTACAATAAAGCTATTTCTGACATTCCAGATCCAGAGTAGTGGAACACAACATCCGAGTCATGGCCAAGTACTACACACGCATCCGAATCACCCGGATCGCAGAACTGCTCGACCTCTCCCCCGCCGAGACCGAGGACTTCCTCTCGCAGATGGTCGTCAGCAAGTCCGTCCAGGCAAAGACTGACAGGCCCGCGGGCGTGGTGCACTTCCAGCAGACCAAGGACCCCAGCGACGTGCTCAACGACTGGGCCCACGACCTCACCCAGCTCATGCAGTACGTCAACAGAATCACGCACCTCATCAACAAGGAGGAGTGCGTCCATAAGAATCTTCAGGCCGCTGCGTGAAGCCGCGAGGAGTTTGTGTACCAGGTTTAATAATAAAACGTAATTTTGTTCCTTATTTTTTATTCCCCTGGAGTGTCTCAAGAGATACCTTTTTCAATGGTACCAGTACCTGACATATAGATGGAGAGCGTGTAAAGAAAGGGTTTCAGAATTAGTTTTTTCCTAAGCTAGCTGAAATCCCAATACGAACGACAACCCTCAAAAGTGCGAACTATGGATCAAAGAGGTCTCAACTCGATTCCTAGCATGAGATGATGGATTTACTTCCAATCACAAAGATTTGACTTGCCTGAAAGCACAGTTCCACTAAGTTTGAACAACATGCATTTTGCCTGAATACACCTAGGCCTTGATAGCACAATATCGCTAAATAGTCTGATGCAGTTTGTTCGATTGATACTTTTAATAACAAAATATGTGAGTGTTCTGTCGATGTTCCGTTTTTTATTCCAACGTGTGGATCAAGATGAATAAAAACCCTGGTGTGTTGACTAATGCCCAATAGATTGTAAGCAAATTTTCTCGACTTTTCGCTATCTTGATTTTGATCAATTTTAACTGAAGAGATGCCTTCGAGAGTTTGCCAGCAGAGGCGCACCTTACGTGATTTCAATTTAATCTGTGATGCCATGATATCCGTCTGCTCGACGTCCATTCGATTATTTATAGGTTATGTTTATTTCATGGTCTCATGTTTTGCTGCAATTTCTTGCTTTCCCGAGAAATGATGTAGTCATCACATTTTGGCTGATTATTAGGTATTCCTTTGAATTTAATGAAGAATAAATCAAAAACTCCGTGATTGTGATTTTAAATCTTCCGAAACATTAGTTGTGAGTGAAACTGAAAAGTACTGATATCTTATCTTTCTACTTTCTGAGGAACCGAAAATAGGTAAGTACTTTTTTCTTCATAGTGTGGAAAAAAATGCAATTTTAATGTGATTACGAGCCGATGATATGAGGGATTAGTAATACCTACACGTTACAAGAGCGTTTCATTTGGAGCTTTGTAAGTCGGTTCATAATAATTCTATCACTATAAAATCAAACAAATACAAGAACAACAACGATAAACACTTAAAAAGAATATAAACAAGAAAAACGTGAAAAGAAACAAGAACTAGGTACAAGATTTTGACTATTAAAAGAACTTTCAAATGCATTCAAATTCAAATCGAACTGTCGAACATTCCAAAAAAATTAATAGCTTTTTATAAGACGAACTTGACCTTACGTATTTTGTATACTGATAATTCTATTGGTGAACGAAAGATCGGTATCGAAAATCGCTCGTAAGCTGTCGCCTCAATGAAAATCTACCCTTAGAAAGTCGCATTCGTATCACCACCTTTCGTCAAAAAATTAAAGTTTACTTTTCGATTTCTCAGGTCGAGAGGAAATGGCTAAACAAAAGCATATCGGTCAACGCACCAGGTGTGGATTTTAAATCTGCCCACAGGCCAAGCAAAACCCACCTAAATTCATTTACACAAAACTGACCATTCATAAACACGTCGCAATTTTTTTATGATTGCTGTTGGATCGGGACACGAAAAACAAAATTTGACGAGGACTTACTAAAATTTGAAAAACGGCTTTATTCCAATCTCGTCTGTTAATTCCAAGAAAACTGAATATATGATTTTTCATAAAAAAAAAAAGGAACAAAATATCAACTTAAATCTAAAAATGAACAATTGAAACAAACATCTTCGATGAAATATCTTGGCATTTGGATTGATGATAAAGTGAGGTGGGAAAAATATCTTCCATCATTGGTGCCCTAAGATGTCTCAAATTGAATCCGAAAATGGCAAATATATTTTTATATTCACATATTCTCAGTAGAATCAAATATTTAATTAATATATGGGGATCTTGTACTAAAATAATTTTAATAAAATATCCGCTCTATACAGGAAAGCTTTGAATGTACTGTCTAGCATTTGACACTCCAACACATCAACTTTATTCAATCACGAGCATTATGCAATGGATACTCTCAAAGTATCATATCTCATTTTGAATAATATGATGAAATCTAATTTTATATCAATCGGGAATTCATAATTACCTTACAAGACAACATAACTTTTTCCACCTAGATTCTGCAAACTCTGTTATTGGACGGAAAAGGTTCACTCATGAAGCACTTTCAAAATTCAAGAATTTAAAATAAAAAAATATCTCCAAAATGAAATTCAATGGATTGTTTCTTTGTTTCAGTATTTTGTTTTATTTTTCTGTCTGTAGTTTCCTTGTAATTTCGGAAAAAGTTCATGATCAGTCTCATACCAGTTTTAAACTGTTTGACTGTTCATGATATTCCTTTATATAGAGAGTTAATAATCATTTAAACATTAGCCTATTATAATTTCATAATTCTTATTGAAAATAAAATTGTAACATCATTACCTAAAAGTACTATTTAAGAAACGAGTATATATACATTTTGTACATAAGTAGCATTGAGTTGAATTACGAATAAAAAAGTTCAATTAAGTCTAATTTTTCTGTCTGTAGTTTCCTTGTAATTTCGGAAAAAGTTCATGATCAGTCTCATACCAGTTTTAAACTGTTTGACTGTTCATGATATTCCTTTATATAGAGAGTTAATAATCATTTAAACATTAGCCTATTATAATTTCATAATTCTTATTGAAAATAAAATTGTAACATCATTACCTAAAAGTACTATTTAAGAAACGAGTATATATACATTTTGTACATAAGTAGCATTGAGTTGAATTACGAATAAAAAAGTTCAATTAAGTCTAATTTGTATAAAGTTGCAGTTTTGCTATTTGCAGACATCAGAAAAAAAAGAAAATTAGTCCTGATTGGACCGTTTGATATTAGCATTAAAATTGAACCAATGAGGTACATAAAAACAAAAATTAAATACTCGATTACTGAGAAAATATTCCACCATTCAGTAGCAGATCCTGCTCACTATTCCAAGGGAATGCCAAAGAATTGAGATAAGAAAAAAAATTGAAACTTCACATAAAAAAAAACAATGAAAAATAGATATTTTCAATTGAAATCATGTTTGCTCAGAGTTATAGGGGGGTAACATGAATATGTGGTATTTAAAACAACACTTGTGAGGTTATAACCCATTGGATCGCCCACTGTCATTTTTGTTCAATGAGTAGGTAGCTAAGTAAAGGTCTTGAAATATAGTCTTATACTGCCCTCTGTTGGTCTGGTCTCTGTCAAGGGATTCTCCCGGTTGTCTTTGGACTAATAGACACCATTTAAGATGCCTGAAAACTCTGGTGTATTTACTTATACCTGTAGTATTAGACAATGGTAGAAGTTTGGGATGAAAGTGGCGAAATCTTGGTTTGCTTGATTTTTGGTGGATAATTGAGCTTTTGGAGGTTTCCGAACAATATGTACAGATGTCGCCAACACGCTCTTGTCAGTCTTGTCTGAAGCTAAATTTGCACTAAGTAAAAATGTGCAGCCGAGTTTTTCCACTTTTATTAAATTGGCTAGCGAGAAGAGATCGCAACTTAACCCTACAATGCATGATTTTTCAAAATAAAAAATATTTTTGGGTAGGTATTAGCACTCTCAACAGGTGAAAAATAATAAAAAAAATTATTTTGTGTTACATTTTTTTGTTTTTTGATTTTTTCTTTTGTATCATATATGCTACATCATGAACTTAGATCTAAAACATATTATAAATCATATCTCTATTTTATTGATGGAAGTTAGCGGAACAATTTTTATTTTTATTGAAACAAAGATTGAGTTTGCATTTTTCACAGAAAACAAAAGAAAACCCTTTGCAGCCAGGCAATTCACATCGCTGCCGAGTCTCACACCTTATAGGAATGTGGCCAAAATTGTCAATTCTCACATCTTTCGGAGGAATCGAAGCCGAATTTGTTTTTTTCCTCTTCAGTTCCAAATTCCGATCAACTGATGAAGAAGGTCTACCTTTTCTTTTTGAATTCTGACCAACGTTGCATAGGCAATTGGCAATTTCCCCACGGAATTCTTTCATTGTTATGGTATTTGATTTTCCTTTTTGCTTTTCAACCCTGCGATATAGAAGCCTCCCATTGATAATAGCAACATCAACTAAATGATCAAAAATTCTACAATACCATTTTCTGCTTCTCATCGAGATTTTAATAGCATCTACTGCATCTAACTCATGATCAAAAATAATAGGTATATTTTCAATATCTAAGTCAGAAAAATCAACGGGATTCTGAAATTTTTGAGAAGCAAAGTTTATACAATCTTCAATATTTTCGGAAAAATTTTCTTCTTCCAAATCTTGAAAATCATGTTCGCTCTCAAAAAATTTTTCTGCAAGCTTTTGCAACTCTTTTTCTGTGAGACATTTTCGTAAACAAGGATTTCTGTCCATTGCGCTATAAAAAGAAAAAAAAAAGAATAATGCATGTTGTAGCAGTTGTGCTACATTTTTTAAAAAACAACGCCGATTTATTTTTGAGTCGTTTTTCTACAAACTAATTCAACATAATAGTTTAGTACATACCTAAATTGGCAAATCTACGGAGTTTTTGGACAAAATTGTATTAATTCCTGTTAAAAACAATATAATTTGAGCACCCAACACATACAAAAGCCGCTAAATCTAACCACCATATACAAACTTCTACATTCAATACCCGTCCCGCCACCTTTGATTCACTAGATGGACGATAATGTAAACTGAGTATCTGATATGCTACTACAGTGTTTTTCAATCTGTGGGTCGCGACCCACATGGGGGTCGCGGAGCCTTCCTGGGGGGGTCGCCGGCAAAAGGAAATAAGTTAAGGTTCTACTTGATTCACTACCTACAGTAAAACACAATTTCAGTGAGAAGGATGAGCTTGTTTATTTTTCAAATCGTGGTGCTATTTTTGAAATATTCATAATCAAATCGTTTTCTAATTGAGCCCTTTTTTTTAGTTTTGATGTCCACCATTGAAGAGAACGTTCGTTCTTAGAATATATAGGTACCTAAATAGAGAGAGTCACAAATTACATGTAGTTTTTTTAATTACATTACAATTTTTTGTCTTTCTATTGCCCAAAGGGGTCGCCAGAAATGTTTATCCTTGAAAGGGGTCGTGTATTCAAAAAGTTTGAAAAGCACTGTGCTACAATATGCATTTGAGAGATAATCTTCAATAAATGAGATGGTAGAATTGTTTATTATTTCAAAAGTAGCAGATACGCTACACGATGCATTGTAGGGTTAAAGGATAATGGGTGGATAATGAGATACCTGTAACAACGTTTCGATATTTAAAAGCAATGAAATCAACAAAGATCACGATAAAAACATCGTAAACATCAAATTTTCAAACTGACATGACAATCAACTTGACCCTTGTGATCAAATTTGAAAAATGGGAACATAACGCCCTCTACCGAAAAAATAGGAGAAACCTTCAAAAGCGTCGATTGTTTTTTTCGCCACAAAAATCTTAACAAACTCTAATCAGTTGAATCACCAGGATTTCTAGGCATCTTAGCTTAGACAACACTATCTTGGTTGTCCACAACACCAATCGTAACAGATGGGGTCTGTATATTGAATAAACCAACTGACTCAGTAATACTGCTGCTGGTTTCCCTATGAAATCAGCTTGTGGGCACACTCTCAGAATTGTTTGATGAGGAAAAATAAAGGAAATAAACAGTAGTAGCTCATTTGACAGGGTTTCTCTCAGAAATTCTGCTTCAAATGTTTAACTCTTGTTTATATGAATGAAATTCATGTATTTGTAACAGTAATATAATGTCAAAAATAAATTAGTTTTATTACCTACATTTAGAATAATTCGACGGCTCGAGCATCTTTAGCCCTATTATTTGAATGATAATCTTCGAGACTAGTGAGATAAAGAGGCTTAGCCTTCAGGGTCTGCGAGTTGGCATCATGTACATGGACTGACACATAATCTCCTGGTTTCAATTCTCTCGAAGAGCTGCCATCCACTAGTGGTACAGCTTCATTTGCTGGTATGATAACTTTGATGTTGTGATCGTTCCTTCCTTGAAGAAAATTATTAGATCTCCTACTGTAACCCTCAATCAAGACGAGATGGGTTTTTCCTATTTGAGACCGGTTCAGTACTAAAGCGTGTTGCCGAAAAGTTTGAATCATCCTTTCCAACCTGCAAATAAAATTGTGTTATGACCGGCCGATACTTGACAACCCGTATCCAACGGAAAATATCACAATTTCCTGTACAATTCTCACTTATAATGGGGCTAAAAAAGCGCGGTTTTGTGAATCCATTTTCAGTGAGAATCTTCCAGGATACTGTGATTTGTTTAATTATTCAGAGTGCTATTATAAACCATGAGAAAACATTTGATGAGCATTTTAGTAATATAGTACTCGATTATTTGAAATAGATTAATCTAATATCCAAAAATATTTACATAGTCGTAAAAGATACACATATAGGTATTCTTACGAAACTAAACTAAATTTTAATGAAATGTTAAACATGGATATGCACTGGAAACAAAGACAAGGATTATAAAATATCAACCAGTAATAAGATCAAAAATTCGTCTAAAAAATCCAGTAGACTTTTTCAAAACTAACAACAGTGTTGGACTCTTTCAAATGTTTTGGTAGTTTATCAATCATTTTATTTGAAATATATACATGTAATTTACAAAAAAAAACATTCACATAATCATTGATAATACTGAAAATTTTATAAAACTGAACTGAATTTCAATAATAATAGATTAATAAACAGTATTACCATCACTTCATCTAGAAGAGATACTATACTTTTTAACATTTTTAGTATAAAATCTAATAGTAAACATATGTACACGACCATAAAATGTATAAGTAAAAAATTTCATATATATATATATATATATATATATATATATATATATATATATATATATTTGGAATATTAGTGACATTTCATTACTTGCATAATTATTAATGTACTATCTATTAGAATTAATTTTTCAATAAATATGTTCTGTTATATTAGGGGATAAAGGACATTTTGAGGATTTAGAAGAAAACATACATGAATTCAAACAAGATAATGGTATGATACCTCGTATAAAAATAATATGAAATAGTAATAATAAATAACTATTACCTCATTTGCTTAACTTCTGGCGAAACGTCATCCTGAAATCTTCTATGAGCAGTGGTTTTTTCTCTCATGCTGTAAGGGAACAAGAAGGCAGTATTGTACTTGATCTCATTCATAAGAGAAATTGTGTCATGGAACTCGTCTTCTGTTTCTCCACAGAAACCACAAATGAAATCCGAACTCAGCGCCACATCTGGAATATGGTTACGAATGTGTTTTATCAGGTCAATATATGCCTCTCTAGTATAGCCTCTTCGCATCCTCTCAAGGACTGCTGAATTGCCGGACTGGGCAGGCATGTGCAGACTATTGCAGATGTTGGGGTGAGACTGAATTGTCTGAAAACCATGGCATTGACTTTCAGGTATCATTTTGATACACGCAAGAATGTTGAAAAACATTTTGTAGCAACACTATTATGAACCCACCACTCAAATTATTTAATTAATTCAAGTATAGCCTCATAATAATTTGAATAGCCACAGAAGCTCTGAAGGCACAATTATCTTATATATACTTAGGGAATGTTTTAAATAATAGCTCTGTGTTAGTACTCACTTCTATAACTTCATCTGAAAAATCTTTAGGATGAGGTGAAGTGAACCTAATCCTCATCTCTGGATTGATACTAGCCACCTTCTTCAGTAAATCTGCAAACCTCAATCCCCCTTTTTTGGATTTGTAGACAGTCCTGAAACCACTAGCTAAATGTGTTACATTATCTGTCCTTGTGTCTTCAGAGATATCTCTATAACTATTCACATTTTGACCCAACAGAGTTACTTCTTTGACCCCTTTTTTTGAGAGCTCCTCTACTTCATGTAGGATGGAAGTTATTGGTCTAGATCGCTCTCTGCCTCTAGTGAAAGGAACAATACAATATGTACACATGTTGTCGCATCCCCTCATGATGGATACAAATGCTGATATTGAATTCTCATTGAGACGAACTGGGGTTATATCAGCGTATGTTTCATCCAAGGATAATAGAACATTGATTGACTTTTGGTCATTGTAAGTGAGTTCGAGTAATCTTGGAAGATGTCTGTAGCTATCTGGACCAGCTACTAGATCTACCATAACATTTTTCTCCAGAACTTTCTCTTTTAGCCTTTCTGCCATACAACCTAAAATACCTACTTTGAGACTCGGTCTATTCTTTGGTCTGGATTTTTTTATTCCTTTGATGTTATTCAATCTACCCCAAATTCTTTCCTCCGCACTATCTCTGATGGCACAGGTTACTATAAGAATAACATCAGCTTCTGTAATGTCTACTGTTCGTTCAAATTCGCTTTTTTTCAATATAGCCCATACAATTTCCGTGTCATTTACGTTCATTTGACATCCATAAACTTCAAAATACACCTTTCTCCTATATCCAGATACACTGCCCACATAAGGAATTACTTCTGGAGATAGGCCTGGGTTGAATGGCTCATTCTTGATTTCATTTTGTAAGAAGGTTTCTAGGGATGGACCATGAGATAGTTTGTTTTTGAACTCTGATTTAACAGAATCTTTATGTGTCGCGACATTGGATATAGCATATTTTGTTGGCCCATAAAGTATATTTTTACTCAGTTTATTTTTGAAAAGATGGTTTGCAAATTTTGTCAACTTAACGTTCATGTTTTAGTACGTTTATTAATATTTTTCTACAATTTCACTTGATCAGAGAATATCTCAAACATTTGCTGCATCTGATCTTGAAAAATATGACTCCAACTTTCAACAACTCTAACCTATTTCATTCAACATTCAATTCAAAACAAAGTGTCAAGTCAAAGCAAAACTTCAAAATGAGCAGGTTAAACCAAAAACCCTGTTGAAAACTGAAATCAGTAAAAAAACTAAAAATGTAGAAAACAATTTTCAAGTTTCGCATTTTTGTATAATAATATGGTGCGGTCGCAATTTTTTGCGATTGGAAAAAGAAGAATTTTGTGAATTGATAACTACTATGATTAAGATCTGAACTCAAGAATATCATTTATGTCATTTGAGTTCATTACTGCAACACTTCCTATTTTTCTGCAAGTTAACGTTTCAGTTTCATTGTATAGCAAACATAGTATCTATTCAAAATCGATTGAAATTTTTGATTTTCAAAAAAATATTTTTATTGTTGCATAAGTTATTTGTAGATACACCGAGGGCATAAATAGCCAAATAGCTGTACTAACTACTGGACGCTCAGTATACAGATACACCCTTTTTTTCACTCTAGTGAAATTTATAAATATCGTTTCTAGAGTGAAATCATGAGCTTCAAACAAACCTCAAGCGAATCGATTCGATAAATCCGATCATTTCATACTCAACACTCAACCTGATTTTCAAATTGAACCCTCATAGGGTTTGTTCGTTTGAGTCAGTTAAGCTGATCGGAGCCGCTAGTTTCGAACGAGAAAGACATATGAATTACTAGTGTTGGAGTGAGATGAACAGATGTAAAAACGCTGCTTCGATCCGATTCACTGACACAAATGAACAAAATTATAGAGAGTCGAATGTCTTTTTCTATTTCAAATGGTCTTTGTTTATAAGATAGAAAGAGATATTTGAATTTTCTCTTGATGGGAGAGTTCACCGGTTTTGAAAATCAGGCCTCTAAGCCAAATCATGACTGACAACACTGATCATGAGCTAAAAATACGGGAGAACCCGAATTCAATGTGGAAACACTAATTTTCATGATTTTTGACAATGAATTTTATGTTGCCTTCGATTAGTTTCAAAAAGGATGACAGCTACAGCCACTTTGAAGTCTGAAGCTGAAGTGTAGAAAACTGGAAATAAGAAGAAGACGAGCGACGAGCACGCAGCTAGAAACTTAACCTTACTGAAAGTTGATTGAAAAGAAAAGTTATTTTTAATTCTAACAAAATGCAAAAAGCAAGATTAGCGTACCGTTCTCTACAAAGTATTAGACACTGGCGATCCATTTCGAAATGGTTAGGTCATTTCATCCAATAAAAATCAAATAACTTTATTGAATTTTCATTTTAGTGTCCGAGTTGCCCAATCAGCTGATCTTCAATCAACTCCTGTCGAGAAACTTACTATTCCACCCCCAAGTGACTGCGATAAAGTATTTGCCCCAAAAATTGAAAAGTTAGTTGCAGAGATATCGCAACTCAATCTAATCGAAGTATCAGAACTCAGTGATTTACTGAAGAAGCGCTTGAACCTTCCAGATGCCCCTGTCCTACCTGTGGGAGGATTTGCACCAGGTCCTGCAGCCAAAGAGGAAGAAGAAGAAGCCCCAGTTAAAGTTAAATCATCATTCAACATAAAGTTGATGAAGTTTGATGAAAAACAAAAAGTGGCCCTCATAAAAGAAATGAAAAATTTGATGGAAGGCATGAACTTGGTACAAGCAAAGAAATTTGTTGAAAGTGCACCAACGGTGGTGAAATCAGACATTTCTAAAGAGGAAGCTGATAAGTTGAAGGAGGCCATAGAGAAGGTTGGAGGTGTTGTTGAGATTGATTAATGATATGATCTAGCTGTATGGAATTAATCTGATTTTTTATTAAAATATACTTAGACTGAATGATACAAATAGAAACAGTGGTTGAGTATGATAAATACATGTTTTCCATGCCAGTATGCACTTTTCATTTCATTTGTGTTACTGAAGACCAAGATAGACATTTGATTATGTACCTTCAGAAGAATCCCAGCCTCTTCTTCTAGAAGCCGAAATACGCAGTCCTTTTTGTATAAGGTTTTGTAAGTTTTGTTATCTATTCATGAACATTTCCTTCATGCTGCCTTTCAATTTTGAAGTGTTCCACGAAAGTTATAGATGAACAGAACTTTGTGAAAGTCACTCAGATATAAAATGACCAAAGGAATAAGTGATTAATGCATTAGCCCAAGGAAGTTAAATCAGTCCTCATTGATAGCCTGAATATATAAGCTAATAATATTCTGATAAATGAAATATATTCTGACTAAATAGCTAACCGAACTATGATAGAACGCTCGGACACGTCAACTACATTTTCGAGGGCACATTGTTTGTGATGCAATTCACCTGAGATACGTTCCAGCCCTCGGAGCTGTGACCACAACCCCTAAATTTTTAAATAGCAATAAATGGCAAGTGATACCTCATTTGAAAGGTATTTTTTTCTTAATATCAAACAACAAAAACTATTCAATTCTATAGATTAGATTTCGAGATATGGAATCCCAGGAAACACAAATACATCACAACGTTACATTTCAAGTCACCAGGATAGCGCAGCAATGGAATTTTGTAACATTCATGTTACAAGTTTTTCGATGTCTTTGCGATCTATCTGCGATATGTGTTTCGCGATGTCGCTAGGATATATAGGTCCATCATGTCTAATAAGATGCCTAGGAATCCCTGGTGTTTCTACTAATACCTGAATAATTTTGGTATAAACATGGCGAAAACCGATTGCTTGATTTTTGAGATCATAAAAACTTCAGATCGCTATTGTAGATGGCGATCAGTCATATACCATATGAAGCTTAATTTCCACTAGAGAGAACCGAATATTCTACTACTGTTTATTATTTGCCTACTGAGATCAGGGTTGGGATTTTTAGTATTATTCTACTAAATTCAGTACTTTTCGATTCTTTTTAGTAGCCTAGTATTCTCAATCATACAATATGCCCAATATGCGTCATTCTGTCATTGTCATTCGTCAGATATGTGCTCCTCCATGGAAAAAATAATTATTTCAGCTTTTTTATTTTCTTGCATTTTGAATTATATCAGTTTTTCAAATTTCCCGCATTTTGTTTCATCACAAATATTCGAATTTACCGCGAATTTGATCTATGGAATATACGGCCAGCAAAACATACAGTTGAGCTGATGGATTTTCCATTCTGAAAGTAGTATTTGGTCTTGTTGGTGACACCTACCTCAATTACCAAGTTATTAAGTTCTATGGAACACCACAGAAAAGTTGCTAATGTATCTATACACATTTCTATTGCCTTTGGAAAAAGGAGAGCTGGAGTGATATTTTCACTCGTCGCCTTCGCCAAAAATTAAAACGAACGAGAACCCTGTCAAAATTTGAAATTCTTTGAATTTATTTTTGACTTGTGTTTCCATATATCTTGGTTACGATTCCGTTTTATTTCTTTGTACTTGTGGTAGAAATTTCCTGAATCAAGGAAAAAAGATTGTTACTGTATTCATAGGCATAGTCCATCCCACTAGCGTATCTATGTCAAAAATTATGAATTATGATGAAAATACAAGAACTTATCTTCAAGTTGTGATTTACTTTTTAACTCACATTGAAAAAAACTATCAAAAGTAACAACTATACAATACGGTGTTTCTAGTATTCTAAACAATACCTTCAATCATAATAGGAATTTTGTATAAGATTATGAGCTTTAATTCATTCCAAATTACAATATACCTATAATTAGCTTTGTAGTGCTCCGTCAAAACGATTGTGAAGACCATTTTACAAAACAAGGCAATAAAAATTATTTTTTTTATACCTTATTTGGAACCAAAAAAAATATTTATAAACCAAATCATTTTAGTATCAATTCTATTTATATACTTATTAATAACATGCATCATTTTGCATTGATGATGATTATCAAAAAACATTTTACTATGAAATCTGGAATTCTAATAGTCTACATGATTACAAAAAAAGGCAGTTCAATAATTTTTCAACAAAAAGGCCCACAACAGAATTCTCCAGAATATATTTTTTTCATAAACGTGTTATTACGTTTGATGGAATAACATCGAAATCTTTTTTTGTCATAGTTGGAATAAATTAATTCATTCAAAAAAATGTATTCATAAAAAAATCCCAGGTCGAATTTTCCATATTATTGGAAGCTATACAGCCGAAAACTAAGAAATAATGAATGAAGAGACAGGAAATACAAATTACCATTTATTTCAAATTCTTGAAGAATATATGTATCTCTGAAAAAAACCTCCTTCGGCTTGGAATTTCGAAGAACTTACCCGCTCTCTGTTGAGTATATTAGGATAAAATACATCAAGGTATTATAGGTTCACTGGATTGACATTTATTCCTAGTAGGTGTTTTTTCTTTCGTCATGGTCTGTAAATAGTGTGTAACTGGAAAAGTAGCTGAGTTTGTGCCAGGATGGATTGGATAAGCTGTACCATTAATAAATGTTGTTTTTTCACATTTGTTCCTTCGTAAGACAGTTCTTACAATAATAATTTCGATTTATTTAGGAAATAAGCCTCACCTGAACTTTTGGCTAAAGGGTTCTTCCCACATTTTTAATGTATTGGAATGAAATCAAATATAAGTGTTGGAGGATTACTTTCCACCCTCTTGAATTAATACAGAAAGTTTTTTGTTGCAAAGTGATATGATATTATAAGATCATCATTCATTCAATAAAACGAAACGAAATTCTCAGCTAGCGTCGGTTAATCAAGCCAAAAAGGTTATCAACCTCGTATTAGCCTTGATCCTAGTCAATCTTGTTTACGATTTTTTCACATTGTGGAAGTAGTAAATCTCTGTCTGCTCACAATTGGGCAATTGAGACAGAAAAATACACAAAGACATATATATGTACCTTAATCTGCTTATTGACATCATCTCGAAAGATTAGATACATTACCATGTCGAAATGAAAAATGAATGCATGATAACTTCTAATGAAATAGGTATACTATTAAAAAGCAATTGAAGTTTGAAATTTCTGCCGTCGTTGCTCCACATACTTTTGTGCAACCACGGCAAACGCCGACTTATTTTGTCTTGAGACCCGTTTCAAAAACCCCTTCGGTTTTTCCAATGTCCATCAGTGTTGTGTAATGTTTTTATAAGGTACTCAGGTCGTGCTGTGATATTCGAATACAAAACAGTTGACTCTTTTTCTGTCAGTGCGTTCATGATGTTAAACTCAGGTGAGAATTTGTTTTTTTCCTATTGTCTCCATAAAACTATTCTTCATTCATGGTCTAAACAAACTGAGATCTATGCAAGTATTCGAGCAAAGCAAACAGTAGTATTGTGGTAGGATTGAAAGAAAACACAAATCACGAGTTTGTCTGGTTCAGAGGCGTCTTGATTCTGTTAAACCGTGAATCACGCAACGTAACCTTGAACTGCAAAAATTATTCGATCGAGGAATATGAGGATGAGGAACAGTGGCGGAACAACTCTTCTTTGTCATAGCGTTGCATCCACATTTCGTAACACCCACAGTCTCCGATTAACATACCCGAATGATTTAATTTTCGCAAAATTCATCCTTTTTGTCGATATGCCCACAATGAATGTGTCAGGATGGGTTAGGTTAGTTGGGTGAGGTTGGGTTAATGAAAACTTGTAGAATATTTGGTGAATTTTGCAACAGGCATCATTCGGGATTGTTCTAAGACTGTAGGTGTTACGAAATGTGAAAAGAGTAGCATCGCATAAATGAAACTACTGCTTCTCTTCTTTTAAACTAACTGTCGTAGCTTTCCGGTAATTTTTTGTTCCGTCGCTGGTAATTAATATTATTGGAGATATCTTCTTGAGTCAAATACGGTTTATTTAGTCTCCTTCCAGAAAATCAACATGGGTTCTCTGGTATCGACAGTCATCGGTTTCTCTTTTTGTTATGAGTACCTAGATATATCAATGGAAAATAGTCAGTGTCTTATATATTTTAGCGTACCTATATATAATAATAGCGACCTGCCCCGATTTCGCACTGATAGATAATTGTTATTGTGGGTTATCCCTAAGAGATGGACATATACCATCGCAGACTTTTTTGTAGACTTTTAAGGTGTACAATACTATAGTACATTAATTTGCTCTATCTCTAGGGTTCAGCCAGCCCATTTATTTTTTTAGTCTAGAATAATATTCACTGATAGAATACAAAGCAGAGTGCAAGAAAAACTCACAGAAATTTCAAATGTTCACTTGAATTTAAAAAATTATGTTCATTCAATTTTTTCACAATTTTTATATGTTGGGCTCTAGGTACATGTATGCCATTTACGTCAATAACTTGAAATGATATATATTAATGAAATCTAAATCGGCATGCAAATCAAAAACCCGAAAATTCCCCACAAAAAGAAAAGCGTTTTTCCTTATGAATTACTACCAGGAACCTGTCTGTATTTCATATTTTGGGTTTAATTATCAAGCCTTAAAAAGGCATGCAGTGTAAAATGGGAGAACGTCACCTGTCACCACCTCCTGGTCTATACAGGGTTTAACTGAATAAGTGTAAAACATTTAAGGAGGTGATTCCCCATCGAAAAAAAGATAGGATCTTTCACATAAAGAAACTTCATTGGAGCATCCCTTGTTAAGATACAGCCCCTTAAAGAGGGTACATAAAATTTACAGTAACGAATTAAGAACAGAACAACAACACACTTAGTATTAATTCAATTTGGAAAATTCATAAACTGACAGCGTCATACCAATTTAATTGTCACTATCGCTAATAGCGACCTACTAGATGGATTAGTTTCGTATTTTCGCATTTATGACGATGTATCTCTGTAGTTGTTCGTAAAATAATTTTTTATTTGGTTTATTTTGGGCAAAAACCTAAGAGCCATTTTTTGTTTAGAATGAAACAGGCTATCGGAAATAATTTTTTAAATGGTCAACAAATGATAAGAAAAAAGTTACATTTGGAAATAAATTTTAGGGGTTGCGTTTTCCACACCTTACAACCAAATAAATTACTGGCTGAGTAACTTTTTGGTAGTACAAAACGTCAGATTAATTTCAATATTGTAACTTTTTCAGTGCTTGTGAAAAAAATTGTTATACAAATTTTATGTGCCCCTTTGCAGGGGCTGTATCTTAACAAGGGATGCTCCAATGAAGTTTCTTTATGTGAAAGATCCTATCTTTATTTCGATGAGGAATCACCTCCTTGAATGTTTTACACTTATTCAGTTACACCCTGTATATAACAGATACAAGTAAATAGAAAGTGTGTATTCCTCACGATAAATAAATAAAGAGAAAAACTTATATTCTTCTATTGAATATTTCACTTGGAATTTGCAGTGAAATGTTCAGTAACATTTTCACAGTTGAAAATGAAATTAAAGGTTTCTTATGATATCAGCGAGATCAATATCGTTTTGAAAAAAAATTCTACAAATTGAATAACGATTTGGTTTATTGTCGAAAAACCACAAAATAGTAGATTATACCAAGAATCAATAATAATAGTCATCAATGCGAGTAGTATACTCTACTTTTTTTACGAATAATTCATTTATCATAATATTCAATACAAGAAATTTTTGTGATAGGAATATAAGAGGGAATAACGACTATTAATCCCTCGCCATTATTACCTAAGGGAATAATATATAGCATTATACTGCATAAACCATAAGTATAATACTTAAATTATGTATAAATTGAAAATAAGTATAAATTGGGAGGAAATTCAAATATTTTCACAATTGAACTACAACTGCGAAACAGTTAATATACTGAAGGTATTTACCAATTTTTTGATGCACCTTCTTCTGTAGAAGCTATGTTTTCTTTTAAGTTATTTTTTTATGTTATCACTATCATTGAAATTAACTAGTTCTTCTGAATTCCCTTCCTTTTTTATGCATTTCGTTTGATTTTGATCAGCATATTTTGAGCGACGTTCACCCAGTTCCAATGACAATTGCAAATCGGAAGAAAGTAAAACTTTTCTCTCGACCCAAAGAAATTCACCTAGAAAGTACACCAGTGTTGCGCGTTCTTGAACCGCTTCTGCGAAATCCTCGCATATAGATTGTGAAAGGCATCCGTCGATGTGTATTTTCATCCCGACTGCATAAAAATATTATTATTTTTCTGAGATAGCGATCGTGTCCATAACATTCTTATCAAAGAGGAAAGTAACAAAAGCACCTAATTGAACTAATACATGAAAATCATTTAAATTTTCGCTCGCAGTAAGTGCAGATTCTCAGTGAAGACATGACGTTGCTGAAAAATGGTATGTTGACAAGAATGATTGAAAAATTCAACCCTTGGAAAAGTTTCTGGATATCGTTCGAAAGTATTCGCCTTTTGCTTCAATGTGATGACTTTTTTGTTGATTAATTTTGTATTGGCCCGAACTTTGATGGAATATCGAATCCAAGTAGTTTAAGCGTTTCTGATTGATTTTGTAGGTATTGTCCAGGTGCTTGAACTAATAGTGATTATTATTCACCTCATTATAAAAAAAATTAACGTTCACAATAGCATAGGGTATTTTAACCGAAGCGTAACTTTTTCATCCGACTGCATAAAAATATTCTTATTTTTCTGAGATAGCAATCGTGTCCATAACATTCTTATCAAAAAGGGAAGTAACAGAAGTAGGTACGATTGAACTAATACATGGAATTCATTTACATTTTCACTCGCTTGCTGCGTCTATCGAAAAACACTTCTTTCTGGATAGAACAAGTCTAATTAGTCAGCAACTTCTCGTATAACTGAAATTTTGACTATCAAAAAAATAATAAGAACTAATATATATAAAAATACTTACCGTTAAATCATCTTTCGAACAATTCGTTATCGTTGAGGTTTCGGAAACTAAATCCGCTTCCTTTCTCGAAACTTATTCGCAAATTCCTGTTCAAATGCAAATATCTCTTGTAGTCAATTTTCGCAATTCAAAAATAATCCTTATTTTCTCAGATTATGGTACGTTACAAACCCAGAAAACTACGGAACAACTATATTACATTATTCTAGTGCGGAAAGTGACATTTTTCACAACCGTGGGGAATATTGTAGCACGAGGCTCCTTTGTTATACAAATAACTATTTTTCGGACAGCTTCTCAGGAAAGATTACTCATGATGAACTAGAACTATAGTAGTATACGGTCAATTATATTTGATTGTTGAGCTTAAGACATCGATAAACATTTTTTAGGAACTGATAGAACATGAATATTCAAAATTCAATTTTTAAATGAGTTGTAGATATGCAGCTCTATTCACCGATTCTTTGTAAGCCGGGTTGCCTATAAAACCTCCACTACTTCATCGTTATTTGAAAAAATGCAGCTGTATTTTCAGTTTTGCTATTGATTATAATTTTGAGGCTATTGTAACTGAAATATGCTTCGCGGTTTGTTGGTAATGTAATTAGGTATACTGAAATAATTCGTAGATAGTATGATCACATTTCAGGAGACGTACGCACTTGTGTGTTACCTATCTAGACTTCCTGTCCAAAGTCCGAATACAAATATACTTGAATATGATATTATGGATGGCCATGACAATAATTGATGATATCGAATTTGATTGAGAGGTTTTTTCCGAATATTGCATATAGGTATAGATATAGATGAGTTTGGCTATCCTTTTATCATTCTTCTTCACAATGAACTTGTAGTTAATCTGAAAAGAATGATCTCCTGTAAATATTTATATCGTGTGAGTGTCCACATTAGATGTAATCAGTTTCGATAGGAGAATTTATCAGAGACGGCGGCAGTTGTAGATAGTTTTCGTAAAAATCAACGTAACCAGTTCAGTGCGGTAATGTCGCAATTTCGTGTCTACTGAAAATTAACTTACAATTATTATTGGACGAGGACATTCGTTTGGCGTATCGCAGTGAAAATGCTAGTTTTGGTGTCATTCACTTCAAGTCTATTTACAAGAAAATAATAGCTGATGACGAAGTCTGGATTGTCAACTAGTTTTGAGTGTGTATTTGGGTGTTTGCGGGTATGGATTACAGTCGTGTTTCCAGCGTAGACTTCGGAGGAGCAAATGGCAAGTCATTTATAATGAATAATAAGGGAATTAATTGGACACAACGTCAAGCTCGATGTTATTTTCTTAGACTCATTTTGTTATATCTTGAGAGTCAGAGGACACTGGACCAATGGTGTCGGCATCCACTTATTGGATTTCTTTTTGCTGTCTGGTTCAATCGCGGGTTCAATTCCCAGTCACAGCAGACATTTTTCTGGTGGGTTTTATGCGATAGGCTATTGTTGGTTGCCTGAATACCAACCGACTCGGTAGTATCGCTGGTTTTTGTGGACGGTTGAAATAGCAAGTGCACCACCAAAAAATCAGTGAGATGCTCAAATTCAAAAGGCTTTGCTTGTTCGGCGCTTTCATAGGAGTGTTTGACGTGAAAAAATATAAAATGACACCCTCCTTTGCGGTATCATGCCACCTTTTTTTTGCATTCATTGGATTTTGTGCACTTTGTACATTTCATGAATATTTTTTTCTTTATCTTCGCAGATTTTCAGGTTATTAACCTATCACAGTCTGAAAAGAATTGAATTAACATAGGAATCCATACAAGTGAATATTTTTCCATTGAACATATATCGCTTATACAGTTAGTATGTTTCCTTCATTATTTGGAGGTAGGTGATTCAATGGATAGATTTTTTTTCTTCATGTATCCCAATTATGTCCAATGAAGAAACAGTATCTTCCTAGAGCAGCACCATTTAACGTTTACTCTATAGTACATGTCTCGTTTCTTCTTCAAAGTTTCTTCCAAAAGTGCGTTTTCATAATTATCTGATAGTGGATAGAAAAATTCTTCGTTAGTCTACGACTTCTCAAAGAGTTGTGAGTTCTAAAGAGTATCCCTAGTACACTCTACTCTCGACTCTACTATATTATTTATTGTATCCAATTCTAAAGTCGGGGATAAACGAAATTAGTTCAACAAAAAGTACATTGGTCAAAGTCGGTGAGCTATAAAAACTCGCTTCATGGAGTATATGCATATGCAGGATATTGTATACAGAAGGAAAGAAAAGTCGACCAGTATGCTCTAGATGACGCTCACAGGATCAGTTAAAGAAATCTGAGACTATAATGAGAAATGCATGAAAAGATGCTTCTGGATATAAAACAGATTTTGCGTCAATGGAGTTGGGACATGTTTTGCTAGTTTCATATTTGAATGATAGTGTACATACTGAAAATTTTGAATTCATTAATCAGTTTGCAGATGATGCGATGCTTGCTGTACGCGATTATCGTCTACCTGAAGTCGTTAATAATATATATGAACTTCTCTCAACATCAATGAACTTGTTGTTGTTGTTCGTTCCGTTAGTCAGCTGACGAACGTCAACCCTCAGAAGTCAAAAGTTTTGCGAGCAATGTATTAACGAGGCCTCACCTTTTAATGTGCGATTACCCAGCACGGTGGCCTGGCGGAGAGACTGAAGTCGAATGTCGAAAAAACAAAAGCAATTACATTAACTTGAATACAGTAAAACTTGAAATTTTTGGCGACTCAATGAAATTGCTAATCAGTCTAAATATATGGGTGTCATTATAGATAAGAGTTATATTAAGTATTAATGAATTGTAAATAAAAATGCTTCGGGTGTTGGACTGGTTATCAGTAAAATATCGGACTTTCATCTTTTAACGATACTCATATTCAAAACGATAAAAAAACAAGCTCCTCAATTCTTTGACCAATTCGTTCTATACCGGCATGATCGGAGAAACCAGAAGACCATTGGAAATGAGAATGGGCGACCACAAGAAAAACACGACAGTCAGGAATGACGGAGTATGTTTGGACAAACCATCACAGCATTAAATGGTCAAAATACGTTATGACGAAGTACGTTCTGATAATGTACGTAATGATAGTATACGTTTCTATAAAATACGATTTCTATAAAGTACGATTCTGATATTATACCATTATGACGCATTACGATTTCTACCATGTAGCGTTATGATATGGTATATTATGATGCAATATATGGACCCAGCACGGTGGCCCGGCGAGGCCGATCTGACAACAAATTTAATCTGTTATCCGTTGACGTTTATTCGAACACAACCTAACCTAACTCAATTTGGGGAATACTGGGACTACAGGACCACTTCTGCAGCAGTAGCACCAGTAACTTTTTAGTCTCCAACAGGGTACCTCGAAAATTGGCGCGAAATAATTGCCAGTGAATGTCAGTAAAATCGGAACGACTGAATTAACTGGACAGTACTGTTCAGGAAAATCGGAACATGACATAAAAATATAAAAAACAAGTTTCAAGTTTCGCATTTTTGTATAATATGGTGCGGTCGCAATTTTTCGCGATTGAAAAAAAAAGAATTTTTTGAATTGATCACTGCTATGATTTAGAGAAATCAAAAATATCATCGTTTATGTCATATATTAGTTCATTACTGTTCTTCTTTTTATAGCTGTTAACTAGAGCCCTGCAAGACTCCCTATTTTTCTGCTTGTTAACGTTTCATTTTCATTGTTGTCGTATAGCAAACATAGTAGGGTCAAAATTGACTGAAATTTTTGATTTCCAAAAAATATTTTTATTGTTGCATAAGTTTGTAGGGCATTAATAGTTGTATTATGCCCTTGGCATGACCACAGAAGTCGGCATGACTGACTACTGTACAGTATACACCCTTTTTTTACTCTAGTGAAATTTATAAACATCGTTTCTAGAGTGAAATCATGAGCTTCAAACAAACCTCAAACGAATCGATTCGATGAATCCGATCATTTCATACTCAACCTGATTTTCAAATTAGGTGAACCCTCACCCAAGAGAGTCGAATGTCTTTTTCTATTTCAAATGGTCTTTGCTAGAAATATAGAAAGAGATAGGTATTTGAATTTTTCTTGATGGGAGAATTAACCCGATTTGAAATTCAGGCCCCTAAGCCAAATCATGACTGTGACAACACTGATCATGAGCACTTTTTTTCATGATTTTTGACAATGAACTTGATGTTGATTTCGATTATTTCAAAAAGGATGACAGCCACTTTGAACTGTGGAAAACTGCAAATAAGAAGAAGACGAGCACGCAGCTAGAAAGTTAACCTTACAGAAAGTTGATTGAAAGATTGAAAAGAAAAGTTAGTTTTTATTCAAACAAAATGCAAGAAGCAAGATTAGCGTACCGTTCTCTACAAAGTATAAGACACTGGAGATCCATTTCTAAATGGTAAAGTTGTTTCATCCAATGTAAATTTAACAACTTTATTGATTTTTCATTTTAGTGTCCGAGTTGCCCAATCAGCTGATCTTCAATCAACTCCTGTCGAGAAACTAACTATTCCACCCCCAAGCGACTGCGATAAAGTATTTGCCCCAAAAATTGAAAAGTTAGTTGCAGAGATATCGCAACTCAATCTAATCGAAGTATCAGAACTCAGTGATTTACTGAAGAAGCGTTTGAACCTTCCAGATGCCCCTGTCCTACCTGTGGGAGGATTTGCAACAGGTCCTGCAGCCAAAGAGGAAGAAGAAGAAGCCCCAGTTAAAGTTAAATCATCATTCAACATAAAGTTGATGAAGTTTGATGAAAAACAAAAAGTGGCCCTCATAAAAGAAATGAAAAATTTGATGGAAGGCATGAACTTGGTACAAGCAAAGAAATTTGTTGAAAGTGCACCAACGGTGGTGAAATCAGACATTTCTAAAGAGGAAGCTGATAAGTTGAAGGAAGCCATAGAGAAGGTTGGAGGTGTTGTTGAGATAGATTAGTGATATGATCTAGCTGTATGGAATTAATCTGATTTTTTATCAAAATATTCTTAGACTGAATGATACAATTAGAAACAGTGGTTGAGTATGATAAATACACGTTTTCCATGCCAGTATGCACTTTTCATTTCATTTGTGTTACTGAAGACCAAGATAGAGATTTGATTATGTACCTTCAGAAGAATCCCAGCCTTTTCTTTTAGAAGCCAAAATATGCACCTTTTTTCTACACCATTTGGTGAAACAATTTTGAAATATCCTGTAAGACTGATTATATAACAGAAAACAATCCAGTGTTCCATTATCCATTCATGAACATTTCCTTGATGCTGCCTTGCAATTTCGAAGTGTTCCATGGAAGTTATAAATGAACAGAACTTTATGAAAATCAATCAGAGTAAAAATTACCAAAGGAATTAATGATTAATGCATTATCCCATGGAAGCTAAATTGGACGGAGTTATGCAGAAAGCTACCAACCCACAATATAACAAATATTGGGTTGGGTGCGTATTCGGGTGATAAAATACGCGTTCTTCATTCTGTGAAAACCTACCAAGCCCCACTTGATTATATACCCCAGAGGATGTAGAATAGAATAAAATTTAATTATTTCTCATATCGTATCTTTTGCTTTAATTACCCGCTCTGCAAAATGCAAAAACCAACCAATCCATAAAAAGTCGCCATTTTCACCTCTATTTTATATTTGAAATATTAAAACATACCTAAGATATCAAACGACATATCTCAGATCCAAAAAAAGTTACAAAGTAGTAGCTAAACAACCTACAGATTTTTTGAATCAATTAAAACTTTAGAGCTGATTATCTCAGTTCGTTACTATTGAGGGTTGGTAGCTTTCTGCATAACGCCGTCCAATTAGTCCTCATTGATAGCCTGAGTATATGAGCCAATAATATTCTGATGAATGAACTACAACTACATTTTCGAGGAGCATATTGTTAGTGATGCAATTCACCCGAGATACGTTCCAGCCCTCAGAGCTGTGACCACCACCCCCCAAATTTTCAAATAGCAATATAAGGCAAGTGATACCTCATTTGAAAGGTATCTTCTTTCTTCATATCAAACAACAAAAATTAATTGATTCCATGGACTTGATTTTGAGATATGGAACCCCAGCAAACACAAATACATCGCATCGTCACAATTCAAGTCGCCAGGATATCGCAGTTACATCGCAGCAATGTAAATTTGTCACATTCATGTAACAAGTTTTTCGATGTCTTTACGATCTATCTGCGATATGTATTTTGCGATGTCGCTAGTATAGGTCCATCATGTCTAATAAGATGCCTAGGAATCCCTGGTGTTTCTACTAATACCTGAATAATTTTGGTATAAACATGGCGAAAACCGATTGCTTGATTTTTGAGATCATAAAAACTTCAGATCGCTATTGTAGATGGCGATCAGTCATATACCATATGAAGCTTAATTTTCACTAGAGAGAAATGTGCAACCGAATATTCTACTACTGTTTATTATTTGCCTACTGAGATTCTGATCAAATGCGTTTCAGAAAACGTGCATGTAAAGTGGAAACCTACCGTTAACAACCTGTCAATCCTATTACTGTCACCTGGTACCTCTACAAGTTTTTAGTGTTTTTATATCAGTTTCTAAGACTAGACTTTGATGCCGAGAAAATATACTTTGCCCATTCACCTGAGAATGTACGAAAAAGTTGCCTTTTGTTAAAAAAACATACTAGTGTATTGAAAGTGATAGACTGTCTTGGAATTGGGGATACACGCATATTTCCTTTATTTAAACAACACTTTGTTTCCAATCTCTCATTGATAAGAGCTATAGATGTTTCCTCCTCGATATAAGACTTTCGCTCGAACTGAAACGAATAAAATCAGCTACGACGCTACATTCATGTTATTTTTTTTTGGGGCGATTTGTTTTGTACTTACCTTAGGTACTGAATAAAGACGAATATCTGGATCCCCAGATTTTGCATGACTGTCCTCACAAAATACAAAATCTACACATCGTGAAAAAGTACTTGTGACTTAAGTGACTTTTAAACACTGTTGAATGCGAAATAATTTCAGATAGTTTTCATTGACAACAATAAACCTCAATATGTTACGTCAATCTGACAAAACCGACGCATTTGACAGATTTTTGAAAATGCTCATATAACGCCCCCTATACAAAAATTAGTCGATTGTTTTTCGCCAAGAAATTCTAAACAATATCGAATCACTAGATGCACCAGGGTTTCCTAGGCATCAATCATGTCGCTGCGATCTCACAATATGATCTTTGCAATTTCGCAGTGACATTTTTTTTTATTTCTTTATTCAACGTCAATGCAAAAAGCTGTCCATTGTCGTAAATGAGTAAAAATTCAAGAAATGAAGATACATTCAAGAAATAATACAGTCCATTAATAGATGATATGAACGAAAATAAATTACGTCATCAAAAATTCTAACAGCTTACCGTGCCTAAAGAGCATACTTAACACTTTTTAGCGTATGAAATTACCAGCATGATTCATCCTCAGAACGATGCTGCTATAAAAACAATGACTTCTAGCACAGTACCTTCAGTCTTTAGCGGTTCAATTGACTATATACAGATAAAAATTTAATCTTTCATTCAAAAATATTTCGGTGAAACACCAATCACGAAGAAACCATCTCCCTGAACGGAATAATGGGATCAAAAATCATTACAGAATAATTTTTGGACATAAAAATATTGCCATAGCTTCTGGTACCACAATTCTTGTATGGGACAGAGTTTTCCATGATAAGTATTAGATCTATCATGTTGAAGAAGGGCGTATCAGAAAATTTGATAGTAACTCCCCTTTTTTGGTGGAAAATTCAGTTTTTTCCGAGGTTTTTTCCTTAATTCAGTCAATTGTACGGCATATTGCTATAAGTTATAGCTTTTTATAAAGGCATCGTTCTGGTCATTTGACCCCCTGAAAAGTGTTTTGGGCTTGACGTGGTAAAATTCCGTTTATCGGGCACTCGAAGATATAAAAAAATGGTTTGCGGGAACTTACGTATTTTAACCTACTGAACAAAAAGTTCAAATGAAATTTTTGGCGCTCTCGATTAGTTTCGGAGATACAGGCAAATTTCTGGGTGGAAAATGCGATTTTCTAGTACACGTTTCTGCGGCAGAATAACACTCGAAATGCCTTCTTTCTCATCAGCATAATAAATACACCCTTAATGATCCGTTTCACACATTTTTTCAATAGAAAACGTTACTTTTTCAAACAAAAAAATGCACCTTTTTTCGACGTTACTTTTTCAAACAAAAAAATGCACCTTTTTTCGACAAAAACAGACAAATTAAAAATTGACAGCTGAGGTGAACAGATACGGGCACTGGAATATTAGTCAAGTGCCGGGATCTGTGTTGTTTAGAAAAGTAGCGTTTTCGATGGAATAAATGTATGAAACGGGTCATTAAGGGTGTGTACATTGTGCTGATGATGATAAGAGGTATTTCGAGTGTTATTTTGCCCCAGAAACGTGTACTAGAGAATCTCAATTTTCACCCAGGAATTGGCCCGTATCTCCGAAACTAATTGGGAGCGCCAAAAATTATATTTGAAATTTTTGTTCAGGAGGTTAAAATACGTAAGTTCCCGCAAACAGCTTTTTTCATCTTCGTGTGTCTGATAAATGGAATTTAACCCTTGACGTCTGTAACAGTTTTTGACAGATGTTCCAGTGACCGGAAAATAGACTCTTACCCATGTGTACCTCATGATTGTTCATGCAAGTTGGTTGCCAATTATTATTTCTTGCCAAATACCTATACCTTACATTTTGTCAACACCTGAGGATCTATGGAATATACGGCCAGCAAAACATACAGTTGAGCTGGTGGATTTTCCATTCTGAAAGTAGTATTTGGTCTTGTTGGTGATACCTTCCTCAATAACAGAGTCATTAAGCTCTATGGAACACCACAGAAAAGTTGCTAATGTATCTATACACATTTCAATTGCCTTTGGCAAAACGAGAGCTGGAGTGATATTTCCACTCGTCGCCTTCGCCAAAAATTAAAACGGACGACAACCCTGCCAAAATTTGATAATCTTTGAATTTATTTTTGACTTGTGTTTTCACTTGTCTTAGTTGCGATTCAGTTTTATTTCTTTGTGCTTGTGGTAGAGATTTCCTGAATCAAGGAAAAAATATTGTTACGTATTCAGAGGCATAGTCCATCCCACTAACGTATCTATGTCAAAAATTATGAATTATGATGAAAATACAAAAAATTATCTTCAAGTTGTGATTTACGTTTGAACTCACATGGACAAAAAACTATCAAAAGTAACAACAACTATACAATACGGTGTTTCTAGTATTCTGAATAATACCTTCAATCATAGGAATTTTGTATAAGATTATGACCTTTAATTCATTCCAAATTACAATATATAATTAGCTTTGTAGTGCTCCGTCAAAACGATTGTGAAGACCATTCTACAAAACAAGGCAATGAAAAGGTTTTTTTATATAGGTACCTTATTTGGAACCAAAAAAAAAATTTATAAACCAAATCATTTTAGTATCAATTCTATTTATATACTTATTAATAACATGCATAATTTTGCATTGATGATGATTATCAAAAAACATTTTACTATGAAATCTGGAATTCTAATAGTCTACATGATTACAAAAAGAGGCAGTTCAATAATTTTTCAACAAAAAGGCCCACAACAGAATTCTCCAGAATATCTTTTTTTCATAAACGTGTTATTACGTTTGATGGAATAACATCGGAATCTTTTTTTGTCATAGTTGGAATAAATTAATCCATTCAAAAAAATGTATTCATAAAAAAATCCCAGGTCGAATTTTCCATATTATTGGAAGCTATACAGCCGAAAACTAAGAAATAATGAATGAAGAGACAGAGAATACAAATTACCATTTATTTCAAATTCTTGAAGAAAATATGTATCTCTGAAAAAATCCTCCTTCGGCATGGAATTTCGAAGAGCTTACCCGCTCTCTGTTGAGTATATTAAAATAAAAAACATCTAGGTATTATAGGTTTACTGGATTGTCATTTATTACTAGTAGGTGTTTTTTCTTTCGTCATGGTCTGTAAATAGTGTGTAACTGGAAAAGTAGCTGAGTTTGTGCCAGGATGGATTGGATAAGCTGTACCATTAATAAATGTTGTTTTTTCACATTTGTTCCTTCGTAAGACAGCTCTTACAATAATAATTTGGATTTATTTAGGAAATAAACCTTACCTGATTTTTTGGCTGAAGGGTTCCTCTCACATTTTTAATGTATTGGAATGAAATCAAATATAAGTGTTGGAGGATTACTTTACACCCTCTTGAATTAATACAGTAAGTTTATTGTTGCAATGTGATATGATATTATAAGATCATCATTCATTCAATAACACGAAACGAAATTCTCAGCTAGCGTCGGTTAATCAAGCCAAAAAGGTTATCAACCTCGTATTAGCCTTGATCCTAGTCAATCTTGTTTACGATTTTTTACATTGTGGAAGTAGGAAATCTCTGTCTGCTCACAATTGGGCAATTGAGACATAAAAATACACAAAAACATATATATGTACCTTAATCTGCTTATTGACATCATCTCGAAAGATTAGATACATTACCATGTCGAAATGAAAAATGAATGCAAGATAAGTTCAAATGAAATATACTATTAAAAAGCAATTGAAGTTTGAAATTTCTGCCGTCGTTGCTCCACATACTTTTGTGCAACCACGGCAAACGCCGACTTATATTATTGTCTTGAGACCCGTTTTAAAAACCCCTTCGGTTTTTCCAATATCCATCAGTGTTGTGTAATGTTTTTATAAGGAACTCAGGTCGTGCTGTGATATTCGAATACAAAACAGTTGACTCTTTTTCTGTCAGTGCGTTCATGATGTTAAACTCAGGTGAGACTAAGATGGTGAGACTTTGTTTTTTCTCTTGTCTCCATATTATAACTCTTCATTCATGGTCTAAACCTGAACTGAGATCTATGCATGTATTCGTGCAAATCAAACAGTAGGATTGAAGAAAACACAAATCACGAGTTTGTCTGGTTCAGAGGCGTCTTGATTCTGTTATACCGTGAATCACGCAACGTAACCTTGAACTGCAAAACTTATTCGATCAATGAGGATGAGGAACAGTGGCGGAACAACTCTTCTTTGTCATAGCGTTGCATCTTGCATCCACATTTCGTAACACCCACAGTCTCCGATTAACATACCCGAATGATTCAATTTTCGCAAAATTCATCCTTTTTGTCGATATGCCCACAACGAATGTGTCAGGATGGGTTAAGTTAGTTAGGTGAGGTTTGGTTAATAAAAAATTGCAGAATATTCGGGGATTTTGCAACAGGCATCATTCGGGTTTGTTCGGAGACTGTGGGTGTTACGAAATGTGGGTAGAAGGCAACGCACCCGTAAAGGGCGAGGAAAATGTCGAAAAAGAGGAAAGAACTACTGCTTCTCTTCTTTCAAATTACCTAACTGTCGTAGCTTTCCGGTGATTTTTGTATTCCGTCACTGGTAATTAATATCATTGGAGATATCTTCTTGTGGCAAATACGTATTCAGTCTCCTTCCAGAAACTCAATATGGGTTCTCTGGTATCAACAGTCATCGGTTCTCTTTTTGTTATGAGTACCTAGGTACATCGATGGAAAATAGTTATCAGTGTCTCATATATTTTATCGTACCTGTATGCAATTCTAGCGACCCGCCCCGGCTTCGCGGTAAAATATTGTTATTGTAATGAAGTCTCTCTTCACCACTATACCTTTGTTGAATGCCTTTCCAAACCCGAGTCGAAGGCTTCAGGTATCCTTTCACCACACTTTCCATTAATGTCTGTCTCTATCTCAGTTCTGGCTCCATCTTGAGACCTATCTGCCTGAACTATCGTCATATATCATCATTTGCATTTGATATGGCTTTGCTATGTGATCTCAATTACGATAAAAGTATAGATGAAACAGAATAATCAATCTAACTTTGTCGTTCTCGATTGTCTGTCTTTTATATATGAGTCGGATATGACTTTGACCATTGAAGGATAATCTTTCTACCACAATACCTTTATTGAATTCCTTTTTGAAGCCATAGGCTTTATTGGGATCTTCTCACAACACTTTTCATTAATGTCTGTCTTTATTTCGGTTCTTGCTCCATCTTAAGACCTATCTGCCTGAATTATATGTCATCACTTGCATTCGATATGGCTAAGAGGTAGACATATACCATCGCGGACTTTTTTGTTGACTTTTTAAGGTGTACAATACTGTAGTACATCAATCTGATCTATCAACCAGCGTTTGCAATGTAAGCGCAAAAAAATGTGGTTATGTACGACATCACTATAGAAACCTCTAAAATTATCAGTGTTTCTCTACTATATTATGCATGTTTTATACATTTTACCTTTCTCTTGAATCACTCTATCTATTCATCGTTTCATTAAAAGTGATCAAGCTTCTAAATTGATTTCCTTCCTCTCCAAACTACAACAGTTTTCGTTGGACTCATCGCACTTGTACCCATATCCATCTGTTCTGATATCTTGGCACCCAAGATTTTCAAAAAAACACAAAATATTAGATTATATCACGAGTCAATAATAATAGTTATTATTGCGAGTAGCATACTATACTTTTTTTACGGCTCATTTATTTATCATGATATTCAAGTCAAGTCAAATTATACTTTATAGTCAGAAAAAAATAATTCTCATTGACGAAGCATTTATGTACAAAGTAAAAAAAAAAAGTAAATAAATATACATGTATAATCATATACAACATTTGTGTGAAAATACAAATAATAGAATCTTTAACGAGTGAAGTAGTTGGATTGAGGGGATCTATATTACTGTCATGTTGGCGAGTTTGGTATGAAGTTATGAGTGAAGATATATTTTTCATTATCAAACAAACTGTCTCAAGAATAAATATTGAGGAAACTGTTAGAATACTATATTTGAGAAATTTTGTGATAGGAATACAAGAGGAAATAGAAACTATTAATCCCTCCCTAGTACTAAGATCATGTATTAGTCGTGAATAAAAGTATACATTGTGAGAGAAGTCAAAGATTTTCATAAATGAACTACAACTGTGAAATAATCGCTAAAGAGACGGTGTTTACCAATTTTTTGATGCACCTTCTCTTGTAGAAGATATGTTTTCTTCTTAATATTTTTTTATGATTTACATCATAAAAAAATATCATTGAAATCAACTAGTTCTTCTGAATTTATTTCTCCCATTTTTCATGCAAGAATCGGAAAATATATAAAATAATTATATTTCCTTTGATTTTGATCAGCATATTTTGAGCGACGTTCACCCAGTTTCAATGACAATTGGAAGAAAGTAAAACTTCTCTCTCGGCCCAAAGAAATTCACCTAGAAAGTTCACCAGTGTTGCGCGTTCTTGAACCACTTCTGCGAAATCCTCGCATATGGATTGTGAAAGGCGTCCGTCGATGTGTATTTTCATCCCGACTGCATGAAAATATTATTATTTTTCTGAGATAGCGATCGTGTCCATAACATTCTTATCAGACAGGAAAGTAACAAAAGTACCTAATTGAACTAATACATGGAAATCATTTACATTTTCACACGCAGTTAGTGCAGATTCTCAGTGAAGACATGACGTTGCTGAAAAATGGTATGTTGACAAGAATGATTGAAAAATTCAACACTTGGAATAGTTTCTGGACATCGTTCGGAAGTATTCGAGTTTTGCTTCAATGTGATGACTTTTTTGTTAATTGATTTTATATTGGCCCGAACTTTGATGGAATATCGAATCCAAGTGGTTTAAGCGTTTCTGATTGATTTTGTAGGTATTGTCCAGGTGCTTGAACTAATATTGATTATTATTCACCTCATTATAAAAAAATTCAACGTTCACAATAGCATAGGGTATTTTGACCAAAGCGTAACTTTTTCATCCGACTGCTTAAAAATATTATTATTTTTCTGAGATAGCGATCTTGTCCAAACATTCTTATCAAACAGGAAAGTAAAAAAAGTACCTGATTGAACTAATACATGGAAATCATTTACATTTTCACCCACAATAAGTGCAGATCTTCGGTGAAGACATGATGTTGCTGAAAAATGGTATGTTGACAAGAATGATTGAAAAATTCAACCCTTGGAAAAGTTTCTGGACATCGTTCGAAAGTGTTCGCCTTTTGCTTCAATGTGATGACTTTTTTGTTAATTGATTTCGTATTGGCCCGAACTTTGATGGAATATCGTATCCAAGTAGTTCAAGCGTTTCTGATTGATTTTGTAGGTATTGTCCAGGTGCTTGAACTAATTATTCACCTCATTATAAAAAAAATTAACGTTCACAATAGCATAGGGTATTCTAACCAAAGCGAAACTTTTTCATCCGACTGCATAAAAATATTCTAATTTTTCTGAGATGGCGATCTTGTCCATAACATTCTTATCAAACAGGAAAGTAACAAAAGTACCTAATTGAACAAATACATGGAATTTATTTACATTTTCACTCGCAGCTAGTGCAGATTCTCAGTGAAGACATGACGTTGCTGAAAAATGGTATGTTGACAAGAATGATTGAAAAATTCAACACTTGGAATAGTTTCTGGACATCGTTCGGAAGTATTCGAGTTTTGCTTCAATGTGATGACTTTTTTGTTAATTGATTTTGTATTGGCCCGAACTTTGATGGAATATTTCCCTCATATATAAAATGTCCCATAAGAGCAATGCAATTATCGAAAACTTACAGCGGTAATTGCATTGTATCGAAAACTTACAGCGATAATTGCATTGTATCAAGTCAACATAACAACACATTTGAAACCGTATCGCTAGACGTCAGTAAACAACACAAATAAATGTCAGATAGACTTCAAAAATAGAAAAACATTTCGCGTTTAGGTGAGTACTCCATACAATCTATAGAGGAAAGTATAAATGAACAAAAAATAACATTTCCTTGAGAATTTCTTTATTCGTGAAATATTACAATGAGTTACATTCGTGCATAAAAATGACCAGATAATTTTGCATTCAAGCGTGATATCTTATACAAATTGCATTCGGTTATTTTCATATTTTGTAAAAGAGCTCTCGTCCTTCGGACTCGGGCACTTTCGCAAAATATAAAAATAAACTTGCAATTTTTAGATATCACGCTTTCTTGAAAATTATCGGTAATTTTTATGCATTCATGCAATTATAACCGAATATCGAATACAAGTAGTTTAAGCGTTTCTGATTGATTTTGTAGGTATTGTCCAGGTGCTCGAACTAATATTGATAATTATTCTCCCCATTACAAAAATTTTTAACGTTCACAACAGCATAGAGTATTAACCAAAGCGTAACTTATCCGTCCGACTGCATTAAAATATAGTTATTTTTCTGAGATAGCGATCGTGTCCATAACATTCATATCAAACAGGAAAGTAACAAAAGTACCTAATTGAACAAATACATGGAATTCATTTACATTTTCACTAGCAGTAAGTGCAGATTCTAAGTGAAGACATGACGTTGCTGAAAAATGGTATGTTGACAAGAATGATTGAAACATTCAACCCTTGGAAAAGTTTCTGGACATCGTTCGAAAGTGTTCGCCTTTTGCTTCAATGTGATGACTTTTTTGTTAATTGATTTCGTATTGGCCCGAACTTTGATGGAATATCGAATCCAAGTAGTTTAAGCGTTTCTGATTGATTTTGTAGGTATTGTCCAGGTGCTTGAACTAATATTGATTATTATTCACCTCATTATAAAAAAATTCAACGTTCACAATAGCATAGGGTATTTTGACCAAAGCGTAACTTTTTCATCCGACTGCTTGAAAATATTATTATTTTTCTGAGATAGCGATCTTGTCCATAACATTCATATCAAACAGGAAAGTAACAAAAGTACCTAATTGAACAAATACATGGAATTCATTTACATTTTCACTCGCAGTTAGTGCAGATTCTCAGTGAAGACATGACGTTGCTGAAAAATGGTATGTTGACAAGAATGATTGAAAAATTCAACTATTGGAAAAGATTCTGGACATCGTTCGAAATTATTTGCCGTTTGCTTCAATGTGATGACTTTTTTGTTGATTATTTTTTTCACTTGTCGAAATGTGACGTTTTTGGCATTTCAACCAATAGTAGCGGGTTATTCTATGGTTATTCTAGCCAATCATTGGGTATTATACCGATAAAACTGCCTGGTCCTTTCGATTGTTTCGATAAAACGTTGTTTACCTTTCAACTGTCAAAACTATAAGGTGTACCGCGTCGATTCTATTGAACTGGCTCATATTTATATAAATTATCATGAATGAAGAGTTACCTTATTATTAATAGTCATTCACTTTTCACTTTTTCAGCATAATAATAACATAACACCATATAACACATTTCAATGAACACTCAAACACGTAAATAGCTCATAACCCCAACTTTATGACAGATATAGCGAACGACCGATTGAAATATTTAAGGTTTCCTTAACTCAAATGAAGATGGCATACAATTAGTTCTTATTGAATACAATTCATTTTTTGTTGTATGAGAAGAAGCCGTTGTAGTATAAAGATTTTGATACAACGACATAACGAATGATTTTAGGTTCCTTCTGGCGCGATTTTCATTTCATGAGAAATTTTCAATTATCAACCTTGTACAATGAGAGGTGTGACGCCATCTCTTGGTATCGTCGGCAAGCATTATCATTTCACTGCTTAAGCATTGTATATAGACTAATCTAAATACAATGGCGTAAGCATCATATCTCTTCTGGATCATAGAGGGCATACATCGTTGTTTTACATTTCAAATTTGTAAAATTTTCACCTATTCTCCGTTCCTTCTTATGTAAATGAAATACTGATCAATTAAATTGTTCTTCCATCTATTTGTTCAAAAAATAATCTCTCCAAATACAACTCGTTCTTCAAATTTAATAAGATAAATTTTCATTTTCGAAACACTCAAACTTTTTTATTTTGAGGCAAAAGCATTCAAACAAACCGAATTAAATAAAATCACTCGTCCTACGGACTCGTGATTTTATCAATCGGTTTGTTTTCATACTCTTGCCAAATAAAAACGTTTTTGTGGAAAATGAAAATTTATCGATTAAATTTGAAGGACTCGTGGTATTACTTTTGATTAATTTTGTATTGGCCCGAACTTTGATGGAATATCGAATCCAAGTAGTTTAAGCGTTTCTGATTGATTTTGTAGGTATTGTCCAGGTGCTTGAACTAATATTGATTATTATTCACCTCATAAAAAGATTTAACGTTCACAATAGCATAGGTATTTTAACCGAAGCGTAACTTTTTCATCCGACTGCATAAAAATATTCTTATTTTTCTGAGATAGCGATCGTGTCCATAACATTCTTATCAAAAAGGGAAGTAACAGAAGTAGGTACGATTGAACTAATACATGGAATTCATTTACATTTTCACTCGCTTGCTGCGTCTATCGAAAAACACTTCTTTCTGGATAGAACAAGTCTAATTAGTCAGCAACTTCTCGTATAACTAAAATCTTGACTATCAAAAAAATAATAAGAACTGATATATATAAAAATACTTACCGTTAAATCATCTTTCGAACAATTCGTTATCGTTGAGGTTTCGGAAACTAAATCCGCTTCCTTTCTCGAAACTTATACGCAAAATCCTGTTCAAATGCAAATATCTCTTGTAGTCAATTTTCGCAATTCAATAATAATCCTTATTTTCTCAGATTGTGGTACGTTACAAACCCAGAAAACTACGGAACAACTATATTACATTATTCTAGTGCGGAAAGTGACATTTTTCACAACCGTGGGGAATATTGTAGCACGAGGCTCCTTTGTTATACAAATAACTATTTTTCGGACAGCTTCTCAGGAAAGACTACTCATGATGAACTAGAACTATAGTAGTATACGGTCAATTATATTTGATTGTTAAGCTTAAAATTCAATGTTTAAATGAGTTGTACATATGCAGCTCTATTCACCGATTCCTTGTAAGCCGGGTTGCCTATAAAACCTCCACTACTTCATCGTTATTTGAAAAAATGCAGCTGTATTTTCAGTTTTGCTATTGATTATAATTTTGAGGCTATTGTAACTGAAATATGCTTCTCGGTTTGTTGGTAATTAGGTATACTGAAATAATTCTTAGATAGTATGATCACATTTCAGGAGACGTACGCACTTGTGTGTTACCTATCTAGACTTCCTGTCCAAAGTCCGAATACAAATATACTTGAATATGATATTATGGATGGCCATGACAATAATTGATGATATCGAATTTGATTGAGAGGTTTTTTCCGAATAATGCATATAGGTATAGATATAGATGAGTTTGGCTATCCTTTCATCATTCTTCTTCACAATGAACTTGTAGTTAATCTGAAAAGAATGATCTCCTGTAAATATTTATATCGTGTGAGTGTCCACATTAGATGTAATCAGTTTCGATAGGAGAATTTATCAGAGACGGCGGCAGTTGTAGATAGTTTTCGTAAAAATCAACGTAACCAGTTCAGTGCGGTAATGTCGCAATTTCGTGTCTACTGAAAATTAACTTACAATTATTATTGGACGAGGACATTCGTTTGGCGTATCGCAGTGAAAATGCTAGTTTTGGTGTCATTCACTTCAAGTCTATTTACAAGAAACTAATAGCTGATGACGAAGTCTGGATTGTCAACTAGTTTTGCGTATTTGGGTGTTTGCGGGTATGGATTACAGTCGTGTTTCCAGCGTAGACTTCGGAGGAGCAAATGGCAAGTCATTTATAATGAATAATAAGGGAATTAATTGGACACAACGTCAAGCTCGATGTTATTTTCTTAGACTCATTTTGTTATATCTTGAGAGTCAGAGGACACTGGACCAATGGTGTCGGCATCCACTTATTGGATTTCTTTTTGCTGTCTGGTTCAATCGCGGGTTCAATTCCCAGTTACAGCAGACATTTTTCTGGTGGGTTTTATGCGATAGGCTATTGTTGGTTGCCTGAATACCAACCGACTCGGTAGTATCGCAGGTTTTTGTGGACGGTTGAAATAGCAAGTGCACCACCAAAAAATCAGTAAGATGCTCAAATTCAAAAGGCTTTGCTTGTTGGGCGCTTTCATAGGAGTGTTTGATGTGAAAAAATATGAAATGACACCCTCCTTTGCGGTATCATGCCACCTTTTTTTTGCATTCATTGGATTTTGTGCACTTTGTACATTTCATGAATATTTTTTTCTTTATCTTCGCAGATTTTCAGGTTATTAACCTATCACAGTCTGAAAAGAATTGAATTAACATAGGAATCCATACAAGTGTATATTTTTCCATTGAACATATATCGCTTATACAGTTAGTATGTTTCCTTCATTATTTGGAGGTAGGTGATTCAATGGATAGATTTTTTTTCTTCATGTATCCCAATTATGTCCAATGAAGAAACAGTATCTTCCTAGAGCAGCACCATTTAACGTTTACTCTATAGTACATGTCTCGTTTCTTCTTCAAAGTTTCTTCCAAAAGTGCGTTTTCATAATTATCTGATAGTGGATAGAAAAATTCTTCGTTAGTCTACGACTTCTCAAAGAGTTGTGAGTTCTAAAGAGTATCCCTAGTACACTCTACTCTCGACTCTACTATATTATTTACTGTATCCAATTCTAAAGTCGGGGATAAACGAAATTAGTTCAACAAAAAGTACATTGGTCAAAGTCGGTGAGCTATAAAAACTTGCTTCATGGAGTATATGCATATGCAGGATATTGTATACAGAAGGAAAGAAAAGTCGCCCAGTATGCTCTAGATGACGCTCACAGGATCAGTTAAAGAAATCTGAGACTATAATGAGAAATGCATGAAAAGATGCTTCTGGATATAAAACAGATTTTGCGTCAATGGAGTTGGGACATGTTTTGCTAGTTTCATATTTGAATGATAGTGTACATACTGAAAATTTTGAATTCATTAATCAGTTTGCAGATGATGCGATGCTTGCTGTACGCGATTATCGTCTACCTGAAGTCGTTAATGAAATATATATCAACTTCTCTCAACATCAATGAACTTGTTGTTGTTGTTCGTTCCGTTAGTCAGCTGACGAACGTCAACCCTCAGAAGTCAAAAGTTTAGCGAGCAATGTATTAACGAGGCCTCACTTTTTAATGTGCGATTACCCAGCACGGTGGCCTGGCGGAGAGACTGAAGTCGAATGTTGAAAAGACAAAAGCAATTACATTTACTTGAATACAGTAAAACTTGAAATTTTTGGCGACTCAATGAAATTGCTGATCAGTCTAAATATATGGGTGTCATTATAGATAAGAGTTATATTAAGTATTGATGAATTGTAAATAAAAATGCTTAGGGTGTTGGACTGGTTATCAGTAAAATATCGGACTTTTATCTTTTAACGATACTCATATTCAAAACGATAAAAAAACAAGCTCCTCAATTCTTTGACCAATTCGTTCTATACCGGCATGATCGGAGAAACCAGAAGACCATTGGAAATGAGAATGGGCGACCACAAGAAAAACACAACAGACAGTCAGGAATGACGGAGTATGTTTGGACAAACCAACACAGCATTAAATGGTCTGAAGCCGAGGTCATACACAAGGAAAAGCACTGGTTCAAGAGGAAATTCAAGGGAGCCGCTCATATCGTTCTCCTAGTGGTAACAGTGAAATATATTTAAATAATCTGGATAGGTTGCTAACAGAAAAAACAAGTTTGAATGATAATTTGATAGTTGTAGGAGACTTTAATTTCAATTTTAAACAAATTGACCACAAAACTAGTGCCTGTAAAAACATTTTCCTATCGCATAATATGTTTGAGAGGATCTTCGTCGATACTCGAGTAACAAAAACAAGTGAAACCCGAGTTGATAATTTGTTTTCTAATTTTGATGACAATAAACTTAGCGTTGATGTTATTGATCCATTTTTATCTGATCATCTTGGGATTGTGTTTACAGTGAGAGGTACCTTACAAAAGGGTGCTAATGGTTTCGCATGTCGTCCTATGACGAAAAAGTCAATTTTGAATTTTGGTAGTGCAGTTAATGTAATGAATTGGGAGATATGTAATAATGATCCTAATGAGGGAGCTTCTTATATTGTTAATACTCTGTCTGATATGTTCAATAGTCATTTTCCTTTGAAGCAAATTAATCCTAAAACCACTGATTTCAGTGAATACATTAAGACAGTTCCTGAAATCAAAGCTCTTAAAAATAATCTCGATGCAGTACAAATTATTGCAGAAGTAACAAGAACCTCCGATAATTTTGCACTTCTCAATAAATTAAAGAAGGAATATAGGATGCTTATTAATAGGACTAAAATCTCCTCAAATGATAAAATAATATCGGATTCTGACAATAGACAGAGGGCCGCCTGGCAAATAATAAATAAACATCGTGGTAAAAACAATAATCTTAAAGATAACAACATACTGCCTGACGATTTTGCAAAATTTTTCAATGACTATGTGAATAACTTAATGCAAACCATTACAAATTTCAACCACAGTCGACTGGATGATTTCATCGTGAAAATTTCTCCCAATACATCAACTTTCTGGTTACATCCTACTGATGAGTTTGAAATTTCCAGAATTGTGACCAATTTGAAAAATTCAAAAGCTGCTGACATTTATGGATTGCATGCAGCTGTGTTGAAGTTGATAGTTAGGGATATCGCAGCACCCTTGGCCAAACTTTTTAATGAATGTATGTCTCAGGGAGTATTTCCCGTTAATGAATGTATGTCTCAGGGAGTATTTCCCGATTCGTTCAAAATATCTAAGGTGATACCTTTGCATAAAAAAGGAGATACAAACCTTCCCGATAATTATCGACCAATCTCTATTATTCCGTTAATTGGTAAAATATTAGAAATTGTTCTTAAAGAAAGATTACTTCAGTTTTTTGAGTCAAATGGGCTTTTGTGTAATGCGCAATTTGGATATAGACCTAATCGGTCTACTGTATCGGCTCTGTGCGAATTTTATGAGATTGTTGCGGACGCCTTTGAGAGTCGTCAGTTTTGCGAAGCGAGATTTTATGACCTGTCGAGGGCGTTTGATACGATACGGCATGATTTCTTGCTTTTGAAATTAGAAAGGTATGGTGTCAGAGGTGTGGCTTTGAAACTTTTTTCGTCATATCTGGAGGGACGAAGATATTTTGTAAGTGTCTCCAGTCGGAGATCTGCCGAGTACCCTGTTATGTTTGGTGTCCCGCAGGGTTCGGTTTTAGGACCATTGCTGTTTATTATATATTTCAATGACTTATGTATGAATATTGACTCCGATGTTTCTTCAATTTTTTATGCAGATGATTCCACTTTCATTGTGAAAAGTGTTAATATAGATAGTGCCTTACAGACTATCAATCGTTCAGAACAGATTGCCAAAGTCTGGTTCAGTTGCCACTTCCTTTTCCTGAATGAAAGTAAAACGCAGCATCTCAGGTTGCACCATGCAGAAAAATCTGAGGAGAAAGTTAAACTCTTGGGACTTCATATAGACTCACAACTGAATTTTGCATTTCACATCCAAGATCTGTCTAAACGTCTGGCTAAAGCGACTTATGCTTTACGTCAGCTAACATATCAGTTGTCCTTCGATTATTTAAAAATGGCGTATTTTGCGTTGTTCCACGGTATAATGACATATGGTTTGATTCTTTGGGGCAGTGCGTCTCATGCTAAACAAATATTCATAGCACAAAAAAAAGCCCTTAGAATAATTTCTTCTAGTAATTATAATGCTCATTGTAAGCCTCTCTTCAAACAATTCAACATCATGCCGCTGCCTTGTTGTTATATATTGGAGTGCCTTCTTTATGCTGGGAACAAAATTTTCTCGAATGAGATTACTTTGAACTGTAATGTACACAGTTACAATACCAGGGCTGGTAGTGATCTGCGTCTTCCACTGACCAGACTAACGAGAACTCAGAATTCCTATTTGTACTTAGGTTTTAAAATGTTTAATGCGCTTCCCGAAAAACATAAAAAGTATATGACTTTGAAATCATTTAAGCATCACATACGCAAATATTTAATCCATCATTGTTTTTACTCTGTGGAAGAATTCTTACTTCATGGAGGTGCATGTGTGTGTGTGAGTATTAATTTTTATTATTCATTTTGTGTATCTGTTTTATGTATTTTAATGACAAAATGTATACATGAATTATTGTGTACACGAATAAATTTCTATTCTATTCTATTCTATTCTATTCTACATTCTCAACAAAAAAGCATTCAGTCACCCCAGAGAGGAGATCCGGAATGTGTGGGGGCTGCTTATCCAAAGCATGGACTGATTTTGTCTCGATGAGGGAGAATCTCGCGTCAATACATCCATTTCCTGCTGAAAACCGGTCAGCGCACTTCTAGTAGCACCCGTGCGCCACATTGTTGGTACCGCCCCTTTCCCCACCATAGGAAAAACATCTTCATAACCGACCATACCTCGAAATGCTGTCAGTCGACACCCTAAACCGATTGCGGATACCAGCAATCGAAACGTCGTGAGCACACTCACCTTGAAACATAGTTTCAACATTTATTCATACTATTGCATTTGTTTATTTAAATTTTTTTCAACTAATATTTCACATTCGATATCTCAATTTTCTTGTCGCAATATTATTTCATTTATTCCTTTACATCTTTTTGACTAATATTTCATATTCGATATCTCATTTTTTTGTCACATCATTTTTCTTCAATCAATCAACCCTTTTATACTATTTTTGTCCAAAACATTCATTCCAACCTTTTGTTTGGATTACCTTATTTGATTTGTATTTCTATACTTCCGTTCTTAGGAACAAGTTTCACTAAAGTTAATAATAATATAATTAATTATAAGGTTTTCTGGGATATCACAAACTTCCAGCCCAATTGGAATAGTTATTATTCTTCATTAGTCGATTAATTCGAAAATTCAGAGATAGCTAAAATTGTTGATACAATTTATTGTGAAAGAGGATCTATCTCATTTAGCACGTTTTTCACTTTGAAATTGATCAGTATCCTAGTTTTTAGATTCATTATAGTATATTATGCAACGATCGTGTAATGATGGTTATTAATATATGAGCATAAACCGGGATACGAAACGAGCCGAAGGTGAGTTTTGTATGGTTTATGCGAGTGTATTAATAACCATTACATGAGAGTTGCATACGCTATTTTATCTACACCCGATAAATAGTGGAGAACTACAAATATTATATTTATATTTGTATTGCACACAATAATACTAATTAAACGAATTCCTTTGGAAAATTCTACAGAATTGTAATTAATAGTATTACTTCGAGAAATGAAACGATGAGATATGAAAAAAACATCAAAAATCAGAAAAAAAAAAAGATTGCTCGAGGCCGGAATCGAACCAGTGTCTCCTCCAGTTAGAAAATACAATGTCAGCGCCACAGACGGCTTGGCTACCGAGAGCTCACAAAGTATGGTGAAAAAATAAGTAATAAATCATGCATTTGTCAAATGAAAAATTCAATCATTCTAACTGTATTTCTGTCGGTGAAGGTGTCGAAGGTGATTCTCCCATATCGCTGGTATCAGACATTTTTTTATGATTATCGAAGTTTGGCTATATTCTTCAAAAGTTCGATACCTATACCGATTTTGACTTGACAAACGTCAAATGCAGAGCATGCACATCATGCTTGATTGAAAAATAATGGGTTTCTTTTGGTTGAAAATCTGTATCGTAATGAAAAATCTGTATCGTAATGAAAAATCTGTATCGTAATGCATTTCATAATAAAACGGATTGTGGGCATATAAGTGTATTATTAGAGTACGGGTGTAGATAAACAATTTTCTTCTTCTATGATAACTTTGTCAGTTGATTAATACATTTATTGTACTATATACCTGTTGTTATTTTTTGAAACTGCTGTTACCATGTCTTTTGGGTTCATTGAATGGTTAAGTCTCATCTGAACTGATGCCATCTAATGTGAAGAAACTCGCTAGTTTTCATTCATCGATTAATATGTCTGTCAACAAGGTTTCAGAAACATTATCTACTCCATATTACGATTATTTACGTTTAGTACTTTCATATGGTGCTCAATGAAACCAGCTCAAGGCTGAACCTTTACGAGACAAACTATTTGTATGATCTATATGCACCGAACAAATGAATAATTATTGTGCTTGTAACTTGATGGATTAAACTTATATGGCCTTCCGAGCTTAGACTAATAAAGGGTGATACCATCATACGTGAGAGAATTCCATTCAAAATCAACTGAAAATACGATTCATCAGAAAATAAACGTGGCTAGACTTATATCGACGAATAAATACAAAGAAAAATAAAAGTCTTTGTTGTACGCTCTGTTATCAATTGTCCGATTGCATTGTTTGTTAAATCGACCTTTCATTAGAAAATCGAGGTAAAAGAATGAAATTATCAAAAAATGTTTCGTATAGAAGTTTCGATATCAACGTATTTAGCCTTTTTGAATTATTTACCAATATACAGGGCGCGGCGTATGAAATTTGTTTTTTATACCGAGTGATTCAGGAGTTGTGCTCGGAAGATAGTTGGAAGATTTCTTATTCAACTGCCCCCATTTTCCACAGGAACTCAGTTGGCGAGTCCTGAGATGGGATCCATAAAGAGAGGTTCTCCGTCGAAATCTGAAGAACTTGCAGGCTCGTCTTCTTGGCCAAGTTATAGCAGATTCAGGAGAATAATTTATACTAACTCAAGAACCATGTTGACTCTAACTATCCCAATGAACAAAATTACTCTAAAAAGTGGGCTATCTAAAATCATCTCCCCATCCTATCCAATATCAGTAAAAAGAATGAGAATTGAAGTATCAGCTGTTCACTTTTAGATTGACAAAGCCCCATTTACAACTAAATTCTTTTGACAATATCCACAAAATGTTTTTAAATTGTTCTTAAAATAGGTTCAGACCATATTCAATTACTACGTAATTATTGAATATGTTTGAGGTCACATCGTTAGTGATGAAGAGTAGACAACAGTAGACATCTATATCTTTTTCACCTACCAAAGCTCCTTGAATAATAATTAAATTGATCGCTCCATGCTCCATACTATCATCACTGATCACTTACTATCATCTAGACGGCTGTCTTTTTGTATTAGAACTCGTTTCTACAACTTATTGTCGAAATCACCATATAATGTTATGTGTACTAATTGTAACAAAATACACTATCACTGTGATTTTAATTTGCAATATTTTATAGAACTCGGAACTTTCATTCGTAGATTTTCATCAATCTATTTTAATTTTTGTTTGTTGAATACTACTCTTTATTTTTAATTTCTTTAAACATTGCTTACGATTTGAATATCTGTTAATTGTCACATTCGAACGATTATTCAAAATAATAAGAGAATTAGATTCAAAATTTTCACGTATTGAGGTGGACGATGCCACATCTGTCATGCGTTGAGATTAATATGGATTGTAAACTTTTGTTTAGTATTTGATTTCTGCTGATAACTGAATGATCAGCATATCACTCCGCAACGTTGTAAAAAATGCATTACTTTTATATAATGATTCCTATATTGTTTATCAATAATTTAAAGTGTTCAAAACATTATATAGGAGAGCGAGAAATGATTGAAAAATGATAGTATATTATGCAACGATCGTGTAATAACCATTACATGAGAGTTGCATACGCTATTTTATCTACACCCAATAAATAATGAAGAACTAAAAATATTGTATTATTAGGTATTTATATTGAACACAATAATAGTAGGTATCCAATCGTATTTCTTTGAAAAATTCTACAAAATTATAATTATAATGGTATAACCACGGAAAATACAAGAATGAGAAATGAAAAGGAAAAAAAAATTCTGCCGAGGTCAGGAATTGAACCTGGACGTAACTTTCCACTGCCGGCGCCTTTGACCATTCGGACATGAAAGCCCATATAGTCTTGTTGAAAATAAAAACATATAATGTGTTCCATTTGTCAAATGAAAAATATAATCCTCTCGATTGAATTTTTTTTCTTGTCTAAGACATCTGTAGAGGGTCGCTGATAATTCTTCTACATCACTGCTTTAAGATTTTCTTACGATTATCGAAAATTGACTGAATTCTTCAAAAATTCAATACCTTCTGATTTCGACTTGACAAACGTCAAATTGCAAAGCTTGCACATCATGCTTGATTGAAGAATAATGGGTTTCTATTGGTTGAAAATCTGTATCGTAATAAAATTCTGTATCGTAATGGATTTCATTATAAAACGGGTGGTGGGCATATAAGTGTATTATTAGAGTACGGGTGTAGAAAAATTCAATTTTTGTCACTCGAGCGAGAGCTAACGTTTCTCACTTGACAAAAATCATGGGATATCACCACGGATGTGGTAGGCAAAATAAACCGACATGTTTGAATCGACATTAATAGCTATCACAATACTAAACAATTTGCTAGTTTGTTGTCGGTTCGCCATATCTACAAATCGACTGAAATTACATCATACCCAATGTTTTATGTGTTGACCTTCTTCATATAAACTATTTTACATTCATGAAAGTTCATCGATCGTAACAGAAATATGGCAGTCGGCGGTTTGAAATCGGACTATAAACCTGCCCTGCTTGATAATATGAATTCAAATGATGAAAAATCTAGTGATTATCAAAATTTACTGAAAAGAATTCGTGAGTACAAAAATATGACAATTCAATGGCTGACAATGAACATTGTCGAAATATTCAGCGAATTCCTGCTCCAAATTCTCTGTGATATTGAATTAAGAATAATTTTTTAGGAAATTTATTGTTCAACGTTTTGTGGATTGGTACCGAGATTGGTACTAAATCTAGTTATATCCATGAATCGACAATTGCAATTGTTTTACTTGCTTGCTGTCTCGATTTGCTGTTTCGTCGATCATTGAAAATGAATGAAATTTGTGCTACACCATCAGAAATTATCGTATAAGCGTGGTGGAAGTAGAAAAAGTACAGTACGCAACTAGAGAATGAGGCCAATTACGAGCACCTGCGTGGAAGATTAATTATTGTGTATTTATGCAGCAATAGTAGCTCGGATGTAGGTAATCGGAAATCGTAAGTCTTAATTCGTAACAAAATATACACCATCCAAGCAGCAATTTTTAAGAAAACTACGAAAGGAGTTAATTGTCCATACTCAAAGTGGAAGACCAAGTTTATTGAAAAAAGGAACACGATTTCACATAAATGTATGTGGAGATGACTTCGTGTCCTTTTCTTTCAATAATCTTAAGAACTGTCTGATCGTAAGACAAGCTTTCCTAATTGGTCGATTTGCCGCAGTCCCTCTGACGTCTGGCGAGGTCATACTTTTGAACAACCAATCACGATTCACTATACGCGACATTTGACAATACAATCCGAACTGGATAAAGCATGCGCAGTTCGAAATTTTGTAAGTTGTAACTCGTAGGAGTTGAAACTTGGTCAACTTTGCTTACGAATTGCGACTTACGATAAATGCTTGAACGATCTTGTCGAAAGTCATTGACTGAACTTCTTACGACTTGCGAATTCCGACTTCCGAGCTACTATTGCTGTATGAATCCACCATCAGAATTATCGCAAAACTCATCACTAATAAAATAATAATAATGAATATAATAATTTTCAAGCATCGCAAATTGAAATATCTAGAACTTGTTGTCTATTAGTCATGGCAAATCAAGTGTTTGCTAGAAAAATGAGTATCAACTCAATGGCACAAGCCCAAACATTTCAAAGCTAAGTACTTTTGAACGTCATTATTTTGTGGTGGATCAAGATTTTTTCCGTAGTTTTTTGGGTTTTTAACCTACCACAATCTGAAAAAATAAGAATTAAAATTGAAATATATGAGCGTTTCGGAAACTAAATCAGTTTCTGTTCTCAAAACGTATTCGCAAATTCCTGTCCAGATGCAAATATTTCTTGTTGTCAGTCTTCATAATTATTATTTTTTTATAGGCAAAATTTGAGAAAACGACTGATATGCTGACTGACTGGACTTGTTCTATCCAGAAAGAACTGTTTTTCAATAGACGCAGCATCTTTTAGGGGTAGATTGAATATCTGCCCCTCTACACTTGTATAGATTCCAATATTATTTCTTATTTCTTCAGATGGTGGTAGGTTACAAACCCAGAAAACTACGGAACAAAATTCAAAGCTAGTGTTTATTCACACCAGAGTGTGTTAAATTTAGAAATATCTAGTCCTCAGTTGAAACTACACCCCACCCATTGTTTTGGGGCATGGCTACCCCTTTAGACACGTACGTCTTTGGTTAATACGGAAAAAAATATTTTTATTACTTACCAGATCTTCAAAAAATTTAATACGGACGAATTATCTGTTTACCAAGCTTCGGAAATCATTTGGACAAATATATGTGGGAGTAGAGCCATATCTGTCTGCGATCATTGACTCTGTCAATTAAATGGCGAGAATGATATCTTGAGCAATTCGGCAAACAAATGGAGATAAAGGATTATATTGAACCATAATCCAAAATCTCCCTCGTGAGAGGTTGTTTCATATCGCAACACGAATATAAGTATTCAGTATGAATGAAATAAAATCGTAAATATCTTCAAGAAGAGTGAAAATTTACTTCTTACTATTTCAATTTACTTCTTATTTTTTCCAAATACGTTTGCCTAGGAGGGAGAAATAGGGAAATGAATAAAAAACAACGGTGCTACCGGATTGGTTGGTGTATTCGATCGACAGACCCCTCCTACCAAAATCAATCAAAGCCTCGTTTGACAATTTTACGTCATGTGCAATAAACACTTACTTTTCGCACTTGTCGCATTGATTTGAATTTTCTTGGTTGAAAATGATAACCTTGTTAGTGAAACGCGCATCTAGCGCAAAGAATGTCATTTTGGAGTAAAGGTAATTCATCTCTATAAAAAGTCCTAACTTTTTCACTAAAGGTTCCAATAGCATATAATCATTAGTTTCATAAAACACAATGATATAGTATTATAGGCTACTGCTTGAAGATGTAGGTAATCCAAGCAGCGATGCAGTGCAGTGCACTGACTTTAAATCGCTTACGAAACATTTAGACTTCTCAACTGACTTAAACATCCGATACTTTTTACTAAAAACTGCATACAACTTTCAACTTCAATTCTGTACTAAGCTCCACTAAGTTCTACTTCCTCTCAATACTCCTAGTAAAAACTTGCTGCCCTCTTGTAGATGAAACGCTCTGATCGAACAAAAACGATTTATCTGGATATTCCATTCGAACCTAGAACTTTGACAATTTCGCGCCTTCTACGTCTTAGCGAACGTCTCGCGTTATCTAGAATCTAGATCCGCCGATCGATCCAGGTAGATATCCTTTCGTGGATTTAAGTTTTATCATACTCAGCGGTGGCGTTAGGGGATCAATATGTTGGTATTTCAACTTTGATGCTTGGTGGAAGGGATCCACCGCTGGATGTTTCACATATAATTTTCTTTCAGGAGTCACAAATCGATCCACAAACGCCAGAGAATTGATCAAGAAAAGACTGCCCTTAGTATCTTGGCTATCTTCGTACAACTTCGAAACATTTTCACAAGATCTATTAGCAGGATTCACCGTTGGTTTGACGGAAATACCGCAAGGAATTGCATACGCTATAGTTGCAGGTATGAATGAATTGATGAAAATATACTTTATTGTCGAAAGGAATGTTCTTATTGACAAAGCATTTTTGAACGTATATAAACATTGATCATAAATGTCATATAGATAAAAACGTAGTAATTGCATTAAAAAATATGATCAAAAAACGAAAAATAACCACCATACAAACATGACTTTCAATGAGAAATATGAATAATTTGAATCTGATCAATTGAATAATTCAAAATGAAAATTCTTCCAAAAATTAGGTACAAAGTCTTGTTTTCACTTATACTACTGTCTAGTTCCAGAAATCCATGGGTGCATTTGAAGGTCGAAGTTTTTGTTTTTAAATTAACTGATAAAAACAAATATTTCGACCTTGAAATGCACCCTTGTAAAACATGTTTTTCTCACAAACCGAGACAAAACTGCGAAACTCTTAAATTCCTTTCCTTAAAGCAACATTTTATCGGATTAAAACCGCGTCGGATATTGAATAATATCCGAGAGGCGGAGGATTTCATGAGGATATATATATATATATATATATATATATATATATATATATATATATATATATATATATATATATATATATATATATTTACATCAAGAACCCAAAAATCGCAATTGTAATTTCCTTTCTAGGTCTTCCATCTCAATATGGTTTGTACAGCGGTTTCATGGGATGCTTCATGTACTTCCTGCTGGGAAGCTGCAAGGATATTAATGTCGGGCCAACAGCCATTATGGCCCTCATGATCCAACCGTATGTGGCTACGATGGGTGTGGCAGGAAGTACGTTGCTGTCGTTTATTTCGGGATGTATTATTTTTATATGCGGACTTTTACATTTAGGTAGGTAGGTGTATTGTTACTATTATTATTATCACACTTCAATACTCGATTTCTGTAGATATATAATTTTTTTCTGATTCAATTCATACCCTTACAGAATATCTTTATAATGTTCTCTGGGGGATTCTCATACTCAATTTATCTCAAATATCCCAAACTCAAAACAAAACAATCAAGTGTTTGATGTTGTTTAGTGTTTGGGTGATCAATTTCTGTATAATTGTCTGAAAATTTTGTTTCCTCATCTATCTAATATTCCTATCATACTGTTACGATATTTCCTTGGGTTCGTTTATTGAAACTCAAAACAACACTCAACTACTCTTATTAATACTCTTTATTACAATACAATACACTCAACACTTAACCTGCTCAGCTAGACTATCCAATGTTCTTTACTAACTCTCTCTTCTAGAAACTCTGATTACTATCTCGGAATAAACTCTCGGAAGAAACTCTGCTGAATAACCCTAATAACTCTGCTCTGAATAAACTCCTTGTAATAGAAATTCTCTACTTCGACTTCTGCATTTAGCAATACCAGGGCTCTCTCCGTTAAAAACTATTTTAATAACTCTGAATAACACTGCTCTGAATAAACTCCTTCTAATAGAAATTCTCTACTTCGACTTCTGCATTTAGCAATACCAGGGCTCTCTCCGTTAAAAACTAACTATTTTAATAACTCTGAATAACTCTGCTCCGCGATGAAGTGTCTCCCGTATATATACTCGCTCACACCGATGGAGAAGCTTACAGACAAATCCCGATGATTGAACAACCCACGCCTGATGAGAGTTCCTAGAAAAATAACGTTCTCTCTTTGACCCCTTCTATTATTCTGCGTTTATGAGTGACAGGGCCGGAGCTAGGACATTTCGTAAAATACCTTTGAAGTATAGTTCATGCGGAATTTTTTAAGTTAAGGAATTCACATCATGAAAAATTATGAAGGTCCTACTAAGACTTTCATACGCCAGATTTATGTTAGAGTTCCTGAAATGTTCAGACACCAAATCAAGTTGATTCATCATCAACTACAATACAACTCGAAATCATATGATGAAGTACCTTTCCTGAAATGACAATAACAAGAATATCCCAATCAGGCGAATGTAAATACAACATATATAGGTTTTGTCCGCTACCAATCAGCTGCCGCTTCAACCATTAGGGACCAGAAATATATTCTTCTGGTTCATCTTTGGTAAATATTTAGGAAATCATGCTCTTAATATGATGAGATAAATAAGTTTTCACCATGAAGATAAACTTGTTTGAAAACCCCAAGGAACTGAGTTTTAACAGAAACTAATACGATCTAAGTTGTCCAATGGTTTGCTATTGTCAAGGAATGCTAAAAGAGTCAACTTTCTCTCACTCTGTGGTCTTGAAAATATCATGAGTGATCCCAGAGAGCAGTACTAGTGCTGTGTCATCGTCAAAAACATGATCCAATAGATGCTTTTATATCAGCGAACTGTTCTTTCTTTGCCATTTAGGCGGAGATAGATAAACATGGCTAACAAAAATATATTACAGTTTCCTGTATGATTTTCACTTAAAATGGGTTTACAAAACCGCGACACGTGTTTCGCTATTACAATAGCTTCTTCAAGCAAGATAAATGCTTGAAGAAGCTATTGTACTAGCGAAACACGTGTCGCGGTTTTGTAAACCCATTTTAAGTGAAAATCATACAGGAAACTGTAATATATTTTTGTTAATATGGATTTTCATCAAGTATCGGCCAGTTCAATTCAATAAAAATGGCTTATGGTTTTGGGGTCAGACGAATTTTGAGGACCGTTACATTTTGGCAGGGGAAGTGAAGCCATCTTTCAGTTTTTGGTAGATCACCTCTCAGAAAAATTGCATTCACAACATATCATACCTGGTTGGGAAAAGAACTTATTGAAGTATATTATTTCAGGTTTTATAGTGGAGTTTTTCTCATATCCTGTGATAGCAGGATTCACAACAGCAGCAGCGTTGAACATTGCTTCGTCGCAGATCAAATCTCTTCTTGGTATCACCGGAAAGTCAGATACGTTTCTGACAGCTCTGATATCCGCCGTTGAGCATATCAAGGAAACCAAATTGTCGGATTCTCTGCTGGGATTCTTCACCATTACATTCCTAGTTATGGCCAAGGTATATTTTTAAAATTTCTAAAGATTCAAAAAGTGTAACAAAACTTCACTCGAAACAATGTTTCATTCGAAAAATATGTTGTATTTTTCCTCAGCAGTTATAGTATTTAAGGATAATTAAAAAAAAAAAAATCTCTGTGATGGATTTGTTTTGAAAAATGATATAATCACTAGTGAGCATCCTACATATTATTATTGTCATAATAATAGCGATACAAATTTGGAGTTTGATTGATTGATCTCCATGAATAATGAAAATGCATAACTTAAATTTAATATTAGAAATCAAATGACTCAATAAACAATATACCTATCAAATTCAGATAACAAGAATTCTTCATTCATTTTACCATTTATTTGTCATTTCATTATTCCGTAACTTTTGGAATTCCTGGATTCGGTACACTCGAAGATCTTTTTTTTTATATGCAGATTCAATGGAAAGCCCTGTAATGTTCAAAGAACACTGGGTAAATCAAGGGATAGGAGATACGAATTAACATTCACTTTGAATTTTTGAAGTTTGTAAGCCTCAGGAAAAACCTTCCTCGGCTAGGTGTTCCAAAGCTCAGCTGTTGTATTAAAAAAATATCCCTGAGCAAGAGAGGTTCGACAGGTCTCCTAGTTCATAACAAAGGGGTGGGAATCCTGTACTCGTCGGGTCATCCTTGTAGATATTGCCAAGGGTGGAATGATTGATAACAATTCATAAGAGCACCAATCATGGAAATATCTATAGAAGAGAGACAAGTCTCCGACCCTTCTACGATGCTCCAATGAAGTAAGCGAGTCTGTGAGCGAAGAATCACCAACAAGACGGATTATTGCCTTTCTCTGAATAGAATCGAGAAGCTTCAATGAATGCTTTGGTACCAACTCCATGAGAACTATATTGCAAGACAGGTCGTACCTGAACCTTGTAGATCATTAGAAGCTGACGAGAAGTGAAGTATTTCTTCGCACGAAATGAAATCCCTTTTTTTCGAAGTTTTTTTGTCTGAATTTTCTCGTGCTCGATATAGCTTTCGTATGTCCCGGAATGTGTTCCCTATAACTTAATTTTCTAGGAAATGAGACGGTATGGAACTCTAAAGCATCGCCCAGATTGGACAAGAAGAAGAAATATCATTGGAGTGTGCATCTTCATGTTTTCTTTGGCGAGTAACGCAATAGCAGTTGTTTTCGGAAGCGTGTTGGCTTTTGTATTTCTACAACGTGGCTATGAACCTTTCAAACTGACAGGTATTGTAGATATTCTCTTATTATATAATCTCTGAAAAGACTGTCATTTATCTTGGTTGCATGCAGTATTGTGACCAATATTTTCGATCTGGAACAATTCAAATTCCTACATATTACGTGAGAAATTTTTATTATTATATTATTTCTTACGCTGTAAGGTAGACACGATTGAATTTCCACAAAATTTATTGTCTTCGCGACATGTTTCGATACACTGTATCTTTATCAAGCGAATGTTTCTAAACACTAAATTATTCTTTGTTAGAAGCTCCTTAAATACATCAGGGTCTACTCTAATTGTCTCTGATTCCTAGAATAATACAACTTGACTAATGATGATTCCTAAACTTATTACCTGATGCTAATAACTGATACTGATTCCTAGAATTACACTGATACTGTTATGATATCGGACCATAGTTACTTATTGATTGAATAAGTTCAACAAAGGGGAACTATTGAGATCCAATTGATCATTTAGCAAACAATTTGAATTTTTTAATTTATTGATTTCGAAAAATTCTAAATAATTAAGTCTAATGCCTTTATTTTCAACATGCAGAATTTCGAAATTTTTATCGAAGTCATGGCCTTCCTCCAAAATGTGATTGGCATATGATGAATGAAATGTTTTCTTTTCATAATTCATACGATGTTCACGTATGCGGCTTTTGAATGGTCTACCTGTCTGGCCAATATATACTTTGGAGCAAGATCCACAATTCAATTTATAAACTCCCGATTTTTCATCTTTTATTGTTTTATCTTTGTTATTCTTGATGAACCTTCCCAACGTGTTTTCTGTTCTATATGCTACTTTCAAATTTCGTTTATGCAAAAATGAAGCTACTTTTTCCGTAGCAGGTCCTGAATAAGTTAAGATTCTATAATTATTGTCCTGGGTCCTCAAAGTGGGGTACACTTCTTGGATAGCTTTTCTATGTAGTTTTTTAGCAAGAATATTTTCTATTAATTTGACTTGATATCCATTGTTAACTGCTATTTGTTTTATGATATTTAATTCTTTGTTAAAATTGTCCACAGAAAGAGGAATGTTTACTAATCTGTGTATCATACTATGATACACGAAGATAAAACAATAATAGATGAAAAATCGGGAGTTTATAAATTGAATTGTGGATCTTGCTCCAAAGTATATATTGGCCAGACAGGTAGACCATTCAAAAGCCGCATACGTGAACAACGTATGAATTATGAAAAGAAAACATTTCATTCATCATATGCCAATCACATTTTGGAGGAAGGCCATGACTTCGATAAAAATTTCGAAATTCTGCATGTTGAAAATAAAGGCATTATACTTAATTATTTAGAATTTTTGGAAATCAATAAATTAAAAAATTCAAATTGTTTGCTAAATGATCAATTGGATCTCAATAGTTCCCCTTTGTTGAACTTATTCAATTAATAAGTAAGTATGGTCCGATATCATAACAGTATCAGTGTAATTCTAGGAATCAGTATCAGTTATTAGCATCAGGTAATAAGTTTAGGAATCATCATCAGTCAAGTTGTATTATTCTAGGAATCAGAGACAATTAGAGTAGACCCTGATGTATTCAAGGAGCTTCTAACAAAGAATAATTTAGTGTTTAGAAACATTCGCTTGATAAAGATACAGTGTATCGAAACATGTCGCGAAGACAATAAATTTTGTGGAAATTTAATCGTGTCTACCTTACAGCGTAGTAACTATGGATTTCCATCAAGTAAAGGCCACCTCAATTCAAAAAAAAATTATATTATTTCACCGATGCCGATTGAGAAGAAAATATATTTTCGGGAATACAAAATTGCTAACTGCTTATCAATACAAAGTTGTCTTTTTCGTGTTCAGAAGAAAGCAATTTATTTTATCGGTTATAAGTTCTAACAAATTTGCTCACTCACTGGAACACTGCAGAAAAATCAAGAATTCACTCTTTACTATAGACATCTTCAAGGACAAGCCCTTCGAAATATCATCAGCCGTTCGATCTCAGGAAGTTTCATCGCGGTTGATCCCACCTTTTATTTCTCATGGCTAATTTTCAAATAGAACGACAGAGCTATGAAACTGATAGCGGCTTTTCCTCTCATGACATATAAAAACTGCACTAAAAAAATCTCAAACTTTAATTGTTACATTCTGAGTATATTATAGTCGAAATACGTTTTTTACAGGGGAAGTACCTGGTGGGTTGCCTTCCTTTTCGTGGCCTCCATTCGGCACAAATTTCAATGGCACAGATTTTGGCCTAGGGGATATGATCGAAAACTATGGAACGACAATTATTTTTTGTCCTCTAGTTGCGGTTTTGGAACATATCGCAATAGCGAAGGCTTTCAGTAAGTTAACTTTTCTTGCGATTATTTTTTTCACTTGTCAAAATGTGACGTTTTTGGCATTTCAACCAATAGTAGCAAGTTATTCTTTGGTTATTCTGGCCAATCATTCGGTGTTATACTGATAAAACTGCCTGGTCTTTGATAAAACGTTGTTTACCTTTGAACTGTCAAAACTATTAGGTTTACCGCGTCGATTCTATTGAACTGGCTCATATTTATATAAATTATCATGAATGAAGAGTTACATTATTATTAATAGTCATTCACTTTTCACTTTTTCAGCATAATAATAACATAAAACAACACATTTCAATGAACACTCAAACACGTAAATAGATCATAAACCCAACTTTATGATAGATATAGCGAACGACCGATTCAAATATTTAAGGTTTCCTGCACTCAAATGAAGATGGCGTGCAATTAGTTTTTATTAAATACAATTCTTTTTTTGTGGTATGAGAAGAAACCGTTGTATGAAGATTTTGATACAAGGACATAACGAATGATTCCTTCTGGCGCGATTTTCTTTCTATAAGAAATTTTTTATTATCAACCTTGTACAATGAGAGGTGTGACGCTATCTCTTGGTATCGTCAGCAAGCATTATCATATGCACTGCGTAAGCATCATATCTCTTCTGGATCATAGATGGCATACATCGTTGTTTGACATTTCGAATTTGTAAAATTTTCACCTATTTTCCATTCCTTCTTATGTAAATGAAATACTGATCAATTAAATTGTTCTTCCTTCTATTTGTTCAAAATAGAATCTCTCCAAATGCAACTCGTTCTTCAAATTTAATGAGATAAATTTTCATTTTCGAAACACTCAAACATTTTTATTTTGAGGCAAAAGCATTCAAACAAACCGAATTAGATAAAATCACTCGTCCTACGGACTCGTGATTTTATCAATCGGTTTGTTTTCATACTTTTGCCAAATAAAAAAGTTTTTGTGGAAAATGAAAATTCATCGATTAAATTTGAAGGACTCGTGGTATTACTTTGATAATTCAATAAGAGAAAATAGTGTGTAGTCCCGAAAAGCCTAGGATGTCGATTTTTCCACTCTACACGGTGTTACATATCAGAGTAAAGACCTGAGTGACATTTTCTCAAATGGTACACCCAGTATATTATTCAAAATCTCTATAAATCCTAATTTCAGCTATGTATTATCGCAAATACTTATCAAATTATTGCTTTCATCGAATACAGTTTGGAATTATGAAATTGAATGCTCAATTTGTCTGTCATTTTCTGCTTGACAATTCTCAAAGTGATATCGAAAATCTCGCAGATCGTTCGCCAATTTCTCATAGTTCAGAAAATGAAGCTGAAAACATGGTAAAACCTCTCAATTTTTTCGTCCAGCACCGATTCGTACAAAAATTTGGGATTAAGCTTATTACACCCTCTAGTTCATTATCATTTATTCATTATTATTTTTAGGGGTGAAAACTACCCTTAATTGTCGAAAATTATCAAATAACATTAAAAACCTAAATATGGGTAAAAATAGTTAAATAATGATTGTTTCATGCTTTAGGATACAATTTCATAATCTTTCAACCTACCCATGTTATAAACTACCCTTGAAAACATTGAAATTTTTATGTCTTCGAACTTCAGAATACTCTGGGGAGAAATCAACAAAATATGCACTCACACACGCGAGCAGATTTTTCTTCTTCTCTGTCTTCCAATATGAATGGAAAAAGTGGAACATATAACGTATAACGGCCGAATATACCGGTTATGTATATTACTACGCTCCGAAGCGGGTAATTCAAATTTTTCAAAAAAAATTGATCGGTTTTTTAAGCATAACTCCTTCATTATGGGTGACGGAAAATTTTTTTCAGAAACGATTCTGTAGAGCTTTTCAAGAGCTATAAGACTATGTGAATGAAATTACTCAACATCCCTTGATTTTTAAATGAGGAGAGTTCAAAGCGCTTGACTAAGGTGATGTTCGATCGTAAATGCAGATGTTAAACGGCTATATCTCGCCGAATATTCCCTTGACAAAAAAAAATCTACACACAGGGAAATTTTTGTCATTGAAAAAGCTACAATTTAAAACTCTATCGTTTTTTTTCGTATCTTTAGTGTTTTGAGAGATATTTATAAGAAAAGGATTAAAAACTCCAATTTTTCTAAAATTAGGCATATTAAATCGGTTAAACTTCGTGCGTGTATTAATAGTACATATATAAAGAGAATCACAGAAGGGTGGCGATTGATTTTAGTTAGGGGGTACTTTGATAGTTGTTTTCACAGATTTTTTCGTAGAAAAAAACGGGTACCAATCTTATTTTGATCATAAGTCGGGCAATTTTCATGCTGGGAAGAAATTTTTTCATTTGTTTGAAAGCTCTAGTTGAATACTTCAAAAAATATTCTATGAGCTTTCTTCGAAAAATGCAAATTTTTCTCGTTATTTCGCTTTAAATTTTCCAATTTATACATTTGACGAAAAAAGCTAAGAATTAATATGCTGTATCTCAGTTCGTATGTGTCGTAGGAAAATTATAAAAGCTACAATTTGCCTCTCCACACTTTTTTTGATAAAATGCATAGTTTTAGAGTTATTTGCAAAAAACCATTTGAAAAAATCGATTTTCTCGTCAAAAACTGTTACTTTCAACTTCGAATAACTCAAAAAATATTACTTTTACGAAAAAAACGTATGGAACATTTTTTTCTGAGGATTACTTTTCCGTCGATTCCTACAATTGAAATGTAATAAAAAATTTCTTCCCCCGTGATGAGGTGGCAACCACCCCCAAGGCTCTAGCGTACAGCGTCATGATATAGAAAATGATCCTTGAGCTATTCCCTACCTTCTGTGGAAATTTCAGGTAAATCCATGTTGGACGAAAAAATTGCGAGCCAAAATGCTTCATCTCCTGAACTATCATCACATATTCTGACTTCAATCTCTTCATTATTTATTGGTCGATTGAAATAAACTTTCGACTCAATTCCCATTGAAATAATCTGACAGGGTATGAGGTCTGGAGACCTTGCTGGTCATTTTTCTGTTCAGCGTCTACCAAACGATGAGAAGAAATTCAAGTTCACAATCATTGTGATGATTGTATGATTCTTGAATAAACTATATATTAATATTCTCGTGAGTTGAAATTATCCAATAACCTGAAATCATAATTCAAACTCTTCATTGGCCCTTTCTCTCTGGGGCGAATTGATGCCTGAGAAAAACATTCAAAATCAATACCTTCTCATGTGATTGTTTCCAATTGCATTCGAAGGTTCACTGGTAATGGATGATTTGATTTGTTCTTGATAATTCAACCACCCTGCATGAATTCGAAACCTGTGTCTGAAATAGGCATTCATGGCTAATCCGGCTTTCGGAGATCTAGTGATACAGAATGTGCAGCATTGGATATGATTTCTAATGTCCAATTGGAATTAGATGAAAAAAATAAATGTGGACTTCTATCGCTAGATCTCTGAAGCCTTTGACACTGTTGATCATGAAATCTTGTTGACTAAGTTATTCGATATAGGTATCAGAGGTAATACATTTTATGGCTACAAAATTATTTATATGATAGGAAACAATTTGTATCTTTGGAAAACTGTGAGAGTTCATTGGAAAACATTGTTTGTGGGGTCCCACAAGGATCCATACTAGGACCTCTACTGTTTCTAATATATATTAATTCAATTTCAGAATTGAACATCACTGGAAAGTTGGTATTATTTGCTGATGATACAACTTTAATATATTTCAATAAAGATTTGCAAATGATCCAATATCAAATGGAAAATGATTTGAAACAAATATTTATTTGGCTCAATGTTCATAAACTTACTATTTCGAAAAATCATCTTTTTTGTTCATTGACAAAAATCCAATTTTATCACAATCGAAATTTTTATTGCTAGGACAACAAAAATTTAACAGGCCATGTAATATAAAATTTTTAGGTCTGAATATTGATGAAAATATTTCGTGGGATATTCATATTGATCTGATCCGAAAAAAATATCACCAGTCATTGGTATTTTGTACAAGAAGAAGAGCTATATAACTTTGAAATATCTAAAATCAATTTATTTTTCACTAATTTATTCGAATTTACAATATTTAATCAGCATATGGGGTACTGCGTCGAATACCATTCTGAAACCACTGAAGTCTTTACAGAATAAAGCAATTAAATGCATTTTTCATTTACCTTATTTGAAACCAACAAGGAATATTCATAAACCAAATCGTCTCCTCGACATTAATTCTATTTATAAACTGAAAATATGTACTATTTTGCATTCTATTGTGACTAATAAGAAACATTCTATCATGAAATTTTTCAAATCTAACAGTGTACATAACCACAAAACAAGGCAGTTCAATAATTTGTTAACAGAAAATCTCAAGACGGAATTTTCCAGAAAATCTATTTTCTATAAAGGTGTTATCACATATAATGGATTACCCACTGGAATAAAATGTTTTTCTCAAATGACCAAATTCAAATTAGCTTGAAGCGTTATTTGTTAGAATAATTTTTTTTGAAAAATTATTTAATTTTTTTTTATTTTCGAGTAATAAACAATTCTGATTGAGCTTTTTAATAAATGTATTATATAAATATTCCCTATATATAAACTGTAGTTTCTTGGGAATAAATAACTGTTATTACTAATAATATTGTTACGATATTTCCTCGGGTTCGTTTATTAAAATTCCAAACAATACTTCACTACTTTTATTACAACTATTTAACACAATACAATACAATCACCCGCTCTGCTAACTTTCCAATGCTCGGTACTAAAACTCTCTGTAATATAAATTCTCCACTTCTACTTCTGCACTCAACAATACCAAAGCTCTCTCTGATAAAAACCCTGTAAAACTCTCCGCCTCTCCATTAGGATCGAAACTCTGATAACTATCCGAACTCTCAATAACTATGAACAGTCTTCGAGTCAAATCTCGGTGATCGAATATTCCACGCGTGACGATAGTTCCTGGAAAAATGACGTTCGCTCTTCGACCTCTCATATTATTCTGCGTTTATGAGCGACAGGCCCGGCGTTAGGACGATTCGTTACAATATACTGAGTGTACAGTTAAAAGAAGTCACTCACGTCATTACTATCACCCTGCCTAGTGGTGATACTCACACCAATAGCACAGATTGAAACTTCAAAGCGCCCTGTCCGAAGTTTTCCTTCAAAACTGTTTCGTTTCGGAAATTTGAAAATTGTGCGGTATTTTCTTATTTTAGTACGCTAAATGAACATTCATAAAAAATCCTTGGTGATATGCTATCTGATTGATTCAAGTCACGCATGTTCGATGTACAAAGTGAATACGCGTTTCTCCTATAAGCCTTATGACAAAAATGCATCCTCTTTGAGAAAGGCTTTTCATGGTTCCAAAAAAAATTATCACTGATATTTTTTTGGTAACTCTGCTACTGGAACAAACCGCAGTTGGGAATTGATAAAAATCGATAGGTACCTCAATTTTTTGTCAATATTATTCTTGACCCAAATATCCATTTCAACCTTCTGTTTGGATTTGATTACCTTATTTGAATTGCATTGTTATTGTTTCGTTCATAGCAACAGGTTTCAATAGAGTTATTAATATATAAACAATGGAAGTCCGATTACCATTACCATTTATTTACAAAGAATGTTGAAGGAATCTGATTAAGTTCGAAATGACAAAAAGGTCTACTAATATTTTTTCGTTTTGTGAAAACAGAACCGGAAGTAATTTGAATCCATGTTGAACTGTTATCGTATAATTTTCAAAGTGATCGTGAAAATTATCATTTCTGAATCGATGTTTATAGAAAAAAAGTATTATTTCGGCTTCTAAACTACGCCTAGAAAATCTTCACCTGTAGCTTTGTAACATCCTGTATACTTAAATTGAGATTGTATCCGATTTGCAAAGTTCATGAACTCGAAGATAATTAGCTTGAATATTTCCCTCATATATAAAATATCCCATAAGAGCAATGCAATTTTCGAAAACTTACCGCGGTAATTGCATTGTATCAAGTCACCATAACAACACATTTGGAACCGTATCGCTAGACGTCAGTAAACAACACAAATAAATGTCAGATAGACTTCAAAAATAAAAAAACATTTCGCGTTTAGATGAGTGCTCCATACAATCTATAGAGGAAAGTATAAATGAACAAAAAATAACATTTCCTTGAGAATTTCTTTATTCGTGAAATATTCCAATGATTTACATTCGTGCATAAAAATGACTAGATAATTTTGCATTCAAGCGTGATATCTTATACGAATTGCATTCGGTTATTTTCATATTTTGTAATAGAGCCCTCGTCCTTCGGTTTCGGGCACTTTCGCCGAAATATGAAAATAAACTCTTGCAATTTTTAGATATCACGCTTTCTAGCAAAATTATCGGTAATTTTTATGCACTCGTGCAATCATAACCGAATATTTCCCTCATATATAAAATATCCCATAAGAGCAATGCAATTATCGAAAACTTACAGCGGTAATTGCATTGTATCAAGTCACCATAACAACACATTTGGAACCGTATCGCTAGACGTCAGTAAACAACACCAATAAATGTCAGATAGACTTCAAAAATAGAAAAACATTTCGCGTTTTGGTGAGTGCTCCATACAATCTATAGAGGAAAGTATAAATGAACAAAAAATAACATTACAGCGAAGGGCAAGACGCTCGATGCGACACAGGAGTTGATAGCGCTGGGTTTCTGCAATATCATGGGCTCCTTCGTCCAGTCGATGCCTATAACTGGCTCCTTCACCAGAACTGCCGTCAACAACGCTTCTGGGGCGAAAACTCCCACCTGCGGAATTATAACCGGGGTCATGGTGCTGTTGGCTTTAGGTTTCCTTACTACGACGTTCAAGTATATCCCGAAAAGCACTTTGGCCGCTGTTATCATCGTGGCCATGTACTACTTGTGCGATTTTCACGCGTTCCTCCTGCTCTGGAAGACAAAAAGTGAGTAATGTGAATATCAACAAATATTTTGCTTACTAAGGCGAGCTCGAATTCTCATCCTTCTATGACAAATAGTATACCTGAGCCTTGATTCAACTGAAGTGTATAATAAAGAGGTAACATCAAATATTTAGCAATGATTGACTGACAGATGACAGGTTGTAGACTATGGCGTAACCTTACGAGAAATATCCTGTGATTATAGCATCTTGCATAAAACTATATGATCGACGTATCTTTTGAAAAAACACTATAGGAGAGTTACATTGACGTAGACATTTATTTTGTAAGTCAGACATAACGATATCATATAATATAGTCATGATATAGTCTTTTGCATACAAAATGAAAACATAGACAGAACATTAGCAACATTCAAAAAAATTCCCAGACTTCAGTTCACCGTTGAAAAAGAACAAAATGACAGGATTGCTTTTCTGGATGTTTTGCTGATAGAATTCAATAACACAATTATATCTGACTGTTACCATAAACCAACATACTCCGAAAGATTTATAAACTACCCCTCTGTCCACCCAGTTACATTAAAAATAACCATCATCAACAATCTTAAACATAGAGCTTCACACTCAGCACATGATGATTTTAAGAACCGAAACCTAAAACTAACTGAAACTGTTATTCAAGAATTCATACCCTAAATCCTTGATTGAAAAAATTACTATATTCCGATAGAGCAAATACAAAAAAAAGAAAAAGCAACGTTGAACATTGAATACTTCAAATTACCACATGTAGCAGGTCTGACACCATAACTATGCAAGGCTCTTAAAAATGAAAATTTCAAAATCACTATGAAATGTGAAAACACAGTTAAAAATATTTCTTTACGAAACTCGAAACAAAAACACCAAAAGACTTGAAATCCAACAATATTTAAAAAATGCCATATGCTGCATGTGAGAAGGTATATATAGGACAAACAAGTACGTTTCTGAAACAAAGGATGACCGAACATAACAGGGATTATAAAAAAAAATAGACACAATCCACTGAAAACAGTGAAAACTCCCACTAGCCTCGCAGAACATTGTAAGTCATCACTTCATACTTTTGATTTTAATTCAGTCAGTATTGAAGAAAGAAAAAGGTAACCGAAGAAAAGTCTCTTGAATGAAATGATTGAAATAAAAAAAAATGGAACAAAATGTGTTTACAAAAGGTCGAATGTTGGAACTTTACGCACATCATATTTCAATCTAATAGAAAAAAAAAATTGAAAAAATAAAACAGTTATTCCAAATCATCAGCAGACAACTTTTTCCAATTCTCATTTCTTTCATGAGTCTCTTTTACATTATGAAGTTTAGTTTGTTCATTTCATCGTGTCTGTGTCAATGTCTTTCGTGAACCTGTGGATGTATTTATATTTTATCCCGAACTTATTTATTTCACCCTTTTTAAACTCGGAAAGCCACCCTAAATGTAAGTACTCATCAACGCTGTTTTCTGTAAAAATTTTCGAAAAGTTTCATTTTCAACGATTGTAATCTTAAACAAATTATTTTGTTTTCACAAAAACTATATTTAAGAACCCCATTTTGACATGTATGTTCTTATTTCACTACTTCAGAATCCTGATGATGAAACAATAAAGTTTCGAAACGTCGATAATTCAACAATTCGTTTTCTTTAACATTTCGATCGGATACTTGCTAACTTCAACTTATACATAAGGTAAAATTTTTCGCATGATTCCAAAAAAAAAACATTGCAGATATGGAAAGAATCCGATAAACGCTATTCCATAACAAATTCCGTTTCGTTTCAGAACTGGATCTCATTCCCCTCACCGTCACCGTATCCTGCTGCTTGCTCATCAACTTGGAATACGGTATTCTTATCGGGATCGCGACCAACATCCTGTTCGTCCTCTACTCTTCCGCCCGGCCCAAAATCGAGATCGAAGAGCTGAACGGAGACACTTATCTCGTGAAAATCAAGTCGCAACTGCATTTTACAGCATCAGAATTCGTGCGGGAGCGCATCCTACAGAACTGTACCGTTGAAAAAACCACCGTCATCGTAGACGGGGAGTACATGGGGAATATCGATGCTACAGTGGCAAAGGTGAATGGCATTTTCTATATATATTTCAACAATGAAGGGTGCCTTGGATTAGGAAATGGCCCCACGTTGGGCGCCATTAGGAAAAGATGCCTTAAAAGTGCTGTTGAATTGCAATACATCAATGCACTACAAATGTTGATGCGTTTGTAACTATAAACAGATCCATTGTTGATTTCGAGGTGCCTTGTGTTTTCGACGTTTTTCTGAAATTGAATCTTCAAATCGATGTCTATACACAACCTACCTCTCATTACATTTTCCGATGTCTTTTTCAGAGTTTCAACGTGTTGCGAGATGAACTGAATTTGAGGGATCAAAAAGTTGTATTTTTGAATTTCAAGAAATCTGTGATAGAGGCGTGTTTGGGTGTGAATGCGGATTTGAAGGGGTGTTTTAGAGACGATGGACCTGAACAGCTGACAGGTAAGATAAGAAAAGTTCGTCGATTTTCTTTTGTTTCTGAGGCGTATGTTCTATTCTATGAACAGGTTTCAACGTATTCAGTCCGTGATATTATCAAACTTTTAAATAATATATTTTTGGCTTCCGCTCGAAAAGAGTAAATTTTCTGACTTTTCTATTTATCGAAATGGAACAGCGTACTTATATTTGAACATTTTTTTTTTGGTCTGTCACCTCATATTCTTATTTGAATATGGTCGACTATAGTTTCTTGTTTTTCAATTACCTTTATATATATATATATATATATATATATATATATATATATATATATATATTGGGGATATTGGAGTTGAATATCCCGAATGACCAGAAGAAAGCTCTCATTCCGAGGGAGAAATCTTCGCGCATTCCCCGAATATATGGCCTCCCAAAAATACACAAACCGAATATCCCACTCCGTCCCATAGTTAGCGCCTTTGGTTGCCCAACACAACCCCTTTCCAGATACTTAGCAAACACCCTCCAACCTCTAGTAGAACAGTGTTCGTCGTATATCCAAAACTCTTTTCATTTCATTGAAATACTCAAAACCTTCAATCTCCGACCAACAGACATTCTCGTAAGCTTCGATGTAGCATCTCTCTTCACGAATATTCCTTTAGCTGAAACCTTGAGTGTTTTGGAAACCAAGCATCAAATCTCTAGAGACAATCTCAACCTCATCAGCCATTGTATGTCCAGTACATACTTTCTATTTCAGGGCAAATTCTACAAACAAGTGAAAGGAGCCCCGATGGGTTCCCCCCTCTCCCCAGTTCTTGCAAACCTCTACATGGTGGACTTCGAAACCAGAGCCATTGACACATCTGAACTCAAGCCCACTTGCTGGCTCAGATACGTAGATGACATCTTTGCCATTTGGCCTCATGGGTCTGAAACCCTACCAACATTCCTGACCCACCTTAACACCATTCACCCCAACATACAATTCACTATGGAAATAGAAAAGGACGACTCCCTCCCATTCTTGGATGTTCTCATCAGGAAGTCCAACAATTCTTTCACTCACACCGTCTACCGCAAACCAACCCATACAAACCGGTACCTCAATGCCAAGTCTCATCATCACCCAGCACAATTGAATTCGGTTCTGAATTCTCTCATACATAGGTCCTTCAAACTCACCGATAACCACAATAGATCCAATGAAATGGAAAAGCTCAAATCCGCACTTACCCAAAACGATTTTTCCGATTCCCAAATCCACAAGTCTATTAAACTCCAGCAAACCCGAGATCTTCACCCTAGACCCCCGAAGGACGAACCTGAACGACAAAAAGCTTTCCTTCCATATATTCATGGTGTTACTGATAAAATAAGTCGAATTCTGACACGACATGACATCAAAACCATTTTCACAGCTAACAACCAAATATCCACCTACCTTCGAACACCCAAAGACACAATCCCCAATGAAACCCAAGGAATATATGAAATACCATGCTCTAACTGTCCCAGAACATACATCGGCCAGACCAACCGACGAGTGTCCTGTAGAGCATATGAACACGAACTAGCAGTCCGTAATTCTGACACAAACTCAGCATTATTCCAACATCATTTAGAAACAGGCCACAAAATAGATTTCAAAAACACCAAAACCGTTGCCACAGCCAAAACCCTCCAAACCAGAATTACCCGTGAAGCCATTGAAATCGAAAAACGTCCCAACTGTCTCAATAAACGCGACGATTCTCAAAGACTCCCCAATACCTGGAAACCACTTTTGGTCCGACATACTTCTATCCACTCCGACTTGGGAACCAATCCGTTCGAACCTCCCATCGACCGTCCGATACCTGATCCTGCCACAACTACTAATGAACCCTTAAATCCCACCAACCTTATATCCTCGTTCTCCAGTGATGATAGCCAGCTAGTGAGACAACTCAGACCTAGACGCAAGGTCACTAAGTCTTGAAAATGGCTCCGAAATGGGAGTCGAAACGTAGACAAGTAAATCTTTCCAGACGCGGATCAACCGGAAGTTCCAGCCAGCACATTTCTGACCGCGGAAGCCTAGCCGATCAAATATATATATATATATATATATATATATATATATATTTGATCGGCTAGGCTTCCGCGGTCAGAAATGTGCTGGCTGGAACTTATATATGTTGAATTGTTTTTTCGAGTTTCATTCCGTGTTCTGTGGTTTTGATCCCCTGAAGGATAATTGTCACAACGTTTCGGCAAAGTCTCATTTGCCATCTTCTAGGTGATGATTGAGTTTCGTCCTCCGAACTCGACTAATTATTTCGAGTCTATGGTGTTCAACACTACTGTTGCATTGTTGAACACCATAGACTACGAAACCAAAATGATGAAACTACTAGAGGACCCAGCCTACAAGAAAATAACTAGAGACCCAACGACCTATCTAGAAAAAACCACCAAAACGATCATCAATAAATCTCCCATTAACGAGGATATCAAAAGACACCTAATCCCAAGGGAGAAATCATCTAAGTGCTCCAAACTGTATGGTCTCCCGAAGGTCCATAAAGAAGGTGCACCACTTAGACCAATCGTGAGCTCTATACGATCACCAACTCACCAATTAGCGAGACACATTGCCCACGCTCTCCAGCCACAGGTCGATTCGTACGTACGCAATGCCGACCATTTCATAGATGTACTGAAAACACAAACGGTTAGTCCAAACGATATCCTTGTCAGCTTCGATGTAACGTCCTTATTCACCCAGGTACCCATCAGAGAGGCACTAGAAGTGATCAAAAAGAAATATGAACCAGAAGAACATATCATTGACTTGGCTGAACATTGCATAAAAAACACGTATTTCATCTATAACGATCAACGATACAGACAATGGGCATCAATGGGCTCACCACTGTCACCCATTATTGCTAATCTCTTCATGGAAGAGATCGAAACCAAAGCAATAGCAATGTCAAACGTGAAACCAAAACTCTGGCTAAGATATGTTGATGACATTTTCGTGATTTGGTCACACGGACATCAAGAACTCGAAAGGTTTTACAATCACTTGAATGAACTCCACCCGCGGATCAAATTCACCAAAGAAATTGAAGAAGATAACAAGCTCGCGTTTCTCGATGTTTTAATCATAAAAAAGCCCGACGGTACACTAGGCCACACGGTATATCGCAAAGCAACACATACCAACAGATACCTGAACGCAAATTCACATCACCATCCAAAACAGATTCACGCTGTGGCAAAAACACTAATTACACGTTCAATCAGGTTGGCAGACAACGAACATCAAAAACAAGAGCGGAACACGATCGAGGAAACTCTACGAATGAATAACTACTCGGAGAGAATCATAAAAACGGCTTCCAAGAACAAACCGAAACAGCAGAAAACCCCAGAGACACCGGTCATAACAACCAGACTACCATACATAAAAGGAACCACAGATAAAATCAGCAGAATTCTCCGCAAACACGACATAGCTACTTCGTTCGTACCAGAAAGTACAATTAGATCGATACTCCGTAATCCGAAGGACCAAATACCACTGGAGTCCCTGAGAGTTTACGAAGTACCATGTCGAGACTGCAACAAGTCCTACATCGGCCAGACCAACAGACGGATCAACGTACGCAAGGATGAACATGAGCTATCAGTGAAAGGGAAAGTCACCACATCCTCCATCTTCCAACACGTATTGGAGACAGGGCATAACATCAGTTTCGAAAACACAAAAACATTAGCGAGCGATGAAAACTTCTACTCTCGAACAATCAGAGGGGCTATCGAAATTGAGGAACGACCGAGTAGTATGAATAAGAGAGATGACGCCCAAAGATTACCAAGAACGTGGAAATCCATTATATCACTAAACAAAGACAAGCCGATTACACCAGAGGAACAAGGTCGGACCTCATCAATTACCATACAGACATAATGAAAAATGCAGTCGGACCAACGAAGAAAGTGGGAGGGGCCCAGGTCAAAGATACTATCAATGAACACCCCTATATATTGAGAAGTAGAACTCGAAATAATTAGTCGAGTTCGGAGGACGAAACTCAATCATCACCTAGAAGATGGCAAATGAGACGTTGCCGAAACGTTGTGACAATTATCCTTCAGGGGATCAAAACCACAGAACATGGAATGAAACCCGAAAAAACAACTCATCATACTTCGTCCGTGAGAATATTCATGCTAACATAAAAAACATAAAAATGATAGAAATGAACGAAAAATACACCTGTTGAAAAATATAAAAATGAAAGAGAGAAATAAAATGAACAATTGATTGAACAAAAATATTGAAATTATTAGAAAAAAGAATTGTGAATCAGCAGAAATCACACTAAAATATGATGAAATAAATAAATAAGTGAGAATCATACATTTAGAAAAATGTTTACAAATTGTTTCAAGTTGAATGTTACCTATGATTTCCATTTTGGAATTTAAACTGATCAATTCTTTTTTCAATTTCCTTGTTTGGTTTGATTTTTTAAACCGGTTTGAATAGTTTTTTATATACAAATTCACACGAAAGAGAAGCCCTGTAATGTTCAAAGAATCTCGCGTGAATCAAGGGACGAGTTAACATTAACTTAAATTCTTGAATGTGATGAATAATAATAATTTCGAAGGGTAGACAAACTAGTCCCTAAATTTTCGTGCAATGTTTATTTCGTATTGTTTTCTTGAGCAGTCAAGAGGACTACGAAAACTTTTGAATAATCATAATTATTTAAGATATCATCAACATAAATGTTCAGTTAGCTTTTCAATTTCCTCCTATTCTAACCAATCAATGATGTTTTTATTTCCAGCTCATTTGTGAGTGCCAAATTTTCCAAGAAAATTTTCTCCAGTGCCCCGTACTTATTAACTGAGTTGGAAAGCCTAGGATTCTCAGAAACTGAAGCGGAATTGTCCTCTGAAACCTCATCTCGAGAATAATTTGTTGTTTCATTAAAGTATCGAAATGTATCGATAACGTTTTTACCAATGGTGTTGATTTTCGTATTGTGATGTAAATAAAAGATCTGTTTTTGAATTGATTTTTTTTGAGGAAATAAAACGTAAGTCAAGAACACAAAAACAGTGAAATATATTAGGAGTAACAGAAATATATTAAATTGAAAAAATGATTCACTTTCAAACTGTTTGTAAGTAGTTTGTGCTTTCGGATGAAGCTGGTATTATTTGAAATTTTTATGTTCTTTGACGAGTTGTTCCACACCAGAGAGTATTTCGAGAACCCTTTAGTATTTAGTAAAAAGGTATCTGAATGATCCAAAAGTATGATGGAGATACACATTGATGACATTTTTGCCATACGGAGTCAAGGATGAAGTGCAGTTCACTCTATTTCAAAATCGACTTCCATATTGTCACGAGTGTATAGAAAGAAAAGACGTATAACCAGGTATCTACATACTATTCTTTAACTAATTGAACAAGAGAATCACTTTCTATTATTTTTGTTGAAAAATCAATATACACACCGCTCTGAAAACTTACACAAACTACATGTCTGCAAGAAACATTATAACGAGTCCCCCTTTTGTTTGGAGGATAAAATGTATAGGCAAAACAGGTGTAAGTTGAACCAATGACTGACCGAACAACCAAATAACAGCCGAAACAAAAATTCGGATAATTAACCACTTTTGTGGTCGAGAATCTATCGAAGACATATCAAGGCCTTCGAAAGAGCGGTCAAGTGGATAAAAGATGTATAAGGAATAGATTGCGTAGTGGTTGAAATATCTAGAATATATATCATTTTACTGGCGATGGAAATCGCTCAGTAGAATGACGACAGCAAAAGAAAACGCAAGCAGGAATCTATAGGTTACATTGATAAGAATCGTCTCACTCAGGTCATTGTATAGTGGTAATTCTCACTAATACCACAGATTGGAATTTGAAAGCGCCCTATCAAAAGTTTCCCTTCGAAACTGTTTCATTTTGGATATATGAAAATTGTTTTGTATTTTCTTATTTTAGTAGGCTAAATTAACATTTATAAAAGATCCTTGGTGATATGCTATCTGATTGATTCAAGTCACGCATGTTCGATGTACAAAGTGAATACGCGTTTCTCCTATAACCTTTACGACAAAAATGCATCCTCTTTGAGAAAGGCTTTTTCATGGTTCAAAAAAAAAATTATCACTGACATTTGAAATTTTTATGGTCTTTGACGAGTTGTTCCACATCAGAGAGTACTTCGAGAACCCTTTAGTAAAAAGATATCTGAATGATCCAAAAGTATGGTGGAGATACACATTGATGACATTTTTGCTATACGGAGTCAATGATGAAGTGCGGTTCACTCTATTTCAAAATCGACTTCCATATTGTCACGAGTGTATAGAAAGAAAAGACGTATCACCAGGTATCTACATACTATTCTTTGAATCTAAACACGATACAAGTATCAAAAAAGCTTCGTCTTTATAAACTGATTGAACAAGAGAATCACTTTCTATTATTTATGTTGAAAAATCAATATACACACCGCTCTGAAAACTTACACAAAATACATGTCTGTATAAGAAACATTATAACGAGTACCCCTTTTGTTTGGAGGATGAAAAGTATAGGCAAAAAAGGTGTGAAGTTGAACCAATGACTGACCGTACAACCAAATGACAGCCGAAAACACAAAAATTACGAAAATTAACCACTTTTGTGGTCGAGAATCTATCGAAGACACATCAAGGCCTTTGAAAGAGCGGTCAAGTGGATAATAGATGTATAGGGAATAGATTGCATATTCAGAATATATGTCATTTTACTGGCGATTGAAATCGCCCAGTAGAATGACGACAGCAAAAGAAAACGCAAGCAGGAATCTAAAGGTTAGATTGATAAGAATCGTATTGGGTTGCCCCTCTCGAAATGCCATGTCAAAACCCAAATATTTGCCAGATCTTCAGGGGGAAAGCTCCAATAAGATATTTAATTTTGAATCAAATGTCACACTTGTAGGGATTCCAATATTAATTCTATATTTTCAAATTCTGGTGTGTTGAATCCCCGAAAAACTACAGGGAAGAAATATCTACCACGAAGAATGAATTTCAAACAGTATCTGAAAATAACGCTCCTTCTCACTTCATTACTATGATTTTGTCTTTGATTCCTTCTTGCAAGAGCTCCATCTTTGGACTTTGCTTTACAAGTGAATTTCCTTAAAGGCGCGGTGATGATCAGAGCCAACACGAAATCAATTGGTAAGTATTGAAGTAAGATTTTTTTTTTAAATTATCCACATCTGTCGTGTTCGAGCCACAGTATTTTATTTGATTGGGCTTTTTCACTCCTGATTCAATCTACGGTCGCTAGTCAAATTCGGTTTTTTGCATGAAGATCTCGTAGACGATGAAAGAGAAGGTCGGTTAAGTATAGCAAAGTCGCATATTTCGAAGGTGTTTTGAATGATGAGTCACGACTCTTTTGGTTTCGGAAATATACGAAGAATCTGGAAAATCGAATCATATCCCTGACTGTTCATTTTCATTTGCAGAGATAAACGATTAAATTGGAACCTATGGTGTAGAAGTTTATACTTTTAGAAAATTAAAAAGATGAATCACACTGAAATCAAACTGATATTTCTTGCACTTGACGCGTATTCCGCTAATAAGATTAGCATCTCCAGGAAAAAAAATAGTCTACTGAAGATGCTAACCTTGTTAGCGAAACAAGCGTCGAGTGTAAGTTGTATCAGTTTAGTGTTAAAGGTCCTACTTATTATGAATGTGTACATCAGAACTCCAATGGCTATTATTGGAATATGCTCGTATAACTTTTAGATAGCTATAGTGTGACGCACCCACAACTTTGAATTTTCAACTACGGATCTATATTATTTGCTCAAATTTTTTCATCAACATATTGTTCATTCTTCAATGGTGGTATTGGTGGGATTGATGGGATTGAGATCAATTTGATTGAAGAAAAACTATTGTTTCTTTGCTAACGTTTCGAATTTTAATAAATTCATCATCAGGGCTCTATAACAATGAGTTTCGTGTTAGAGTGGTAGGATATAAATAAAATAAGAGAATGCCAACAAATTATTGGAACATTTTCAGGGGTTCAAAATGTTGAAAAAAAAAATTTTTTTTAAATACCAAAAATCAGTTTTTCCGAGTAAAAATATTAAAACTATGTATAAAACAGACATTTTAGATACACACTCTAGGTACAAACAAAACCACATTGAGCACGGGAGAAACGAATACTGAAATAAAATTCATAGAATGGCTGTAGTTCTTATGAATGCTGATAGGAAGAAAACAATAACAAACGTGATTGTTGAAAACACCGTATAATGATAAAGAATCATTTCGGTAGCTGACTTATCAGATTGTAATAAGCCGTATTCAATCCTTCTATATCTCTTCTTGTATTAACGTTGTCTTGGTGAAGAATTTGTATCATTTCACTGAATAGCCTTTTTGACAGAGAAGATTTCTGATCAAGAATGATGGCCATTTCCTCTAGTGTGTTCAACTGAGGTTGTGGGATTTTTGACATTCAGCTTTCGTGTGTCTCTATCATGTTCAGAGATTCGTTTTTTCAAATATCGTCCTGTTTGACCCACATAACATTTAGTGCAATTATTACAATTAATTTTGTAGACAACGTTCGATTGTAGATCAGTGGGAGTTTTTTCTTTTTGACGTGTAAAGAATCTTTTTCCGATAGTGTTATCGTTAGAGAAAGCAATTTTAAATTGTTCTTCATTGAGAATCCTTGCAATTCTCTCAGAGAGATTCCTCACTTATGGTATTTTGTTATATTCTATAATTGGATCGTTTATTTTATTTAATTGTCTGTCATACTTAAGAATTTTATAAGTCAATGATGGCGGGTAATTATTTTTCAGAAGAAATTTTTAATTTGCTCGATATTTTTTTGATGATACTCTGGATTAGATATTTTGAGAGCTCTATTTTTCAGATTTCTTATGATATTTATTTTTTGTTGGAAATTATGTTGTGAGTGATAATTGAGAAATCTTTCAGAAAAAGTTGGTTTATGATACCAATCTACTTTCAAAACGTTGTTCGAAGTTCTAATGACATTTGTGTCTAGAAAGGCTAAAGTTCGATTGTTTTCTTCCTCTAGAGTGAATTTCAATTTTGAATGAAAACTTTGGAATACCTCAAGAATTTCAGATTTATTATTTTCAGGAATTGCTGTGAAAATATCATCCACATACCTTTTGAAGAAGGGGACTGAGAATGATAGTTTGTCTAAGCATTGTTCATTTCCTATAGGACAATGACCATTTTATATATTCCTGAAATTTTTGACAATAATTAATTATTATCAGGAACTCTTTCGTTTTTTGAATTATGGCCCTGATAATCGATTGAATGAAATGATATATAAAAAACACTTCAGATACAACAACTTATCCTCTAGTTTCCAAGCATCATTATTTCAGTAGTGAATAATTATTGATTAATTATTGATAACGAGCAATTTCTTCATTGTTCTAAAATATTTATAAGACTTCGTTCCGAAAGAACACAACAACATGAAATATGTGAAAGAAGTTCACATATTCGTATGCCAAGTAGTAGTATAGCTATCTATATTTGAGTACTTTTTTTAGTTATTCGATTGAGTTCAAAGGCAAACTTCAGTGATTTTGGAAAGATATGAATGATGAAAAGTACAGATGAAAATCTTACAGTTCGAATTTTTCGAAACAATTACTTCTGAATTGTGCGAAACGCACCTCGAGTGCAAATGATATAAGTTTAGTGTTAGAGTAATTGCTGTGTACAAAAATTATTATTATCAAGATCCTGCATTAAAAAACAATAGCAATGCTGATTGTGAATAAATATTGTTCAATCTTCACAGAGAATATTAAATGAAATTATATCACTCAATATAAAATGAATATTGGAAGTTTTCTCATTACCTATCATCTTCAAAATCGAAAGAGATAAAAATTGATATTTTTTATTGACACTGAAATTTGCAAGGGACTCTCCATCTCTCACCGTTCTCGAAATACCCATGCAGAAACCCAAATTTGAAGAGCCTGTTATATTCACGTTATGGAACACCCTGTACAATCAATTCTCCCCAGCCTGTTTTGTTCAACCAATAAATATCAATCTTGCGGAAGTATCACTCCAAAAAATAGCTTCTCTGGGTCATACTGTCCATTTCCAATGTCTGCTCATGTTCTCGAGGCTGATAAAGTAATTGAATTCATGGATGACGGACCGAAGAAGACCATCATGGGTTTTTCTAGACTTGCGGTTTCAGCCAAGTTCAAACAAAATGAATTCCGGGTTTCATTACTTCTATCGATTGTTCTCAATCTATGAACGAACAATAGACATAAGATGTGAGAAGAGATTCACAATGGACTGTGTTGGGAATTAGATGTATTCTCTCCTTTGTGTGATAGACTCAGTCAATAACCATTGGTGTTGAAAAAAACTTAAATTTTGAACATAGTCTCACAATGATACTACAGCAATTCTGCGTTTCGGAGTTGTTCAAAACTTACGTAAAGATGCGAAAAACTATTGGAAAATTTCAAACAAATCCATAGAGTCAATAAGTTTGCATATTTCTGGTTTCAAAGCAACAACTACCATCATATAGCTGAAAGTATCTATACCAGGTGACAACGGAATCATTCTAAAAGTATTCGTTTCAAAATTAGTCAATCCAGAGACCTGTCAAATAAAAGCCTTCGTTGGCACCCATTGGATTATCATGATTTTCTCATAAGCGGCCATAGTGATAAAACTTTTTCGTTTCGTTATTTTTTCTGCGTATTTGAGTGTTTCAAGTAGTTGTGGACAATTATTTGTGCTCCAGCTGAAAAACAGTGGATTACGTGCATTGTGGTTTACTGTTGATCGCGCCATGACAGGGATTGAGACGAATTTTAATCTATCCCTAAAGTTGTGAAACATAGGTTTTCGATAAAGAAGACGACTTATCGAAGTTTTTTCTTTGATTATCCTATCACATGACTCTGATGGGGTCAAGGGCGACTATGCAAACGTTTTCAGGGGGGCTGGACCAGAAGCATCTAGGCCTAAGCCCTCACCTTTTATTTTTTCAAAGCTACAGGATTTCAAAAAATAGCATAAATTATACTTGGTTCCAACAACTTCTTATTTGAGTCAGTAACACACAGGAATAACTTCCTTGTGCGAATTGATGTTATTAAGGACTTTTTTTCTTGATATTGGAATATATTTTATTGTAGCCATATAGCACTGATATTTCACCTAAGCATATACAAAATTATGGGTCCCGGAACTATTTTCAATCACTAATTCTTAAAATTAATGTTATATTAGAAAAAAGCGGGCTCATAAATTCATTATGAAAATGACAAAATTTTAATAACGACAATAAAGCGTCACTTGGTATATAAAACTTACTCATTCTAGAGCTGCGCTATTCACTGCATAAGTTGAAGTGTCATTCAATCGGTTTAATAAATTTCAAACACAACTGAATTTCAAGTCGGACTGTAAACTTCATGAAGGTATCGATAAGACCTGTCATGGAATGTAGTTCTCATGTATGGAGTTGCAGCTTATTGATTCTATTCAGAGCAAGGCAATCCGTCTTAGTGGTGATTCTTCGCTCACAGACTCGCTCACTTCATTGGAACATCGTAGAAGGGTCGGAGACTTGTCTCTCTTCTATAGATATTTTCAAGGTCGGTGCTCTTCTGAATTGTTATCAGTCGTTCCACGCTGACCAATATCTACACCGATAACTCGACTAGTACAGAATTCCCAGCCCTATTGTTGTGAACTTGGAGTCCTGTCGAAACTTTCTTGCTCAGGGATCTTTTTTCAATAGAACAGCTGAATTTTCGAACTCCTTGGCGAAAGAGGATTTTCCTGAGGCTTACAAACTTCAAAAATTCAAAATGTTAATTCGTTTCTCCTGTCCCTTGATTCACGCGGTGTTATTTGAATATTACAGGGCTTCCGTTCCGTGTGAATCTGCATATAAAAAAAAGACTGGTATCTTTCACCCTAGCAATACAACGAATCTTTATGGCGAATAGAAGTTGTGTGCCAACCTTTTTCATTCGTCACGTGATATGGATTAAAGACTTGAAACCTGTCTGCGGATAATTAAACTATAAAATGGGAGAAAAATATGGTCTATTACCAGATTGGTATGACGTTTGATAACTTTTTCTAGACGATCCTCAATATAAGATGGTGTACTCATTCTTGAAGTGCAATGTTAGTTTGAAAAAGAATATTCAATGGAACTGGCCGATATTTTATGAAAACCCATATTTAACAAAAAAATAATTAGGATAAAAAATGTATTGCTTGGAGAAGCTATTATATAGCGAAACACTTGTCACGGTTTTGTAAACCCATTGTCACTGAGAATTGTACAGGAAACTGTGATATTTTTGTATTTTTCATAAAAAAGAACCGTTTATTCCGTTAAGAGGCTGTGGCCTATCGAGGAACAACTTTCATAGTCGGAACAACATATTTGAAAGGTTTTATTTTTCAAGGTGTGACTCAGAGCGATAAGAAGTGATTCATAGTCCGTCCAGGTTCTCAAATAAAATGTTTTCCTTCAACAAAAACAATCTGAAAATCATCTCCATTTCAATGTAATGTAAATTTCAATGGTTATATTTGACGGGAAAGAACAGATGAAACTTTTTTGTAGAGATGAATTACCCTAAAACCAAAATGATATTATTTGCACTCGACTCGAAGGTTGTCATTTCAGGAGGGGAAAGCTGATACTAAACTGATACGAAACATTACAGGGCTTTCCTTTCATGTGAATTTGAATTGAAAAAAGAACGATACGTAACTGCAAATTGAAAAAAAAACTCATAGGTCATGAATTCAATGTAAGAACAATGGCCATAACAGAGAACATGATCCGATCCCTATTAACTCGAAACAAACCCTTGAATACGGAAAAAGAATTGTGTTTATAGTATTCCCTGTGTCTGTGGCAGTGTTTATACTGGTGAAACATCAAGGCCATCAAGAATGAGGACAGCTGAACATCAAAACAACTCGAGAAGACGAGAAATAGATAAGTCGAAATTAGCTGAACCCATATTATCAACAAATGGAACACAATGATCGTTGTAACTCGGTTGAAAGAAAAAGCTTTAAAATTACCCACTCAGTATAAACTCTCATATACGTGAATATTGTTCATAATTATTTACAGCTAACGATGTTATCATGTAATTCCTAAATAGTCTGAATTGGAGAATAATTTGTTATCACTACATGTTTTTGTTTGCATTGAATAAGTCTGCATTATTTTAGAAGTGATTTGAATTTACCAAGAAATCAATCGACGAAATCGAAGGAATACTTCCAGAGGATGATTCATGTTCAGTAAATCAAAATGATACACCCTTATATCGACAACAAATTAATAACACCCAGAACTACAATATACAATATATAATTATTAAGAAGTATTGAATTGAGTATTACGAAGGCGCGGCACTTGCCATTGCAGAAATAAAAAATCTCGCAATTGCGACTTTTAATCAATCAATTGACAGATTTAATCTGACAATTGTGACTTCTAATCTGTCAATTTACAAATTGAATGTGTCAACTGACAGATTTAATCTGGCAATGGCGACTTTTAATCTGTCAATTGACTGACTGATTTAATCTGACAATTGCGATTTATAATCTGTCAATTAACACTTTTTTTTCAAACTGAATTGAAACCAATGAATTGAATTAACTGAAAATGAATTAAATTAATTCCAAATGAATTGAATTCACAATTCTGTCGACCTCTGGTTCCAAAAACCTAAGAAATTTTTCATTTCTGGAAAACTATTGTTTGAATACTTCTACCAATCTCCGTCACTATTGAAATCGAGTTTATTTCCTATCATGTACATAAAAAGCAAATCCCATTTATTGATCACGACGAACGAATCTTTTTAAAGTGCTGAATAAGATCTGATTGATGATTGATATGGAAAAAGTACCCCCGACTAAACTAAAAGTAATTGTATCGATTTTGTTAAGGCAGGGAAAGTTTGATATGCCAGAAAATGGCACTTTTTGTGCCAGAAAGTGACAGTATTGTGCCATAAGGTGATAATTTTGTGCCGTAAAGTGAGGTCTTGAAGTTGTGCTGTGATGAATTTTTATCTGTGGGAAATGTTCGAAGAAAAAGTTTAAAAACACCCGGACGTTCGAGAGATGAATTGTTATAAAGGGTTACCCAAACCTTTAAAAATTTGGATCTCAACGAAATCAGATCTTCCAAGACGGAGTTTCAAGTTTTTTCGTATTTTTTTGAATTTTCACAAATAAATGCCCAATAAATTGCCACAACTTTACTGTAAAACGATATGTAATCATTACCTTCTTACCAAATGGAAATACCATCTGAAGGGACATTTTCACAAATGAATGCTCATGAGTTGGAAACTTGATTAATTATATATACGCATGGAATACATAGAAAGAAAGCAAATTTTAACGGCTTTCTGAATTTTGAATAATATATTATTTCAAGAGTGAATAGTATTAAATATTTAGGTATAATTATTGACCAACATCTCAAGTGGAATATACAAATAATCTTTCTAACTAAAAAACTGAGAAGTTTGCTTCCTAAATTCAAGTGCTTCAAAAAATTTCTCAAAATTTCCTATTTAGAAATACTATATTACTCTCTCATCCAGTCTCAGATAAATTATGGAATTCTTAGTTGGGGAGGTGTAAATGATACTCATTTGAAACCATTAAGAATTCTTCAAAAATATTTTCTAAAAATTATATATGGAAAAAATATTCGATATTCTTCTGACCTACTCTATAAAGAGAGCAATAAGATGGATATCAGGCAACTATTTTGTTTTAATATAATGATTAATCTCTTCAATAATAGAAATGAAATCAAATACAATGTGCATCACTACGAAACCAGACATAAAGATAAAATAACTCTGAAAACAAAAGTACATAAAACAATTGGTCAAAAAAATTATGCATTCACTTGTTCATATCTATATGACATCATTGTACCAGGAGGAAATCAAAAACACAAAATTATTTATATCATACAAAAAAAATCTGAAGGAATGGATACTTATTTCTAATAGAAAACTATTTCATGATATATTAAATATACCTATGTTTTGATCCTAATAATTTTTTCGCATTTCTTGCATGAGTAATATGAATATCCCACAACAAGTTTTACTTCTTGGGATTATGCATTTAGTTTATTAATAATTTGATTTTTATTATTGTATACCTGTTTTTGAATTGTTCAATAAACATTATTTATTATTATTATTATTTATTAATTATATAAGGTGTTCAATTTGAAATAATCAACTTTCAGTCATTTTCTAAAGCAAATGAAAAAACTGTATTTCTTCACCACCCTGTATTGAAATAACGGAGATTAGGCTGAAGTGTGGAAAGCCTCCAAGTATCACCCAACTCCAAACTGAATTTCGATACCATAGTGTTTCTTAACCCAAAGATATCACCATCTTTAGAAGTTATAATTTCCATAGAAAAAAATTGAAAATAAATCATATTTCGAAAACGGTAACAGATAGGTAAATGGAAATATCATGGAAAGTTGTCGGATTGCAAAAATAATATTATATAAAGGGTGTTCCATTTGAAAAATCAATGTTGCTCCTAAGTTCTTATAGAAGTGGCAACACCGCAATTTATTTAAATATCTCAGATCTGAGTAGAAGGCTTTAGGGATCCTTTCACCACACTTTCCATTTATGTCCGTCTCTATTTCAGTTCTGGCTTCAATCTGCCTGAACTATCGGCATATATTATACTTGCAATAGATATGGCTTCGCTGGAATCTCTATTACGATAAGAGTAAAGATGAAACAGAATAATAAATCTATTGTTGTCGTTTTCAATGGTCGGGTCTTCAGTATATGAGTCTTATATAAATTTGATGAATGAATTATAATAGCAAGGTCTCTTTCTACCACGATACCTCCGTCGGGTTCTTTTCCGAAGCCCGAGTAGAAGGCTTTAGGGATCCTTTCACCACACCTTCCATTTATGTTTTTCTCTATTCCAGTTCTAGCTTCATCTTAATAGCCTGAACTATTGTCATAAATCATCACTTGCGTTCGATATGGCTCTGCTGTGCAAAATAACAATAAATCCAGTTCGCATTTATGACGATGAATCTCTGCAGTTGTTCGTAAAATGATTTTTGCTGCGAACTGGTTTATTTTGGGCATAAAACCCAAGAGACTTTTTTTGTTTAGGATGAAACAGGATATCGGAAATAGAGTTTTAAATGGTAAACAAATAATAAGACAAAAGTTACATTGGAAATAAATTTTAGGGGTTGCGTTTTCCAGCCCTTACAACCATGGGGTAAACCAAATAAATTACTGGCTGAGTGTCTTTTTGGTAGTACAAAACGTCAGGTTGATCTCAATATTGTAACTTCTTCAGTGCTTGTGAAAAAAATGGTTATCCATATTTTATGACCCCCCTTTCAGGGGCTGTATCTAAACAAGGGATGCTCCAATGAAGTTCCTTTATATGAAAGATCCTATCTTTTTTTCGATGAGGAATCACCTCCTTGAATGTTTTACACTTATTCAGTTACACCCTGTATATAGGTCCTATATGAATTTGATGATTTAAAAGAATATTTCCCTCATATATAAAATGTCCCATAAGAGCAATGCAATTATCGAAAACTTACAGTGGTATTTGCATCGTATCGAAAACTTACAGCTGTAATTGCATTGTATCAAAAATAGAAAAACATTTCGCGTTTAGGTGAGTACTCCATATAATCAATAGAGGAAAGTATAAATGAACAAAAAATAACATTTCCTTGAGAATTTCTTTATTCGTGAAATATTCCAATGAATTACATTCGTGCATAAAAATGACCAGATAATTTTGCATTCAAGCGTGATATCTTATACAAATTGCATTCGGTTATTTTCATATTTTGTAAAAGAGCCCTCGTCTTTCGGACTCGGGCGCTTTCGCCAAAATATGAAAATAAACTTGCAATTTTTAGATATCACGCTTTCTTGCAAAATTATCGGTAATTTTTATGCACTCTTGCAATTATAACCGATAATAAGGTCTTTTTCCACCACAGTACCTTTGTTGAGTTCCTTTCCGAAGCCCCAGTGGAAGGCTTCAGGGATCCTTTCACCACACTTTCCATTTATGTCATAACAAGAATATTTCGGAACAGTGTTTTTTCTCCAAATTTTTGTTCACTACCTACAAACTAGATTCATTAGTTTATAGCTACGTGAAAAGTCCAATTAAAAGAATGAAGGAGATGGTGTATTGAATTGATCTTCTCAATTTTCACGGTGAAAATATGATTTGATGTTGTTCAACTCGTATTAATTATTTTCTACTCTTGATAATGAAAGATTTCGTTTTTTTTCGAAGAAAATTTAATGTGTTGTAAGTCAAACTTTAGGGAGCGTATTGTGTAAATATAAATTTGGCAACTTTAATAACATAGAAAAACAATCAGATATATAATATGAAAGTATGAATTGAACTAGGTATGTTCTGATCACAGTTCTACTTTCTCGATTATAAATCCAATCGATTGGACAGTTTGCTTCAGGTAATTAGATCTTTGAATGTCAACAGAACAGCTGAATCACTGTAAAAATAATACATAATTAAAACCCCGTTAGAAGCAACGTGCAAAAAATTGTTTTAGCCTTCATAGTTATATAACTATAATTACCGGGTACCTAGGACTTCATTTCGAGATGATTTTGCACGGGGTTTCCCAATTTACCAGTCAAATAAGGCAAAAATCTATTTACCCGCTTAGATATAATATTTGCCGTGCACTGTAAATTAAGTAATAACGAATGGTTCTCAAAACTTCTCTAGTGGGATATATCCTACGTTGAATTGGAACGAGTAGTAATAATTTCTTTTGTATACTACAATTGGATAATTAGTTGTCACCCGTGAAGTGCGAAATAGTTTTATTGACAGATAGTGTGCCTTGAATTGGGGACAAATTGTGTTCCAAGTGTTAACAAAACACTAGATGCGACTGTAAAAATTTTGGTTTTGTCTATAACATAGATGAAAGTTCATCGGTGAAGTTGGATGTTGTTTCAGGAAATCTATTGAGGAATAAGGGTGAGCTCTTTTGAGGTAGCTTTTTTTGGCGTGTTCGGTTTTTTTTGTTTTAGACGAGAAACGTGTAGGTACATAAAATTTTTGCATATTGAATATTTTTCCATGCTTATTTTAAAAATAAATATGGTAACATGCACCTCATTTTTTATAGATATCAATTAGGTACCCTAACACTAAACTGATGTTGCTTGCACTCGACGCATGTTTCGCCAGCAAGATAAGCATCTTCGGTGAGAGAAAATCGAAACTCAATTTCTTTTTGACGCTCGTTGAGTGCAAGTAATGTCAGGTTGGTGTTGAGGTATTTGATCTCTTGAAAAAGTTTCAACTTTCACACCAAAGTTTCCAATATCATCGTATATTTATGAAACTAACCAGTTGACTTAAAATCAATGGAGAAAGCTTGAATTCAATTTGTCCATCTAGTTGGGTCTTTTTTTTGAATGTTGATAATGAGTACTTTTAATTTAGACACTGTTTACATTTCAACCCTACAATCACGAAGGAGACTTCTTATTCCATATCGAACACAACCACTGAACATCTAATCCTTTTATTGCTGATGAATGCAAAATCACCAATTTCAATATCGACTAGACATTTGGTTGATACGTATGTTGTGTTCTTTGGGACTTAAAAAATTGAAACTTGGAACAATTAAATCGATGCATGAATACTATATTTTGGAGTAGAATGGACACATAAAAAATTCAAGATGGCGAATGGGTGTCATCTGGAAAAAAAGGTAAATGGAAAGGGGGTTCTTGATTTTGAAGCTCCTGCTGATTACTTTGCAACACTAGAATATGAAGTCAATATCTTTACAAAATGGCGGAAAATTTTATAATCGCCTGCACACATCGACGTTTCACTGTCAGTCTCCATAGTATAATCTCTTAACTTCAGAGCAATGAATTCCTTTGCTTGTATCATCATCATCATACTATAATAGAATATTCGATTGATAATGTCTGTATAGGACGAAACAGCAGTAACGTTAGTAAGAGATATGAAACATAGGAAGATTTATTAATCAATTTTCATGTTGAACTTTACAGGAGTCACGTCACCTATGCAAACGCCAACCGCGAACAATGTTGCTTGACCCAAACTCTCTCCAAAATTTACTTTCAGATATATTGGTCTGAGCTTTTTGAGAGACTGATTATCAGTTTATCTGTCCAATGTTTGAAGTTAGTACTGTCATCGTATTTTCAAATTATCGTCTTCAGAAGCTTGAATTATAATAAAAATAAAAGACATTGGTGTATGAATTCTATGTTATTTCATCTATATTTCTTACCCTATTTGAACAATCAAGTATGCTGAAATCTTTATGTATTGCTATGCTTGTGTGTTTGATGTGATATCTGTGGGAAAACTGTTTCTTCAGAGTATCAAAAATGAAGTTAAATGTTAGTTTGATTGTGCGTATGTGATACATGTTTTCTGTAGTTGACAGATTATGTGTCTACCAGTCTATGTACCTAGATCATTCATATGATCGCAAAAGGTAAATAATTATTATTATTATCATGATTATTATTACCAAAAGTCCATTTAGATACGTACAACGCCCTTATTTTTATTTTAAAGACTACAAGAATGAAGACCTTCATTTGGATAAATTAAAAGGTGCATAATCAAGTCCCGTAGAGACATCAACTTAAGAAAGTCAAAATTTGCATAAGCCTGTCCAGAATGCAGTCTTCAAAATTCCTTGCCATAGTTCAATGTGATAAAGAATACTTGATGAGACCTTATAAATATCCATTTATCAAATACAAGGTGCAAAATAATCTACAGTTTGTGAGTATTTGAAAAAAATCTATATGGAGTAGTGGACGAATTTCAACTAATAATTTATTCAGAGAATCATATCCAGTGGTTAGGATGAAATTTCGAAGGAAGATTCATTCAATTACTTTTTATCAGAATTATTCACAACAGGAAAGACTACTGATAGTGAAATTAATAATTAGTAGCCACTTTCACTCTTTCTGATGAATTGCAAACGTTTTCTCAGTTTTTTCACGAATGAAAATAAATCTTGGTTCAGTTCATATACTCCTTTACGTGGAAGAGCACACTGATAATTCTCCATTTATTACCGCTCACTACAAGTAAAACTGTATATTCCTCCCCTATCAGTTTTGACTCACCTTGTAGCGACCTTTTGTTCAATCATGAAACCAGTTGACAAAGTTGAAAAATTATATATTTTCGCATTAACATTTATGAATATTTCAGTTCTCATGGTAATGAGTGGCTGTATAGTTTGTTATTTGGGTGAGTACAGCTGACTAAACGGTTCAGTATACGAACATAATGTTCACTAAAAATGTTGATCTCTATCTTTTCTACGAAATTCTCGTGGCTAGCTTTTATATTTGCATCACTACAAAGGTGTCTTTGTTAATCTATACATATGACATGTGTTCTTTGTATGACGTAGGCATCCGAAAAGAAAGGGTTTTCCGAAATTCTACCCCTAAGCAGGGGGTGAGAAACGTCGTCGAAGTTTGTATGGGACAAGGTGATTTCTAGGTCCAATCTACTTAAAATTTGACAGATATATTCTCTTTAACATTGTTGGAAGACGTGTTTCGTATTTTATGAAAATTCATCGCCTAACGGGGTAAAAAAAGGGTTTATATCATTTTTGATTTCTTCCAAACGCTCTTCCGAGTGCGCCCAGAAGACAGAGCTGTGATGAACCTGATAAAACTAAGTTCTAAAAATTAAACAATATTGTTACGGAATCTCCTAGCGCCGGCTCTGTCGCTCGTCAACGAAAAATAATATGAGGGGTCGAAGAGAGAACGTCATTTTTCCAGGAAGTCTGATCCGCGTGGAGAACTCGATCATCGAGATCTGACTGGAAGATTCTCCTTAGGCGTAAGCAAGTATATATACGGAAGCGATTCATCGCTACAGCAGATAGTTATTCAGATAGTTATCAGAGTTTCTAGCTTAGTGGAGAGGCGGAGAGTTTTACAGAGTTTTTATCGGAGAGGGCTTTGGTATTGCTAAGTGCAGAAGTCGAAGTAGAGAATTTATATCACAGGGAGTTTTAGTACAGAGCGTTGGATAGTTAGCGGAGCAGTTTGAGTGATTGTATTGTATATGATAAAGAGTTGTAAGAAAAGTAAAGAGTTGTAAGAAAAGTAGTGAAGTGTTGTTTGGAGTTTTAATAAACCCAAGGAAAGTCGTAACAATATAATTGCATCACAAAAATAATTAACGGCCATTGAAGTGGGCACGGGTCGGCTAGTATCATATAAGTTCACTCTAAAAGTTTTCAGGAGGATATCATCCACTTATCAAATGTCAGAATAAGTAGTCGCATGATTCCTTGGCACATTGAAAACAATTTATGAGAACTGGAGAACACACCTAGTGATAGGTTCATTCTCTATGGTGTACTTCATGGTACGGTATTGGGGCATATTTTATTCGGGTTATATTCGAACAATCCCTCCCTAATGATAATGCCACCCTTTTGATTCACAGGTGGTTGCTGCACTACGTGAAAATTGTAAAGTATATGAATGGCTAACTCTCTTGAGATTTAGTATTAGTTTTCCTCTTCTGAAGATGCTAACCTTGGTAGGGAAACGCTCGTCGAATGTAAATGATATCAGTTTGGTTTCAGGCTGAGTGATCTCTACAAAAAGTTTCTCCTTTTGCACCAGAGATATCAATCTCATCGTTTATTGGTTATAGAGACAGGATAGTCACCTGAAGAATTGTCTATTAAAAACTTAACTTTTTTATAGCTCATTCAAATAAAAGATAATTAATATACTAATTGTTGGTATCTAGCTTCTAAACCTAAAATACCAATTGCTGATTTTTGTCAGGAAGATGATCTTCAAGGCATTTATACTACTTGATACAATTGGTCTCGTTTGTGTTTTTTTTATACACAGATACACACGGAAGGGAAGTAGTGTTCAAAGAACGAACAGGAGATAAATAAGAATTAACAATAACTTCAAATTGTTGAAGTTTGTAAGTTCAGCTGTTTTGTTGAAAGAAGATCTCTGAGAGGTTCGAGAGGTCTCCAAGCTCACAACATGATAGTGCCAAGAGTGGAACGATTGATGACAATTCAGAAGAACACCGTTGTGGAAATATCTATGGAAGAGAGACAAGTCTCCGACCCTTCTACGATGCTCCAATGAAGTGAGCGAGTCTGTGAGAGAAGAATCACCAACAAGACGGATTGCCTTTCTCTGAATAGAATCGAGAAGCTTCAATGAATTATTTGGTGCCGAACTCCATACATGAGAACTATATTTCAAGACAGGTCTTATCTGAGCCTTGTAGATCATTAGAAGCTGACGAGAAGTGGAGTATTTCTTCGCAAATCCAAGTTTCTGGGAAGCACCTTTAGTGATCGATCTCACGTGGTTTTCTTATGAGAGATTTGTATATATGGAGCTTCGATGTTCTCGTGTTCCTTTTGTTCGTGAAATTTTCAATTTCTCAATAATTTCTGTGCGAGAAGTGACTCAATCGACTGTTGAATATTCGAAGAACATTTCATTGAACATATCTGAAGGTTTTTGACTTGGATTCCTGCTATCAAGTCGGGCTTACTGAACGAATATTGCATAATTTATTACTTAACTCAACTTAATTACTTAAATATAAAATTTATTCAATGTATTGAAGCAATAATAAAATATCAGAAGTGGCAGTTTTCAGCTGGTTGATAAGATTCTTCCTAATTAGAATTATACATTACACACTAAATTATACACTATCACCCACACCGTAGATATTGTATCAAATATTAACCGGTTTATATCCAGAAGTAGAAAACAACAAAAAGTAAATATAACGCTCACAATATTTAAAAAGCAGCAAACCTCTCAATTATTTCACTGGAATATTTACAAACTTCTCGAAAATCTCCACTATCGCTATCAAAACTCAAACAAACATCGTAAAAATCCAAAATGACTGAAGAGTCAACACAACAACCCCATATAAACACATGCAAACAAGAGTATAGCAATCTAACTATTTAGTGTTCTCGCAAAAGTCGACAGGGGGCGTATCGCTTATTTTCTATCGCGAATATTCATAAGTATTTGATTCCAGTCGTTTTTATCAAAATAGATTTAGAAAAACCGAGTAGATTATCCAGAGAAATAACCAATTTTCTTCTTATTATTTATTTCCAGGTCGGGTGCTTCAGCATTTATCCTTCATTGAAATTGAAGAAAGAGTGCGATCATTGAAAATTTGAAATATCACTTCGAAACTGCGGGTTATTAACTTTTCCAATGACTTTTTTTCGAATAATTATGAACTAAAATATTCGCACGTCCAACACAATTTTTCTGAACCCACCCGCACTATCTGAATACTTTGCATTTCAGGTGACTCAAACCCACGAAGCTTGGCCTATCGTTAACCATCGTACTTGGAGAACTACGAGGGAACAAACTTTGTCCTCAGAATTACTCGCTCCGTCGCACTGTCTGGTTCAAAATGCTGTCTCCGTTGCAATACCTCAGAAGATTCCTACCTATCCTGAGCTGGTCCAAGGAATACGACCTCGACAGGGCAGTTTCGGATTTCGTTGCAGGGATCACGGTCGGCCTTACTTTGATACCGCAGTCCATAGCTTACGCCTCTTTGGCTGGACTGGAACCACAGGTGAATATTCGGAAATCATAGTAATAATAGTAATAGTAATAAAAATAATGTATAACAGAAACGCACTCATTCATCCGAAAAACTTTCAACTATTTGAATTTTCACCTGCACACCCACTTCCTTAGCCTCGTCATGTATCACAGAATAAACAGGAAAAATCAGAACTAACATCAATAGTCCAGTAGAGTAAAATGCGACGGCATATGAGGGTCACTGTAAAAGTGTAAAAATAAAAAATATGTCATTGACAGATTTTTATCTGTCATTGATAGATTTCGATCTGTCATTGACAGTCATTCTGAATTTTGTATATGTTGTTAGGACCTAAACCAATATCGAAAAAACAAATTTGCAATTTCCAAAGTGCTGTGCAAGCGGCGGTGTACCCAAAGAAACATAATTTTTGGGTCTTTTTTCAGTTTTGGCTTAATATCTCCGTAAAGGAAGGATCTGACCGGTATAGTTACTGTACATATTTTCAAAAAAGACGTAATTTGCTACAATTTGAGACTGAGGCGAGCTCTATACAAGCTCTGGTTTCCACGACACAGCTCTTCGAAAATAGGACATTTTTTCTAAAAAAAAAATTCTCGAAATTGTCACTTATTTTGTGAAATATCTCCTTAAATACGAATCCCACATTCATATAAAATTCGATGTGGGATGTGTATTTTAAAAAATATTTACGAATGTATTAACGGAATATTTCATAAGTTTATACTGAATCCTTCAAACATCTTTTATCTATATTCTAATTGTAATTTGTACTCAGAATTTTGAACAAGGTGTTACCTCATAAATTAGTTTACAATTATTTTGGCACAGCCCTTTGTAATATAACCTATCTATCCCAAGAGTGTTAATGTAAATTCGAATGCTTTCACTGTAGAGCTGAGCTCATTTGCCAATCCTTAATGATCCTTGTTGATAAACAAAACCAATAGTCAGCACTTACCTGATGACCGATTTCATCCCTATAATAAGAGCATAGATCGTCATGTCGATTTAGAATGTACCTATCGAGGCTCCATCTCCATAGATATCCAAAGGTTCCTACAGCATCCAAATATAAAGGGTTCTTTTGGTGAATTCTCATTAACGGAAAACATCGAAAGAAAAGACTCCAACTTTAGTGCTTTTTCAAAATTCAATTATAAACTTATTTTTGTAGGATGATAAATAATATCATTAGAGAATTCGTCAAAGTGAATTATTGTTTGATCATATTCCGAGAATGAAGAAATATTTCAGACAGTTCTCCAGGTCTAAAATGGTCTATGTATAATAATAATTAAGGTTATTATTGATAGGATAAGTTACAAAAATATATACAGAAGATATAAGAATGATTATAACTCTCCTATCAAATGGCAGGGTTCAATCGTTGCCCTAGGGCAAGGGATTGCTCTTCCACCCAATCAAACAAAAAACAATAAATGGAAAAGCCTAGCTTTCATATATCTTCCTGGATTTGATGGGTATGGAGCAGTTAAACAAAATGAATTGAATTCATTTTCAGTAAATTGACTCCAACTACGAATGCGTAATATTTAATGACATATTGGAGCTACTTGAAAAACGAAACCGTTCCGAAGATTCCAAATAGTACTGAAAATACAGGATTCAAGATGGTTAAGGCTTTCGCGGTCGCGGTTTCCAGTATCAACACATTTGTTCGGGTTTGTTTTGTTCTTCCTGTTTCGCTGAAGAAGCTAGCCACTCGCGTCAGCGAAACGTCAGGAGGAAATTTCAAAAAACGACGATCTTCAAACCTAAACAACAGAAATGATCTTCAAGATTTCACGACCAAAAAACTCGTGAATCAAGAGAGAGGAGATGCCAATTCGTTCCACTTCGGATTTTTCAAGGTTCTGAGTCTGATTTTTATATCAACACGATCCTTGAGAAAGAAACAGATACTCAGGAGATTTCCAGCCAACTATGATGGAAATGCCAAGGAAAGACCGATTGATGATATTTCAGGATAGCAATGGTGATAGCATTTTATACACAAAAGGGATAAATCGCTGACAATTACAAATGAACTACTGGGACCATGAGTGGAGTATCACCGACAAAAAATAAAGAAATAACCATATAATTTTATCTATAAAATGTCAGTGAAATATCATTGATATTCCATAGAAAACAACATTTCTCACTCATTGATAGATGAGTTATAAAAAAACAAAATCGAGCTATCGGGAGACAAATAATGGTAAAAGATGGAGAGTCAGTTGGATCGAGGCTAAATTGACTGTTTTTGGTATCTGTTGAATGATGCAAGAAATCGACTTTAGCTCTTCTGTTTCCGGAAATATACGAAAAAAATAAACGAGTTGAGGTTCTATCAGTGATAGTAAATATTATTTATCGTATTTTAAACCAAACGTGACATTATATTTTTGGGGGTTTTACTTCTCGATATTGTGTTTTTTTAGAGTTGGAGTATTATGGAGTTTAGAATTTTAGAGTTGAACGAATCCACTGGTGACTTGATTTCATCAATCAATTGAAATCACTTCATTAAAAAAAACTATTGAAGTCACGAGGTAGCTTGTGAGTTGTTTCTCAATGAATTCACGTGCCACTTGATTTCTCAAAATAATCATTCGGTTGCTTTACAGAGTGATAAGCTTTATAATTGGTAGGTATTTGTCGTTGAAGAATGATCTTTGATATGAAATAAGTTTTCACTGTTTCCGGTACTGGACAAAATTAATATTTTGTTCATACACTAAAAGTGGCCATCGCTAAGTCTGATTTACTATTCTTAAGATTTGTATTTTTTCTTTACAAGGAAAATAGTTGCTGTTTTCTGTAACTGAAAAAAAAAGATCAGAAATATAAATCACTGATTGAGTAATTATAAAATCATAAAGGAATTAGTGGGATTGTATTGGTATAAACTACAAAATTCATAAAGAAAAAATTTGGAATATAACTCAACACTCAGTCCAAATTGAATTACTTTTGCGCATCTACCTCTCATCTCTGCTTCTTGATCTAATTTCAACAAGGGGGTGGATTCATGAAAAGCAGATCACACTGTTTTTTTTAGCATTTTGCATCATTTGGCGACTTAGTTCAGTCAGGAAACTTATATCTCCAGAACAAAATCACAACTTGATAACAAGTAATTTCCATACACTTTTCATGACACCTGTCCATGATTCACCTCAATGCAGTTGTGAATACGAATTCTTCAACGTTACTGATTAGATAATAGTAATCATCGTCATTAAAGTTCATAATAATTTCAAAGTCACAATTCTGTCGTTGAATGCTTGAGATAATGAAATGTTAAATAATCGTGCGATGAGAATTACTCATTTCCTTATTGTTCAAGTGCCACCATTATTTCAAATTATACATATGCGCTACATTCTGAGTCTATAGTGGATTAACGATTTTTTTTTTCAAAAATTCATGAGAATTCGGCGCCTACAATTGAAAAATACGTTGCAAACAAAAAAAATTAAAAAATATTCACATTATTAACAATAAATATTACCTCTCATACTGATAGAGATTTTCATACTTTTTTCTTTCGAAATTCTCCATTCGTATAATTGTTCTTCTTCATTTACGACCAGAGTATGTCCATTTTCCATCCTCTCTTGTTCGAAATTTCTCATTTGTCCCAAATTTTGTAAAAAAGCTCCCCATGAAGCTCGAAAAAGACCAGAATTTTTGACATTCAGAGAGAAATATAGAGCATAGTATCTAAAAAAAATTGTTCAGAAGTCGAAAATTGTGCGAGCAATGGATCAACGAGGCCTTACCTTTTAACGTGCGATTACCCAGCACGGTGACCCGGCGAGGATGCGAACCCCGGCCTTCCGCTTGAAAGGCAGATATGCTTACCACTACACTACCGAGACCATATTTGAATTATAGGATGGTAGATGGGAGAATCTCATAATATATTAACTATATCTCGAGGAGTAGATTGAAAGTAGTATACTATGAAGTTGAGAACTTGAAATTTCTGATGGCATTTCAATAAAGGAATTCAATTTTTTCCTAGATTCGTTTTCAAATCACCAATGATTTTTGTAGAATCTTTGAAAGATACTCCCAAATATTTTATAATGTTGACAATTCGTTCAAGCCTAAGTCTGTTGCCAAGTTGTATCCGGCAGGTGAAACCGGTTCTTCTTGCATCATTTACCATTTGGGAAAAATTCGTTTGGTTTTCCATTTGAAGTTTATACCTGGGACGAGTTTTCCTATTGAAAATTTATCAGAACCACCTGTTATTTTTCAGAGAGCAGAGTTTTATTAAGATGATCATATCGATTTTGTTATATCATTATGCTTTACCGACGCCAAAAAAAATACTGAAATATTTTTTATTTCATACTGCATCGTAACAGCCATGTTTAAGTCAACGATTTTAGTCCGGTAATGAGACTTTACGGTATCGAGTCCGGTAAAATTTTTACCGGACTCTAATGAAATGGGGCAAGAATCAAACAATTTATTGTGAAAACACTACAAAATTAATAAACATGTAATTAAAGACAATCTAAACATTAAAAGTAACATGAACTGTGCAATCTGTATTCCCAGTTATTTCAACTTTCGGTAAACCATCGTGAAGAGTGGAACTCGAGCAAGCACTTGTACTAATAATTTCTTTGGATTTCTCAGTTAAGACTTTCTCCTTCCTGGATCATTTTAGCCACTTTGTTCTTTCTTTTCAACGAATCCTCAATATACTTTTCTGCCACGGAGGAACTCTTCCATGTCTTTTGAGAACGGAAAATTCCGCTCCCGCATTTGCTAGTAAAGTCGCCGATGTGCGGCGAAAACTATGGACGGTGTACAACTCGGGATTTGCTAATCCTAGAAATTCCGCCATTTCCTTGGGAACTCCACCGACTGTGTGAATTCCAACGCGCTGGGAAATGCACTTGCCATTACGGTATCCTACGAACAATTTGTTGTGACCTAAACCTTTGGGCCGCAAGGCAACGTATCTTCGGAACAGTTCCAACACACTCTTCTTTGATTCGTTTTTGAGAAAGGGATTGTGATTACCAATTGTGTAGATGTTTCTTGGATGTTATCCAAAGACATTTCATATATCTCTTCGCGGCGACAACCACCAGCGACGGCGATTAAACCAACAATTTAACAAGAACACAAAATAATCAGTAAATATTGGAATGTACATCTAAAATTATTACCTTAGCCAAAAGATATTGTTGATCTGGTGCCTCTTTCACAAATTTTACCGATTCTTCTCTGGTGAGTGTTTTGGCTTGTTTGGGTTGATAGCCAACAGACTGATTTTTAGGGAACGCTCGAAGTTTCGAGAATCTTGATATATCCACGTTTTCATTAAATTGTAGCATGACTTTAACCATCGAATACTTTAACCAGAGTGAAGAACTGGACATTTTCTTCCACTAGAAAATCACCAATAATGATTCCTTCAAAAGAATATTAAGTGCAACTTACCAGATCAAACAAATACGCCAGCATTATTCCCTCATTGATTTCACTGACTGCGTTTACCATTTTCCAGTCTCAAAACTGTTTATATTCGCTATGGTACCTTTAAAACTCGTCTCAAAATTTCTACTCGTACTGTAAAAATGCGTTTCCCGGACTTATGACGTAAATTACTATATTTTATTTCTTGCGCCTTCCAGGAGACTATTCAAAATCGAAGTATAGATATGAGTTTTTGAAAGATACGTGAATCTTCTTTGATATTCATTGAAATTAATGTAATTTCTGAACCTTCCGTCGAAAACTTCCTCAATAACTCTCCTAATGACTGAAAATATTGAGCTAGGCTCCAATTTTTTGGCATTTGATCATTTTCAATTTTATATACTAATACAATACTCGCTTCTTTAAATTTCCAACGAAAGATATAAGTAGCATCAGATTTAGGACTCCTTCACCAAAAAGCCATTGTGCCCAGAAATTAAAACAATTCAGGGCTTTCAAAAATGATCTTTATTCACTTTGTTTCCTGAATATTGTAAAATTTTTGTGTTCGTACGAACTTCGAGATAAAAATACTCCATAATTTCTTTGATGTCTTGTATTAATGCCTATTTAATATTAAGGAAGGATTTCATTCAAGATCGCACAATTCTAGTTCCACGAAAAAAATCATTTGTATAAGATACTAATATTGTTTATGCTCTCTTTGTTTTCAGTACGGTCTCTATTCTTCTTTGTGCGGAGGACTCATATACGTTGTTTTCGGTACTATTCCCGAATTGAGCATAGCACCCACAGCCCTTCTCTCCCTGCTGACGTATTCCTACACGAAACGTCTTAGTTTCGGGAATGTCCAAGGAGCAATTCTGCTATGTTTCTTGGCTGGATGCATAGAACTACTCTGTGGCATTTTGCACTTAGGTGAGTATTCAAATCTCGACACAAATGTGGTAAAAATTAAGAGTAAAAATCATCTCAAAAATATATTTCAATAAGTAACTTTTGGCTTCTCCATTTTCTGAATCGAAAAAACAAGGAAATAGAAAATGTCTATGAATGAAGTAGTTTTTTTTTAAATGATTTTTTTAAACACTCCCTGTTGTTTTTTTTTTGTTAGTATTTCACATTTGATACCTCAATTTTCTTGTCACAATATTATTACATTTAATTCGTTACTCAAAAATATATTTCATATTCGATATATCGATTTTTTGTAACAACATTAGTTTTCTTTGATCAATTAATCCCTCATTTCATTATCGACCAAAAATTTGATTTTGATCTTCCCACTTGTTTTGTATTTTTATCTTTCCGTTCTTAGCAACAGGTTTCAATAGAGGTAATAATATAGACAATGGAAGCCCGAACCATCATTCAATTCCTTCTACATAATTTTTTTCAGGATTTTTGGTGGATTTTGTTTCATCGCCAGTAGTGTCAGCATTCACATCAGCATCAGCTATTACCATAGCCTCTACTCAGGTGAAAGGCCTTCTAGGACTGAAATTTGAGGCCGAAAATTTCTTCTCCATTTGGATGAACATTTTCAAACACATATCAAAGTACAAATTCTGGGATGCCGTTTTAGGTTTATCCTGCTGTGTGACTCTTCTCCTCATGCGTGTAAGTGTTAACAAAATATATCCTATATGAATATGATTCACTAGTAAGTTACAGAATATATAGAACGATACTTGCCTTATTATCACGAAAAATATAGAGCAGCACATAATTAATTCTTTCATTCGAAAAATAAGTTCAACATCTGCTACTCATACTATGATATAAGTTTTGGATTGAGGTGGCCTTTACTTGATGGAAATCCATAGTTAAACATGTGTTTAAAGACATCGCTTGATAAAGATACAGTGTATCGAAACATGTCGCGAAGACAATAAATTTTGTGGAAATTTAATCGTGTCTACCTTATAGCGTAATATGATATAAGTGTCTAATGACGATTATGAAATTTCACATCTGTTTGAAACTTAACCCGAAATCAGGACCGCAGAAAGAGAAGTGGGGCCCTGAAGAAAGTTTTCCGGGAGAGTTTTCAACATATTTGAAGCTACAAGAAGTTTTTTTTTAATTCGGGGCTCTGGTCCATCACTGCCTCTCTCGTACAAACAATATTTGGTCACTTATCGACTTGGATTGTATAACTCTTAGTTAGTCTACATGTTTCTTCTAGGTAATTTCATCTGATTCTCTCTTCTTATCTCTATGAATTCAAATAATTAAATAATTGTCTCACCATCAACCAAAAATCATTGTTTTATTGCAATTATTTTAACACTAACATTACTATTATTTACTGTTTCAGAAAATGAAAGACTATGGTTCCCCGTTGTTGGAGGCCAAAGATCAAAAGAAACAGCATCTAGGAAGAAAACTCATCTTTCTACTATCTGTTTCGAAAAATGCTCTTGTTGTTGTGGGATGCGCAGCTATAGCTATTCTTTTGGATACACATGATCTCAAACCATTCTCATTACAAGGTGAGGAAAGAATCGAAGTATACCCTACCTATGTATTCATTCAACATAAATAATAGAGAGAACAGGACATAACACCAGGAAAGCATATTTACTGGCATTCAAAAAAACTATTACCGGCATAATTTTATTTATTATTGAGATAGGACCAGTGACAGATTTATATTAAATATGAGTGTAGGGCACTCTATTCCTACCGTCCCATGTACCTTTTAGAAATAATAATTTTCCATATATAGTAAGCTTTCTCTAAAATCGGCAGCTCCTAGGACGCTACCGCCTCTAGTCCAGGGCCTATATGGCCTATTGACAAATCCAGGACAGGATAGGACCCAGCCCACGTTAAAAAAATTACTTCAGAAGATACTAATACGTTCACAAAAACTTATTATGATAAAAGTGTATAAGTAATTTTTAATTCGAATATTACTTATTATTCCATAAAAAAGAGATGTACTCCCAACAAGGAAGCTCTATATTAATTAGTGAGGCTCTGGACCTGAGTCAGTTTATAGCATTCATTAAAAAATTTCCGTATAGGACGAAATTGTAGTAACGAAAGAAACGAATGTAAGTGGTATAAAAACATACGAAGGTTTATTTTTCAATTTTTCTGATCTCCTACCACATATAAACGGCTATTTCCATCAATTCATTTTGGTTATAATTTAATAGAATAATTCCCATGTATCTCATTCCACTTATTCTTTCATAACATTTTGTATCGCTGTACCGGTAATTTTAACTACTATGATCTTGTAATACACCTTTTTTTCAGATCGGATAGTCACAGGCTGGCCTAACGTGTCTCTTCCAAAATTCAGTTTGGAACAAAACAACCGAACAATTTCTTTCCTGGACATGGTCTCTGAACTAGAAACGGGGATAATCTTTATTCCCTTCATAGCGATTGTGGCGAATATTGGAATAGCAAAATCTTTCGGTGAGTGACAACAAATTTTTGGAAAGCCTAACTGTTTCGGCGGGTTCAAATTGTATGTTGAGTTGCCTATACGGCAGTATATGAATATTCAGTTAATCGGTCTCCGAAGACACAAAAAACGAAACAGTAAAAAATTAAAATATTTAACTTCACTTCGGAGTCCGTTTTCGTACGATTTAGTGGTTTTGCTAGTAGTCCCGAGAATTAATAAAAGAATAGTGAATTTCCACTATTTCTCTTCCTTTTTTCCATTCCTCCTTTCCAATTTCTTGGGGGAATTGTACAAAGTCGTGAATGCAGAAGAAAAACAACTTCAGAAAACTTTGGTAAGTTTTTGACAGTCCATAAATTGATTTCCAGACAATTTCGTAGTTTTCCAAAACACATTTTGGTCCTTCGAGCCGGATTAACATAGTTCGAGTTAGTAAGTTGTTTTTCTCACATATTTTTTGTCAAAAACCATTTTATATTTTTTCGTTGCTGAATATATCGAATTGAATAATTATTGGGATTGCCATCTCATAGAAGATATCGACTCAAGTTCTATTGTGAGTGCATTTTGTGATTATTTATCGATCTAATTTGTATATAAGCCCAGTCATGCCAAATTCGAATCCCACTGAATTGGAGTTAGATAGACTCAATGCCAAGCGCGAGAATATTTTTAGCCGAGCTCAACTTTATAGACGGAGAGCCAGAGCACAAAAAAATTCTCTGAATTTACCAAGCCTGTTTTTTTATGGCTTATTGCAGTGGTTGTGTACACAAACATACTGCGGTCAGTCAGGCGAAACTGAGAACAGGTGTCTCAGGTACGCTATCGAACCTGCCGTTCCTGCCGAGGTAATAAAACGAATTTACTAAAGCTGATAATCGTTATACAGATTGTATATTGCATATACATAAAAATTACGACAGTCAGTCAGCTCAATATGGGGACGGAGCTGGTCAGTCGGTCGCAATGTATGTACAAAAAATAAATACGGTGCAATTCAAAATGTTTGTGAGGGTATTAAATGCTATATGAAACATAAAAAAAAATGATCAGTTATCGATTTTACTGGATCCACCAACACTCTTTTACTAGATGCTACTTTAACCCGGCATTTTACAAAAAGGTAAAAAAAGGCCTCTTCAATTGATTCGCCAGAGCGCAGATTTTCAAAAAGCCTTCGCCGATCTCGGGTACATAAGCGACAACAACAGAAGTGACGTGTTCGAAAAAATACAATTTGTTTGCCAGTTATATGGCATGAAAAAATTAAAATCAGTGAACAAGGCACGAGTCGTTTTGTTTTCAAAAACGTATAAATGTTCTATAACCTCCCAAGATTCGTTAAAAAAAAAAGGAAAAAATGATGGATCAAGTATGCCACCATGTGAATCAGAATTATTGCAACAATTTTTAAGAGCGAGCTACATTGCAAACATTTGGCGAAATGCACATCGAAAAGTAACCACAGAACTGTCTCCAACCGATCACGGGTGGAAAATAAACAACAATAAATATGAATTTCATTTGGTTCCAAGGCGATCAATTACCACAATTCGTCAAAGATGTCGTCATTCAATCTCCTCAGGAAAATTCAGGTATGAAAATAATAGTGTGGGCAAATTTCAATGCTTCATATTTGATGTAAAAAATAATTTTTTTATTGTTTATAATAACAGTAACTATATTGATTTTTCAGATTCCCAACCCGCAACTCGATCGGAAACGACAGAGCTTGACAATTCTGATCGTGAGAGCGAAATGAATGAATTTGATGATTCGGAGCAAGAATTTTGATGAGTAAATTGAGCAAATATTAGTTGTGATAAATATCATCTAGAAGTATAATAACTGTTATATATTGTTATATTATTATTACTAAATGGCCTACTTACTTATTTCGTTTATCAAATAATAAAGAAGAAAGCAAACCGCCACCTGCGATGCCAAGCCCGCGCGAAATTTTTATTTCTATTTTTGCTGACTGACGGGCGTTGTCCCGCAAAATCGATAACTGATCATTTTTTTTCATATAGCATTTAATACCCTCACAAAAATTTTGAAGTGTAGTAAATTAATTGCACCGTATTTATTTTTTGTACATACATTGCGACCGACTGACCAGCTCTGTCCCCATATTCAGCTGACTGACTGTCGTAACTTTTATGTATATGCAATATACAATCTGTATAACGATTATCAGCTTTAGTAAATTCGTTTCATTACCTCGGCAGGTACGGCAGGTTCGATAGCGTACCTGAGACACCTGTTCTCAGTTTCGCCTGACTGACCGCAGTATGTTTGTGTACACAACCACTGCAATAAGCCATAAAAAAAACAGGCTTAGTAAATTCAGAGAATTTTTTGGGCTCTGGCTCTTGGTCTATTATTATGATGCAGGGTTGGCTTTAGATCAGAATCGAAATGATCAGACGTTTAAAAATTTTAGCGTTCGTTATAATACATTTAATAAAACAGTTCAAGAGCATGAATCGATCATCAATCAAATTATTATATTGAAGCAGAAAATTAAACCCGATGAAGTTCCCAATTATGGTATAGGGGATGGATTCGATGATCTGTATTCCAATATTGAATATTTTGCTAGCAAATTGTTACAACCCATTGTTGCACAGGGTGCTCCAAATTCTAGTGGAAATAATCAAACACGGTCAATTCCGATGCCAAAAACTGAGTTAGTCAAATTCGACGGTGAACATCTTACATTATGGCCATTATTTCACGAAAATTTCAAACATTTCGTGCATTCTAAGTCAGAATTTTTGAAAGCCGAAAAATTACAATATCTCTTGGGTAGCCTATCAGGAAAGGCATTGAAAACTTGTAAATCAATTGAAGCGGTGCCTGATAATTATGATATAATTTGGAGATTGCTGGAAGAAACTTTCAACGATAAAAAGTATTTATTTAGTTTATACCTTGATAGGATTATGAATTTCAGAGTTTTGTCCAATAACCTTCCTATCAGTTTACAAACTTTCTTCGAAAAGTTTGACACAAATGTGTCTGCTCTGAAAAGACTGAAACTGCAAAACTTAGATGATTACATTTTGACATTTATTGCCCTATCAAAATTATCACAAGAAACAGTTAATTCATTTGAGCAAGTTAGAGCCAGTCAAGAATTGCCGACTTATAATGAATTGGTGAAGTTTCTACGTCAACAAAGTAAAATTATAATCAGAAATGACAAACCTCGTTTTGCTTCGAGTAATCCCAAATTCAATAGTTTCAACCAAACAAAACAAATTAAAAGGTATTTTACAAGTAATAATCCACAAATGAATGCCAATAACTCATCGAATCGTGTAGCTTGCAATAAAGCTTATCATTTAATAAAAGATTGCAAACATTTTCATGACTTATCCCAGGAAAAACGTTCCAAATCAATTAAAGAGAAAGGGTTGTGTCTGAATTGTTTTTCGAACAAACACAAAGTAAGTGTTTGCTCATCAAAATTTTGTTGTCTCAGATGTAAATCACGTCATCATACTTTATTATGCAAAAATGACACGACTCAAAGTATTAAAAATTCAGTTGAGGATCAAACACCTTGTTCCAGTTCAAATGATGGGAATAATCATACACCCGACTCACTTTATGTACAAAATTCTCACAGAAATCCGATGTTATCATGTCCAAAAGAAAGCAAACTATTTTACTTAGTACGGGTCTAGTGAAAGTTTTAGGTCGTTGGAATCATGTACAACAAGTTACTTATTTCTTCAAACTACAATCCTTCAAATTACTCGGTTGAAACATTGATTGTGAAAAATATAACAAACAAATTACCGGATATACTTGTTGATATTGCTTATATGGACCATTTGAAGGATATTCCCCTAGCAGATCCAAAATTTAATGTTCCCGGAGTAATTGATGAAATTTTAGGGGCATAATTGGATCGAAACGAATAGTTGGAAAACCAGGTACCCCTGATGCTCTAGAAACAGTTTTTGGTTTTGTTGTCATGGGCCAAACCAAGGTCGAAGGCAATCCCACTGAATACAATAACTTTTGTGCATTTTCAAATTTGGAGTCTTTGGTTGAAAGAATGTGGGAAATTGAGGATAATTTCACTAGTTGTGAAAGTTCCGAAACCGATATTTGTGAAAAGATATTTTGCGAAACTGTCTCAGAGATAAACAAGGACGCTATATGGTAGCGCTTCTATTCAAGGAAGATCCTTCCGATTTGGGTAATTCATTAGATTTGGCCAGAGGTAGGTTACTTTCACTCGAAAAAAGGTTAGAAAATTGCCCTGAATTGCGTCAAACATATTCTTCCATTTTTCAAGAATATCTTAATGAAGGTTACATGTCACTAGTAAAAGAATATCAACTTGATATTCCAGCCTATTATATTCCACATCATTGTGTGTTCAAATCAACCAGCCTTTCGACTCCTTGTCGTATTGTATTCGATGCGAGTATGAAATCTGACAAAGGAAAATCTTTGAATGATATTTTGTATACCGGGCCAAAGTTACAGAAGAATCCAATTAGTATTCCGCTGAATTTTCGATTATTTCCTATAGCTGTCGTCTCAGATTTGCGCCGTATGTACCTCCAAGTCGAATTAACAAAATCTCATAGACGATACCGAAGAATTTTATGGAGATTTGAAACGAAGGATCCAGTTTCAATATATCAGTTGAATAGGCTCAGTTTTGGAGTCAAATCATCACCGTTTCTTAGCCTCAGAGTAGTGAAGCAATTGTGTTCAGATGAATCTGAACGTTTTCCAGAATTAATAGATCTTGTTAATCGTGACATGTACATGGATGATTTTATAAGTAGCTTTTCCAATATTGATAGTGCTCGTTCTATTAAATTTCAGTTAGTTGAATTATTTAAGTCAGGGGGTTTCCAAATGATTAAATGGATATCAAATTCACCCGAATTATTAGCGCAGATTCCAGAAGATTTGAAATGTTCCCAAACAAAGGAATTCGATAGCAGTAATTTCAAAGTTTTAGGTTTGAAGTGGAATGCAGCAAACGATGAATTCGGTTTCGACATGAATACAAAAATTGTAAAATGTACCAAAAGAAATATGCTGTCATTAGTGGCACGTACCTTCGATCCGTTAGGTTTTATTTCGCCAGTTTCCCTGCTCATAAAGATTTTGATTAAGAAACTTTGGGAACTACGTATAGATTGGAATGAAGTAGCACCTATTGAAATTTGTAATATATGGGATAAAATACAAAGTGAATTTGAACTACTCAATGCATTGAAAATTCCAAGACACATTAGATATTTTACAAATAATTCGTCAATTTCTTTGGTTGGGTTCGCAGATGCCAGTATTGCTGGCTTTGCAGCCGTTGTTTATGCTAGAATTATCGACCATTCAAAACGTGTCTATATTTCATTGCTTCGTTCTCAGACTAAAGTTTCTCCTATGTCCAAAATAACCATTCCATTTGTTACGTCACTCATTGACTATTATCACAAGGTTCATTGTCATACAGGTTCATATTTGCTGCAGTCAATGTTGAGACATAAATATTGGATATTGTCAGCACGAACAATAATCCGACAGCGCATTTGGAAATGTAACCATTGTTTTAGAATGAACCCCAAACCTCATTTTCCTATGATGGCCGACTTACCTTCAAATAGAGTAAACGAAGCAAAACCATTTGCTGTTACTGGAGTTGATTATACCGGTAGTTTTAATATAACGATGGGTCGTTATCGAGGAGTAAAATCTCAAAAGGCCTATGTGTGCTTGTTCATATGCTTCACAACGAAAGCCCTTCATTTGGAATTGGCCTCCTCACTTTCCACAGAATTTTCTAGCAGCTTTCAAAAGATTTATAGCACGTCGAGGCAATTGTACGACAATGATTTCCGACAATGGTACAAATTTTATTGGTGCTAAGAGACATTTAGACGAAGTGTTTAAACTAGTCAATTCGCAAGAATACAAAGATAATTTTCAGCGTGAAATTAATATTCATAATATTTCATGGAAATTTAACCCACCCACCGCTAGTCATTTTGGGGGAATATGGGAGTCAAATATCAAAAGTGTCAAAACACATCTCTCGAGAGTTGTAGGTAGTCAACTGTTATCTTATGAGGAGTTTGTTACCGTTCTCAACCAAATCGAGGCACTTTTGAACTCGAGACCCTTATGTAGCCTTTCTAATGATCCCAATGACCCTGTGGCTCTAACGCCAGCACACTTTTTGCATAGTTTCCCATTGAATGCTTTGCCATCCGAAAATGTTGACTTGGAAAACATAAATCATCTCAATCGCTATAAAATGTTAGATGCTTTAGTGCAACATTATTGGAAACGTTGGCATTTTGAATATTTGACAACTCTTCAGTGCAGACAAAAATGGAATACAATTACCAATCCACCCAAAGTAGGCATGATTGTGCTTATTATTTCAAACAATATTCCGCCACTCCAATGACCATTGAAAAAATATTTCCTAGCAATGATGGCATTGCTAGAGTTGCGGTGGTACGAACAAAATTTAGTTCGTATACTAGACCAATTGTAAAATTATGTCCTCTCCCAATGCAATAGACTTGAATCGATATGTATTTAGTTTTAAGTGGTTGATTTTTTTTTAAATAATGGGCTTTCAATGGGTTCGATTGATATTATTGTGTAATTTTTTTTTCAATTAAATTAGAATATTGGAATAGCAAAATCTTTCGGTGAGTGACAATAAATTTCTGGAAAGCCTAACTTCCTCTATTTCCGGTACCCAGCCTGAATTCCTAAATCTACTGTCTCTACAATGACTTTCTTTATTAATTTTATTTTTCTTCCATTCTCCATTGAGTAACTTACTCTTCTCTTTTTGTGTTTATACCATTACTGTTACTGAATATATTCAGTGTTCAACTAACATGTGAGCTTATTATATTGATGATTAATTCTCTAAATTAGCTAATCTGTTTATATATATATGTTAGCATGAAGATTCTCACGGACGAAGTATGATGCGTTGTTTTTTCGGGTTTCATTCCGTGTTCTGTGGTTTTGATCCTCTGAAGGATCATTCTCACAACGTTTCGGCAAAGTCTCATTTGCCATCTTCTAGGTGATGTCTTGAGTTTCGATCTCCGAACTCGACTAATTAATTCGAGTTCTACTTCTCAATATATAGGGGTGTTCATTGATGGTATCTTTGATCTGGGCCCCTCCCACTTTCTTCGTTGGTCCGCCTGCATTTGTCATCGTGTCTGGGTAATTACGTGGTAAGGTCCGATATTGTTCCTCTGGTGTAATCGGCTTGTCTTTGTTTATATCATTATATCACTAAACAAAGACAAGCCGATTACACACCAGAGGAACAATATGGGACCTTACCACGTAATTACCCAGACACGATGACAAATGCAGGCGGACCAACGAAGAAAGTGGGAGGGGCTCAGATCAAAGATACCATCAATGAACACCCCTATATATTGAGAAGTAGAACTCGAATTAATTAGTCGAGTTCGGAGATCGAAACTCAAGATATCACCTAGAAGATGGCAAATGAGACTTTGCCGAAACGTTGTGAGAATGATCCTTCAGAGGATCAAAACCACAGAACACGGAATGAAACCCGAAAAAACAACGCATCATATATATATATATATATATATATATATATATATATATATATATATATATATATATATATATATATATATAATATATGTGCTGGCTGGAACTTCCGGTTGATCCGCGTCTGGAATGATTTTTTTGTCTCCTTTTCGGCTCCCATTTCGGAGCCATTTTCAAGACTGAGTGACCTTGCGTAAGACAACTCAGACCTAGACGCAAGGTCACTCAGTCTTGAAAATGGCTCCGAAATGGGAGCCGAAACGTAGACAAGAAAATTATTCCAGACGCGGATCAACCGGAAGTTCCAGCCAGCACATTTCTAACCGCGGAAGCCTAGCCGAACGTATATATATATATATATATATATATATATATATATATGTGTTCGGATAGGTACCTTTAGTAGCACCCGCTGCTATAAATCCTACCCAACATCCCTCGATACCTCAGTTCGATCTAAGGAGTAGGCAGATTGAGACCTTAGAAAGAACTCGTGACGAGACCTGGGGAGTAGGCAGATTGAGGCCCCGGCGTCAAGTTACAAACCCTTGCCCCCTGTGACAACACCTGAGGAGTAGGCAGATTGAGACCTCAGCGTGAAGTCACATTCACCTCTTGAAAATGGCTCCAAAATCGGAGCCGAAACGTCGAGAACAAAACTCCAGACGCGGTTCAACCCGAAATCAACAACAACATATATATATATATATATATATATATATATATATATATATATATATATATATATATATATCCTAAACCTGTTATTTTATTCACATGTGTATTTTCAGTCGTTTATGGCTCAGTTTCTATATATGAGATTCATGTATTCTTGGAATGAATAAATCTTATCTATATATCTAAAAAATTAGTCTAAGAGCTTACATTCCAATATGCTTACTGTACATGGTCAGTACCAATTAGCAAGATAAGATGAAGTTACTGGCCTGGCTACATATATTCAATCAACCTGATAGTAGTTGGCATTATTGAGAGAGAAAGTAATGCACACAGCCATTTCACTGCCTAGACAGAAAAATTATTTATTCCATCGACGGTAAAAATAGAAAGTACCATAGTACTGATGATATTAATTCTATACAGTGCATTTCTTCAATGTCCCCGCTTTCATTTTTTGAACGGATCTACTGAAGAAATTTACTTGGGATAATGAAATTGATGTATGAATACTATGTTTTGGAGTAAAATCACTACGGAATGGCCAGCTCGCTTGCCAGATTCGACACCTTTAGACTCTTTTATGAGGCTATTTGAAGCAGAAGGTGTACAAAAGTGAACCTGCTTCAATATTCAATGTACGACAGAGAATAATAAATATTTGTGAAAATATCGACGTTGCTGTGTCCGAAAATGTTCGACGTGAAATATCGTATAGGCTGTTCTTATCTCAATACGTTTAAGGCAACCATTTCGAGCATCTTCTGAACTGAACTCAACTTATTTCCTCAAATTATGAAGTCAAACGTCGATGTGTGCAGGCAACTATTTAATTTTCCGCTATTTTGTACTTGGTAAGGATATTGATTTCATGTTCTAGGGTTGTAAAGTATTCGTCAGAAGCTTCAAAAGACTCGAAGAAAGAATGAGTTACCCTCGATTCCCTCAACAAATCTTATCAAGAAATCGTGCGTTCATATGCTGTAAAAATATTCAACTATCTGCCAACAAAAATCAAAAGTTCTAAAACATACAGAATGTTCAGGAAACAACTAAAAAACTGTGAGGTACAGTTTTGGTGAGACGTTCGCGATGACTGATACCAAAGCTTATGCATTTATCATGTTATGTGTTACCATTTTATTTTATTTCATTCCTGTAATTCATTGCCATTCAATACTATCGAATATATTGTCGTAAATTAGTTTGTTGTTGTTATGTACATATCCACATTTAGTTATTTTACTTCATTTATTAGATACCTCCCGATAAGGGTCTGACACATCATTATATGTTTTATGGTTCAATTTTTTTACGCTTTGTCGATGAGATTTTTCATTTTCTAATAATAAAGAATATTTTGAATTTTAATTGAACACGTGGTTGCGAAAAAACGATGAAACATGAACCTGGTGTGAAAGTTGAATCTTTTTGTGGAGATCAATTACCTTAAACATGCCTCAACTTATATTCTTTGTACGCGTTTGCCAATTGAGTATAAATTTTCTTCTCCTGAAGATGCTAGCCCTATTGGCGAATCGAGTCCAAATAATAATAATGAGCCGCCCCTCATCGGCAAAAGTTGGTGTTCATCCCATCCCTTTCTGGCGTTGCGATAGGGATTAGGCGTCCCAGTTAAGACTAAGCCATTCCAATGTTAACCTTGATTCTATCCGTGGTCTCTTCAAGTATAGAAGTGCATGTCTGTTCTACTAGCTATATTTTTCTTGGTTTGCACATTTGTTGCTATAGCTATTCCTGTGAGTCCATTCAAATTCAATGATCAGATCTCGTGAGTAAATTTCACAAAGGTAGCCTTCGCTTGTTTTTAATCCTCAAGTGTACATCTCATAGGCATTTTCCATCTTTGTAGAGGATTGTATATCTTTTGACAACGAAAATGGGCGCAATGATATCTTCGATAGCCACCAGTATTGGAATTTCGGCAAGTACCCTTAACCAAGTAAGACTCAATACACCTTGTGTACAGTTGGGTCAATGCCAATATAGTGGAGACATGGAATTGCAGCCACCATAGCTTTTATTGGTGAGGTTCTCATAGCTCCCGTAGAATATTCATTGGAGATAATGACTGAAGTCACCTCTGACTAGGTAACAATTTATAACTCGATGTTTTGCCACGAAAAAAAAAACAAGCATCAACAAAGGTTGAAAGCTACTTTATTCTTCTCCGATAGTAATGGTAATCTAAATCATATTGTGAGGAGACACGTATATATTCTAATACAATGTGTTTTGAACAATCTTGTCAAATTTTTGTGTCAGGATTGGCCCATATTATAAGATGACTCTTATTTATCTGCGCTCAAAAAACTAGAATCTCGCAACTTGGGATTTTTCAACTTGAGACCATTCTTAGAGAAAATCGAATGCATTTAATCATTGATCTGTCTTCATTTCAGCTCACGGTAAAGTGATAGATGCCACCCAAGAGATGATCGCTGTAGGATTATGCAACATCATAGGTTCAATGTTCTGTTCATACCCTGTGAACGCCTCGTTTTCCAGAGGTGCAGTTGGAAGCGCAAGTGGTGTCAGAACACCAATGGCTGGTGTTTATACAGGTATTGAACAAAAAAAACAAAGTTTTTATATTATTACCTGCAGAAAAAGTTGTTCTTGCTGAAGATGAAAGGGGCATGTTTTCCGTCAATGTTCAATTCTTAATTTTCATAACTATTCAAATTTCCTTATTTCAGAAATGTTTAACCTATTTTTTTCAGGCATAATGGTGTTTCTTGCATTCACCCTACTGACACCTTATTTTCCTTTCATTCCAAAGGCTACTCTGGCAGCTGTAATCATATGCGCAGTCATTTTCATGGTTGAACTGATGATCATACAGAAACTTTGGAAGATAAATAGTAAGTAGAACTGAATTATACTTCCGTTGGTTATACATTCACCCAGATAAGCTTCATGACCTTCATAAACTGTAGGTCCCGGGTACACCTTGCTCGCACGAGTTCTTGAATGAGCTTATGAGGATATCCAGCATGCACATTCCAAATTTTAACTTTTTGTGGATATCAAATACTCTTGAAATCATCTCATTCTGTACATTTCTTTTTTGAAGATCATGTAAAGATAAGGATTTTTGAAATATGAGTTTCTGACTGCAGATCAGTGCTTTAGGCATTCTAAACATACAATAGTCGATAAATATTCAATATTGTTTCAACGTTTTTCGAGGAGGTGGATATGTTAGGATTCCATATTTCATTCCGATGAGAATTTGAAACTTTTTCATTTGGAAGGTTGAGAAAGCATCCTGGTAAATAACTCAAACGGAAGATTTCATGATTATTGCTGAAAATAAGCAACAAAATAATATGTTTTCAAGGTTTGTTGACATGATTGACATCCAAAAAACTCAAAATCTGGAATGTGCACGCCTCCTAAAACAGTTTCCTCTTCAGACAATGATTATTAAATTGAACACTCAAATCTAGATTATGATAAACTTCTATTACGATGGCGTGATATTATGATATGCTGAGGCTGGACCTGATCATACAAGTATCAGCAGTTTCCTGTAGGAAACTTTTTGTTTTCGGACTATCTTTCTTTTTTGATATCTCTATATTGGTTCGGATTTGAGTGCTGTCGTTTTTTGGAATATCTTCGTGACGTCTCGCTAGCGCGAGTGGCTAGCTTCTTCGGAGGCTCATACATCTTGAGTTTGACAACGATGACTGGGTATTACGACTTCGTGTGCTAATTCCTTCAACTGGAGTCGGAGAATTATCATCAGAATTAATTGCAGTACTACCTGCTGTCATGATGTTCGTTATTCTTGAACTTTTCAAAATGGGACTCCATATTCTGTTGAGGTTCACAGCTTCTTCTTTTCTGTTGAAATTTTCCTCGTAGTTGTGGATCTCTATTACCTCCCGTTTCAGTCGGCTATGGTATCCCTGGTCAAGGGCAATGAGTTTCGCGTTTTCAAACAGAATCTTGTGGTTTCCCTCACTGCGTGCGTGTCCCGCTACAGCCGATCTGTCAGTCTGTCCTAGTCTGCAGTTACTTGTTCCTATAGATCTTTTGCTGGTACCGATGTATACCTTCACACAGATGCACGGTATGCGATACACCCATGCTGCTGACAGTGGGTCTCTTTTGTCTTTGGCCGACATGAGGGTTTGTTGTATCTTCTTGGTGGCTTTGAAAACCGTTTTAATTTAGTATTTCCCCAAGAGTTTTCCAATTCTGACTGTGATTTTCGGGATGTTTAGTAGATAAGCGTGTGCAACTATCTGAGCGTCCTCCCTGTTCTGAACCGTGGAACTCTTCAGTTTCATGACCCTGTTAATCTCGGGTACACTGTATCCATTTGATCTCAAGGTCACTCGAAGATGATCCAGTTCTTCCTCCGGATGCTCTGGTGCTTGAAGAATATGTGAACCAGAACATCTGGAGAAAGAAACAACTCGCGCCAGTGAAGCGTCAGGAAGAAATTCCAAAAAAACGGCGGCGTTCAAATCCGTACCAAAGTAGTGAGACTGAGAACCTCGGCCGCGAAAGCATTAACCATTTTATCTTTTTTTTTTGTTGAATATGTGTATTACCTATGGAAATGATGCTTGGACTGCAAATGATCTAGTGTTATGATTAGAAAATAAATCGTCAGTACGCTCTGAAAATTTTCCAGATCCTGGTTCAACACTGGGTTTCCCTTTATTGGACATGAATTAGGCAAATTTTTATTTTAATAATAATTTAATATAATAATATATGTTTATTCGTAATTCAACTCAATGCTACATATGTACAAAATGTATATATAACCTTTTCTCAAGTAGTATTTTTAAGTATTAATGGTGCAATTTTTTTATCAATAACAATTATGAAATCATAATAGGGTATGTTTGAATGATTATTGAGTTTCTATAAAGGAATATCATGAACAGTCAAACAGTTTCAAACTGGTATGAGACTGATAATGAACTTTATTTTGATTACATATTTCATTGAATAATTTTTTTCCAGAATTACAAAGAAACAACAACAAAAAATAAAACAAAATGTTGAAACAAAAAAAGAATCCATTGAATTTCATTTTCTCATATGGAGAAAATATTTTTTTTATTTTGATTTTAAATTCATTGATATTTCTACAATCTTTTATATAAAAAATTAATATGTTCAAGACGTAATTAATCATGTCACTATAATCCCTGTTGATGAATATTATCATGCCCGCTGCTTATTCCTGTCTCCCACAGAGATCTATATATAATGTTTGCTTTCAGAACTGGACCTGTTTCCTTTTTTCATTACGTTATTCGCATGTCTTTTGATTGGAATAGAATTTGGAATCCTGATTGGTATCGCGGCAGATATATTGAAGGTTTTGTACATTTCTTCACGCCCTCCAATATTGGTGGATATAATCAACGTGAGTAAAACTAGTAGGGGTGTTCGGAAACGGACTCTCAATCCCACTTATTTCGAGCTCTGCAATTCGAAGTATTGTATGAACGCTGCCCTGTAAACAATTAACCGTGAATATTAAATGAATAATGAGGTTGAATTGTAAACAATCATTATCGATACGAAACCATAAACAATAATAATTGATATTCCCATTGCCGAAATATTTCAGCAAAATACTTTTGCCTCAGGGGCCTGTTTCATGAGTACATGTCTTGTAGCTACAAGAGAAACACAAAGAAACACGATTTCAAATAATTGTTCTTTACTCGTTTTTTACCTGTACCTACATTTTGTTTTTCTCTTGTTGAGATAGTCAACTTCCAACTTAAGAATTGTTTGATAAATGAAATAGGATATGCGCAAGAAATTTACGCATGTTCCTATTTTGTTTACGAATGTTGATGAGAATTGAGAGGTTATGTTATGCAATAAAATATTTTCAAATCATAGGAATCATTACCTATTCAAGTATATTCATGATATCTGCGCTTGGTATCTATTCTGATGTAAAAAAGTCGAAACCTGAAATTCAAAATAAGCTTTTTTTAATGATATAATCAATGTTCAAATGTCAGTATTGACAAATGACAACTTATCTCTGAAATCTTAGTTTTTTTCATTATTAAATGTTGCATTTTTTTATAAATACACCCTAAATCATTTCTAAGCAAACCGAACATTGATTTCTTGACCAACTTGCAGGCGAACTCTAACGAAAGATACGTGAAAGTTTCTCTGGAGTCGGCAATGCCTTTTTACTCCGCCGAATATATCAGGGAAACGGTACTGAAGGAGATGGCGATCAAAGGAAAAAATTGTCGAAACGTCGTTATCGAATTGGGAGGAATGGAGACTTTGGAATACACGACGACACTGGTAAGGAATATTAAACGTCAAACTTGATAAGTTTTTTCAATTACGATTATTTACAGTGTATATGCGAGCTGATGAAAGACCTGCTGAAGAATCAGAAACAAGTATTCTTGATGGACGTGAAGGAAAATTTAGTGAAACTATTGAGAAACATGAGCGGGAATAATTTTGGGATCATTTCTACCATTGCGGAAATGGAAAACTTTCCTAGAGGTACTTTTTTAATGGGTTGATTGATAATATCTTCTGTTCCTAAAGCTTATATATATATATATATATATATATATATATATATATATATATATATATATATATATATATATATATATATATATATATATATATATATATATATATATATATATATATATATATATATATTATATATATCTGGGTTTTTATCCGTTAGGTATCTTCTGATTTGTTCGACGTTTCGAATTCCATTTTGAATTCATTCTCAAGAAAGAATGGAATTCGAAACGTCGAACAAATCAGAAGATACCTAACGGATAAAAACCCAGAAAAAAAAATCATCTAGCATATCGAAGATCCGTGAAAACATCAATTTCTACATATATATATATATATATATATATATATATATATATATATATATATATATATATATATATATATATATATATATATATATATATGTGTTCGGATAGGTTTCCGCGGTCAGTTGTTTGTTGTTGTTGAGTTCGGGTTGAACCGCGTCTGGAGTTTTGTTCTCGACGTTTCGGCTCCGATTTTGGAGCCATTTTCAAGAGGTAAATGTGACTTCACGCTGAGGTCTCAATCTGCCTACTCCTCAGGTGTTGTCACAGGGGGCAAGGGTTTGTGACTTGACGCCGGGGCCTCAATCTGCCTACTCCCCAGGTCTCGTCACGAGACCTTAGAAAGAACTCGTGACGAGACCTGGGGAGTAGGCAGATTGAGGCCCCGGCGTCAAGTCACAAACCCTTGCCCCCTGTGACAACACCTGAGGAGTAGGCAGATTGAGACCTCAGCGTGAAGTCACATTTACCTCTTGAAAATGGCTCCAAAATCGGAGCCGAAACGTCGAGAACAAAACTCCAGACGCGGTTCAACCCGAACTCAACAACAACATATATATATATATATATATATATATATATATATATATATATATATATATATATATGATGAGTTGTTTTTTCGGAATTGACTCCGTGTTCTGTGGTCTCATCTTGATGATTGGGTTTCGACCTCCGAAAGAATCTTCATGCTAACATATATATATATATATATATATATATATATATATATATATATTCATTTCATCGATTTTGGGTTGAATAGTAGTGGTGAGAATAATAACTGGCTGACTATGGAAATGATTAGGATGTGACTCCTGAGGCTTAATTCAAATTGGCCAATGCGTTTCTTTTGCCATACCTCAAAAAAAAACCGTAAAACATGTTTTTGTGTCGAAGTCTTTCTTCTCCGAAGATTAATATACTTGTAACAAAGAATCTCTGTAGACGAACATGCGATGTTTTTTGGGATATTACATGTTCATTGGTGGATTTCAAAAGCTCGTCAAGAGTATAAAAACATTATTTCATTGACTTCAGTGAACGTACATCTCCCAGACCATTGTATCTATAAATAGAAGACTATTCGGTTGCTCCTTGAGGTCAATAATTTTTGACCCATTTCGTCTTCAATTTCATCAGCCCCAGTTTCTTTAATCAATCGAATATTGATATTTATTTTTGACAAATGTTTGTCGACAAAATTTTGACAGTTTCAAGAGTGAAAATCTATTTGTCCGCCGCCAAGCGTCAGAATTTCTTTTATGGAGCTCACGTATATCGGTCTCTTGAACAAAAAAAATAATTGAATTTTTTGGCGGTCTCAACTAGTTTCGAAGATATGGCTCCCCAAAGAGAGGAAAAACGAGGTTATCGCATATGTTTAATTGTTTTTCTTCTAATTCCGCTCGAAATTCCTCCTTTCTATCAGAACAATATATACAACTGATTCCACCTTCTTCATCACTTTTCAACCACCGAATTATGAGAATTTTTCACTACAAGACTGTGAAAAACAATTTCTGATAGGAAGTATGTTTTTGCTTTCGGGCTATGACAGACAGTTTCGGAGATACTGCTCGAAACTAATTATCAAGATGGCGGCGAAAAAATATCTTCTTCAGCTAAGTCAGTTCAATTAAACGTTCAGGAGACACCTACTGATTATTTCCAGAAAAAGAGAGAGTGCCTAGGTTATTTTTCTCAAATCTGTCTCGTTTTTCCCCTGAACCACAATCTCTTTTTGTTTCTGAGCTTCTGAGGTAGTCAGCCCTCCCAGTCAGAAAATATAAGCGCTCCGCCCATGGCTACAAAGCGGAGCCCCATATCTAATCTGAACATCTGCCCAATCGATAATAAACATAGGTTAGTGTCGTTAGGCTTTGATATCGCGGTCGCGACTTCAATAATCGAATGCCCCTTTTATTGATGGTTTACTCGATGTTGAAACATTGTTACAGAACGTAATGAGGATCCCAAGAATTGCTTCTCCATGACAGTGAAAGACGCAGAAAGTGCTGAAGATGCCGGAAAAACGAAGTTGTGATATTCGTATACGAATTTTTATTTAGTGAAATTTTTGAATGTATCAAAGCTCAGAAGGTTGGTTTCCTTTGCCTTGTCTCACTACTGAAGGACTGAAGCTGAAGGTACCTGCCTATCAATAACAAATCAAGATCTAGTTTCAGTTTCCGGTTGAGTCACCTTCCAGTGGCGTAGTTCAAGCAGAACTCTCCAAAGATGCAATCTCATTTTGGAGAAAACTTCGGTTGTCAAAATATATGCATAAAAACTCTGGTGTGTTGACCTATACTCAAAAAATAGTAAGCTCAAATTCTCTGTACCTCTAATTCTTGATTTGGAACAATTTCAACTTAATAAATCTGGTAACGTAATATCACATTTTCTGCACGCCCCACGGCAGTTTTGTAGGTTTTAGGCATTTGAAAACACTCGTCTGGAAGAACTTTTATTCTATGATTTTATTTTATCGTTTTTCTTCATTTTTACTAGGCACGTAACAATCATTGTCACTAATGCTAGAAAAAATATGTTAAAGTGGGAGATTCTGGAAAACAATCAGTAAATCACACAAATATAACTTCTAGCCAAGTAAGTTGAGAAAGGTCATTCAAGGTCAAGTTTGTTTTCTTCATCGTCAGGAAAATCTCGCGTCCTACTATCAATTGCCATCAATTTTGATTCTGGGATTTTCAAAACTATCTTCTATTTTCGAAATATGTGTTGAAACTGTCATATATTTTCTGACATGAAATAATTTACCTGCGGTAGCTACTCAATATATTCTGGAGATGGATATTAGATTCGGCACTAATAACACCGCAAACAATGCAAAATGCTCAATTACAAAAGTAACTCAGAGGTAAAAAATTCACTCAACAATAGCAATAGTAACGTTAAAAACGTGGGAAGTACAACGTGAAAAGAAACTAACAAAACTAATTGAAATGAATTTAATATTGAGATTATCGGAACTTCCAAACCCATTCAAATTTCAAATGCTTCAAATCGAAGTATCAAACTTGTCTGTGAGGGGTTCGCTTTCTACACAAATTTTGGGTATAAATGATTCTATTGGTGAACGAAATATCCCACCGGAGTTTGAAATTGCGTCTTTGAAAATTCGCATTTGCATCATCACCTACCGTCAAAAAATGACTAAAACAAAAGCATATCGGTCAACGCAACCAGAGTTCTTATGCTTGGAAAGTTTAGCATGTCAGAGATGAAATCTAAACAAAATGTTGTTTCCGTCAGGAATAACTCCTAACAATGGAAGATATTTTTTAAATGAGGAAAACGATGTCTGATGACTAACGTCGATGTGCCATATCATAGAAATTTAAGAACCTCCCATCAATATGTAATATACATAATATTACATAATACATCGTATAAAAACAGTTGATAAACTAAAAAGTTTGCCCATCATACAGCTCACAGAATTTGAAAAATTTTATTGGTGACAGATATTATCAACCAGAATAATCCGTATTTTTTTCCTTCATAATGATCAGAGAAGAAAAATTCGATTTCTTTCTCGTCAACTTGATTGGCAATAAGCTTCCATCTCCTGAGGATTGAAAGGTTTTGCTGATCTCCTTGGTTGACAAAACCCGCGTCGCAAATACTCTCAACTTGTCAACCAAATGAAAAATGAATTATAGTGTTGATTCATTTCATGATAATGCCAACTAATGCTACTAAAGAGAATATATTGTGGGTTGCTCCAATACAAATCCTGTCAGTACGGTGGGTACATCGAATGTACCAATTTGGCTGGATAGCGTTAAAGATTTTTTTGGGGTTTTCTATATTTGAAAGACCAAACCAAAAATCATCAAGTTGGCTCGAAGCTCGCTATTTATCATTATTTATCTCCATCCCATCTGTAACATGCCGCAATATTTATCTCAAAGTAGACAAATGCTGAATTTTTCTTCAATGGAATTGTATGTGGAGAACAGTTGGAAAATCACAACTAAGCTATTTAGGACCCCTGATATAGCAATGAAAAATATTTTTTGAATAGTGAAGCTAGGCAAAGTTAAAAAACCTACACTGTTTCAGTATTATACAAAAATGTGATCATGAGTTTTTACAGTTGCTGAATATAAGTTTTGTTTTTTTAAAAAAAAGTGTTTGAATACCTAATGATTGACTTAGTGATTTCCAACGTGATTTCTATGGCTAATAACAATATAGTGTAAATGAGGATCAGCGGTTTGTTAACGTAAGTACATACGACATTATGGTGGAAAATAGGGGAATTCATTTCCCGATTACTGTTTGAAGTCATTATTTTGTGGTGGATAGATTTTTTCTTCGTAGTTTTCTGGGTTTCTGATCTATATATAAACGAACTGTTTTTTAATTGACTAAGCAACTTGTAGGGGTAGATAGAAGTTTACCTTTCTACACCTGTATTGATTACAATACTAATCTTTATTATTTCAGATTGTGGTAGGTGAGAAACCCGGAAAACTACGAATACAAGATTTCATAATGTGATTTATTACCTGACAAAAACTATATCCTTATTCACTTATATCACTATTTTTGTTCGGTTTTGAAAGCCGTCGTTTTTTGTAATTTTTTCCTGACGTTTCGCTCGCGCGAGTGGCAAGCTTTTTCAGAGGCTTATCTTGCGTTTGACCCCGATGACTGGGTATAACTTCTACTCCAGTCATTACGTCGGGAAA
>JAVJAQ010002710.1:0-36078 GCA_032362365.1 Zygogramma bicolorata
CAATATTGATTCAACTGAGACAAAAATTCTCAAAAGGATGCAATGGAAGTTCTACATATTGAACAACTCTCACATGTTATCGAACAATAAACAGAACAAGATAAATGTTAACAAGGCATGAACCCTACATTTATTCCATTTTCCTATCAAATTTCACAAGTAATCCTGTGATATATAATTGTGGAATTTTTGAGGACGAATTCGGATTTTTGATTTTCTAAAAGTTGGCATTAGTCATGATAAATTTGATGCTGAGTCCAAACTTCAAGCCACCAATGATACACCTCAGGTCGCAGTAAAAGCACTTGACTCTATCACTTCTGTCTGTGTAAAAATCTCTACTTCATTGGGAAAATTCAATACTTATGAAATATCCAAGAACATGACTTGAACCGAAGAGATATAGCCTAGTACACAACATGAACAGTGTGATATCATTCAACTTGATTCGAATAGATCACAATTGAGAGTGAGAACATACAAAAATCCTGAATGAAGCAAATGTTTCAGTCGAAAACAGCGAATATATCGAAAAAAATCATTCCATCTCAAATCAATAATAAATGCAGAACATATGAACGTAAGGTTGAATGAATCCAAAAGTTTAAAGGACATTCGACAATTGCGCTAGTTGAACGAAACAAATGACGAACTTATCAAAATCGAGTCTAATTGAATACGTAACACCTGCAGAGCCTATGAGGTCTGGACAAATGAAACACAACAAATATATCCGAAATTAAGGTTGGAGACCAGGGCCCAGACGCATACATTACTCCAACATATGTATGCCAAAACGGACTGAAAACTGAAATCTCTAAGTTCAGACAAATGCAGAAGACTACGAGAATACATGACGAAGCATATCAAAAATTAATTATGGCTGAATGTGATAGTTTAGATTGGTACAAGAGAATCAAGCCATGACGTCTGAAATGATTTTCAACAGCATTTATCAAGTTTGGACGGATACAAAGGACCATTGAAAGACATGACAAACTCATCGAAATCAAGTCTCAATTCTGAATGAAACAAGTCGTAAAACGAAGCAATAGCTCGAAATACACGTCAAATATTTCAAAAATCATATGTGAAAAACATGCTGAAGTATAACTCAGTCGAGTCTAGACGAACGCAAATATCTATAACGCATGGTGAATATATCGAGTTCAAGAAGTAATGCAGAACTCTGAATGAATCGAGTCCAGTTGATAGAAATGGCTTAGATGAGTACACAACTATCATATAAAACCTTCACTCCAACTAAGTGAATCAAGTCGAAATGAATGCGTGAAACCGAAAACATAGCAATTACACAGAAAACTCATCGAAATCAAACTTGAATTCCAAAATAAATCTATTTGAGACAGAAATATCCATCCAACTGAATGACAGTTCAGTCAATCGAACGCCAAAGATTGCTTCATTCCTGCTGAAATACATGTGAAACTTATGAAAAACTGAGATTGAAAGCAATATTCTCGACAGTCCATCTGAGTGCATATGTGTGAAAATGAATACCAAAGTTCAGAGGAATGAAGTTGATCAATAGGGATCAAGGTAAATATGCTGAAAAACAAACGATACAAAACAATGATTTGACCGAATGTTCTGCAGATACACTGAAATTGAGAAATAATAATTTCGCCTGATGTCCGGCAGATATACATAAATCGCAAAATAATATCAGCATTTCGGAAAAAAACAAGTGCATATCTGAGCAATGGCACAACAAAGTTCATATTATAAATTTCGAAAAATGAGTATGAAAGAATGTATTTGTCCCTGCGAATCAAGTCCTAATGATTGCAACTAGCCCACATATTGAAATTGTGAAATTCCTAAAGAGTTCAGATGGAAGCAATTCACTCTCACGAATGTCTACTGAATGCTGTATGAATATTTCAAAAATCATATTAGAGTAAACGTCAAAATTCATTTCTATCAACCAAACTCACATGAATACGATTCATTTGAATCAATGAATGTGAAAGTCCAACATATTAAAGGATCATGTCTACAAAATTCCAACTGAGTCAATCAATTTCGGATGAATGCAAGACCGCAGTTCAACTGATTATAATACGACGAACATCGAAATCAATGCCGTGGCAACGCAATATTTCAACTCGGTTATTTGAATTGTAATGGTGAAATGATTGAAAAACTCTGGTTTGATCAAATCTAGATGGTTCTGATGAATTCCTCAACACCAGAATAAAGTCAAAAATTATTATCCCAATGGAGACTAATGCAGAAATCCAGTGAAGCCCGCAACGAAGTCATCAAACTCAACCCTGCACGAATGCATTAATTCAACTGAGGTTCATACCAAATATACCAAATTTCAAATTCGAATGAACAACGCATGTAAAAATCGAGTCCAGATCACTGCAAGAATCCAACTGAATGAGCCAAATTCTGATCATAGCCATTGCTCAACAGAATATAGGTATACCAATCACATCGAAAATCAAATATAAATGACGGTATCGGTCAAGTAAAACAAACCGAAAATGCTTAAAAAATGTAGAGTTTCATCGGATGATACCCTCAAAATTCATTAAATTGTGACGCTGAAAATACTTGTGCGAATTGTATTGGATTGATTTAGGATGGTTCCATCAAAGTTCAAATATCAAACGGCATAACTATGAGAAGGAATCGGGTTTCTTATATTTCCAATATTACTAGAAATCAAAACGAAAATACGAACGTATTGGACAAAGGGTTAACGGACTTTTCGACGCATTAGGCGAAACATCAGACGTTTTCAACAAAGCGTTACGTGCATTTAACGAAGCGTCAGATGAATTCAACGAAGCGTTAGTCGTTTTTAATGAAGCATTATACGCTTTTTACGAAGCGTTAGTCGTTTTTAACGAAGTGTCAGACGCAATTAACGAATTTTCAAAATTGAAAGAACGAACGACAAACCTTTATAGATTCCATTATTGTAGGGCTACAAATGTATTCTAATTCGTATACTCATATAACTCAAAATAAACTTTCTACAGGCCAATCTTTTATTGTTCTTCAAAGTACTGATTTCATGTTTCTCAAACTGTCGATAATTCCCCACAGAAGAATAATTCTCATCCAAAATTTCATCAAACTGTTGAAGGAGGGTTAAGAAGAAATAAACAAGCAACTGACCTCAAAAATGACATAGTTGAGGGGCCTATAATTCGCCTTATATGGATCACTCATTTTGCTCCATTTTTTCTTGAATTTTCTTGTACTATTCAGTCACCTCAACTTTCCCTATCCTTTTCCTTATTCATCTATTATTGGAAACCAATGGTGTGAATACCGCGATTATATACCATTACTTTTCCATTTTTTCTCATTTTTCCCACACTTTCAAGAAATACTCAACTTTCTATTTTTAATCTATCATTGGAAACCAATGTTATGAATAAATCGATTATATGCCGTCACCTTTCACTCGTTTCTCAATTTTTCTCGTACTATTGAGAAATCATCCCAACTTTCTTTCAAACTATCATTGAAAACCAATGGTGTGAATACAGCGATTATATACTTTTCCATTTTTTCTCATTTTCTCCCGCACTATCAAGAAATACTCAACTTATCCATTTTCAAACTATCATTGGAAAGCAATATTATTAATACATCGATTATATGCCGTCACTTTTAAATTTTTTCCCAATTTTTCTCGTACTATTGAGAAATCAACTCAACTTTTTTTCAACTATCATTGGTAACCAATGTTATGAATACATCGATTATATGTCGTCACTTTTCACTTTTCCTCAAATTTTCTCGTACTATTGAGAAATCAACTCACCTTTTTTTCAAACTATCATTTGAAACTAATGTTGTAAATACAGCGATTATATCTCGTCAATTGTTCGGAATATTCAATTTTCATCAATTTCAATTTTTTTTATCGGGGGTTATATCCCGAGTGCACCAAGTTTAATCGGTTAAAATGTGTGCTGCAATTCCATGATTCTCGAAATTTTGCTTAGCAAATGACTTGGATGTATGATAATTTGATATATTTGGATTTTATTTCAAATTATTATACACGAAAGCATTTGCTTGAAAGCAAAATTTTGAAAATTATGGAAATGCACGCATTTTGGTCGATTGAACTTGGTGAAGGAGGGATATATGTTTAGATTATTTCCAGAAAACATGTAAACTCAGGAAACATCAAAATCAACACAGGAACATAATAGTACCAGAGATAGTACCTGAAAAGTGATCCAAACGCCCGGTTTATTTCGAACATTTTAATCGGTTAAAAGGTCTAGTGCATTAAATCGCTGTAAAAATCTGTAAAAGCAGTCTAGCCTTCAACTGTTTCATCGTTTATTCGCATTGAGGGAAATAATCACCATTATAACTTATTTCTGAAAATCATCTTACAACTATCATTGGATACCAATGGTTTGAATACAGCGATTCTAGATTCTATGCAGTCATTCGTTTCAACTTTTCATTTGTTTTCAATAGTTCCCGTGAGTATAGACCGCGGGCATATCTGACAGACGACAGTATAAATGATAGTTGTTAATCCAGCCTGCTGGACAAACAAACGGATCTACTAATGCTTGTTGTGCATTTGTGTGATATTTGAAAATATTTTTTCTCGATAATAACTCAATTTTGAGCGAATGTGATGTTTCAATCCATCGATTTCCTTCTATTTTCGACAATAGAAAGAATATTAATCCTCTTGCTGTTAAGAGACGTGAATTGTGGATTCAAGCAACTAGAAGAGCAGATTTGAGATAACTGATACTGATAAGTTGAAATGGGCAACGGTATATTCATTCATTCTGTATCTTAGAATTGCAATTATAATCTCATCGAATTACCAATGTTGTTTATGGAAATACGATTTGTTTGTCCAGCAGGCTGATGCATGTGAAATCACATGCCCGCGGTCTATTTATATTTATCACCAATCAATTGAAATTTAACCCAACCCCTCTGAGAATCGTCTTGAAACTATTATTGGATACCAATAAGGTGACTACAGCGATTCTATGCCATCAGTTGTTCAAAATCTCCAGTTTCTACATTACACGACTCTTATATATTTCATCGCTATCAACGATGCCAACTGAACATTACATGCATTTTCCATAGACGAAAGTTAATTTATTTTCCAATTGTACGCATTTCAAATTCGACTTGTAATTTTTCTCGGTTGTGATTTTCAGTTTCTGCGAAAATTGGATTGCACGCTTATATCATGAGCTTCGTTGTTATTGATTATATTTACACTTGGTCGTTTTCGAGTTGATGGCATTTTACGAATATTCTTCAATATTTCCTAAACTATAGATATTACAGGAAATATGAAGCTGAGTTTTTCAAAGCACTCGACGAGATCTACAATTCACCTTATTCGACAAATTTCAATTAACTCAGTGGTTTCAGAGATATATCGTTTTATTTTCATTTTTTAAATATCCGATTTGAAATTTTGCTCAATATTCCCTGTACTATTGATATTAGAGGAAAAATGTATCAAGGTTTTCTATAGTTTCACCTTGATGAACATTATTCTACTCTTGATGATTTTCGATTCTCCCATTCGCTTCCGAGATATTTCAACATTGTAACGAACGGTAGGGTTTGTAATTGTTATTTTACTTTTATTGCTCTTCTAGGTACCCACAATAATCCCTCAATATTTTCTTTCTGACACTGTACCTCTATTTCAACCTATCTGTATCAGTTTATGTTTACAGAATAGACAACTTCACAAATTTACAATCCCACCGCTCTGTTACTAGTGTGGTGATTAATTGCTGAAATGATATTATTTTTGTATTATTTTAACATTATCATTTGCTTATCAACACTTTTCAACTAGTTCACACTTTAGCAAAAATAATCCCAACACTAGATCAGCAGATGTAACGGCTGCGAGAGTTATTGTAATTCTGCATGAACGCTTCTAGTATCTTATTTCTCTTTTTGTAAATCATTTATCAACAATCACTTTATGCTTTCCTCAAAAAAATTATATATCAGATTTACAATTTCCCTGCAAGTTACCAGATGGAATAATTGGATAAAGGCTTCTGAATTCATTAAGGCAGTCGATGTCGCCAGATGATGAGGGTAATTTCACGTCAAATTTTGGATGTTGAGGCTATTTCCGAAAGTGACATAAATTCGGCCCTTTGCACGAAGAAAGGGTCTTTAGTGAGAAACCAACAAATTTATTTCTGCTCCCTCGTATACTCTGAAATCTGAAAAAAGGGCGACTTGTTGAAAATGAAATTCTCTGATAACTTCAAGCAGTATATTAGCAAAAAATAAAAATAGGAACTGAACTAAAATAGATCAAAAAATAAAAAAAACAAACAAAGTTTAGTACTCTGAAATCAATCATTGATTCAATTGAATTGATGAACAAAAGGCATATGCAAAAAATTTAAATAAGACCAGCAAGATCTTCTCGGTGAAAAAAAAATTATATGAAAAAGCTGCACAATCGGACAATATATACAATATATATATATTATCGGGCGCCCTAAGGCCCATCTCAATAGCTTTTATATATATCAGAGAGAGTCAGCAAGGTCCCTAAATATGTGATCAATGTTTCTAGATTCAATAGAAAGATAATGGGTTCTCTTCCCAAAAGTGAATAAAATGGTTATTTACGTTAACACACAGCAAAATTGACATACCAGTTGATCCTCTGTCTACCTTGTATGGCGGTTTCTTGGGCGACTCCCATTCCATATTTTTTCTTGGTTTCCGAATACGAATATATTCAAAGCCAAACGACACTTATGCACACGAATTACTAATATTCTTATTTTTCCTGATTGTAATTAACTTCTACCCTCGTGACTTGAGACGCGACCCCATAATTTAGGGAGGGACTACGAATTCCCCCCGCGCTCAACGCGCGATTTCCTCTCGGAGATCTCTCGATCTTCTTTCTAGCGCGACCTACGTTCATTTACCCAGAGCGACTTTTCTTTTTGCCCATCATTTTTGCAGATTTTGCAAAAATCCATTTTCAAAAAGTTTACACATTGAAATCTCATACCTCGTCTAGACTGAAACAAAGACTTCTTTCATTGGGTGTTTCGTGAGAGGAATTCTAAAATGAATTTTGATACATTGTATATGAAGCTTTCGTATACAGGGTGCGAATACTTATATTGAGTTCACTTAAAAATGCTTAGCATTACAACATTTAACAAAAATGAAAAAACAATTTCAGAATTTTTCCAATACTCTCCATTTTCCGATTTTTTTAGAAAAAAATACTTCAACCGAAAGTTTCTGATTATCATGAGACCTATACGACAGTTTTACTGTTTTTTGATTCCGAGCAACGGTATGGTCTACAGAGTGTTTAAAAAAACTGACACGGGATACAAAAAAAATCATAAAATCCAAACTAATTTTTGTAAATTTTTTTTCTTCAAATAAAAGTTGTAGCAGAAGGTTCGGAAATTTTATCGATAGCGAAACTAAATTTCTGCCATCGGAACTGTATTAGCCATGGCAAAACTAAAAAAAAATGTCGGAAAATGCCGGAAAAACTGCTTTCCAGTTTTCCGATCCTTCCGGAAAACAATTTCCTACGGGGGTCTGATTACGGTCTGAGTTTCAAACCGGCATCTCTTTCCGTTCGACCGCTAACGTGTTATATAGAACTTTTTCCCGAAAAAACACTTTTCCAGTTTTTCGAGCCCTTGGGAAAACAATAGGCCCAATAGGCCTCTGCACCCAAACAAAGGTTAAAAACGACCCGAGTTTCGAACCGGCATCTCTTTTCGTTCGACCGCTATCGTGTTACATAAAAAATTTAATTTCGACCGGAAAAACTACTTTCCAGTTTTCCGATCGTTTCGGGAAAGAATAGGGTTCTGTATCTCTTCGGGTCTAATTACGGTCCCAGTTTCGAACCGGCATCTCTTTCCGTTCGACCGCTGTCGTGAATCAAAGAAAAACCTACACCGGACAGACACACACACAAACAGACAGACAGACAAAAAATCAAGTTGGGCTAAATCGGCCTATTTTTGACGCTGATCATTTTATCCAAATGCAATTTTTCGATATCTCGTCGAATAAAAAAGTTGGGCCGGCTGCCCAGTAAAAATTGTGGCCGCTGATATACACCGATTAATACTTTTCGATGTATAACAAAAACAAAAAAAAACATCATGTGAGCCAAATTTCATATTTACGATACAATATCTGATTCAGTTATACACACGATTCTGTGGGTGAGTTGAAACATAATATCTAACCCTCGCAAAGGACTTGTTACTGTGACCTCTGATTCTACGAGAATGTAACTTATATTCTTCCATAAATCATTAATATGTGAGTCATACTGATGTTGAGAGATATTTTGACAGTGAAAATAACCACCTACCGATTCCAAAGCAAAAATGTTCAATAATTACTAATTAAATTTTAAATACTAATTAATATTCTGTCGTGAAAAGCGGGTGTATGATAACGTATACTTATGTATTAATGATATGTTTTGGAGAAACGTTTTTGTTATTCTTATAGATTTATTATGTTTGAAAGTTATGCATATGAGGCCACACCTCTTTTGAAAATTATATTGCTGCAGGGCCTTAATACCCACTTGTTCAGATTGATATTAATTATGAAGTAAAAAATTCAGGCTTGCAAATGAAATAGATTATCTTTAATTACAAGTTGATGATGAAAATAATCAACTCGTTTGTTACTGAAATCATCTAAATGAATTTCATGTAAAATTCAAGTTCCATCACAGGATAATTAGATCTCTGACACTACTATAATCGATTATATTTATACTTTTCTAGATTTTGCACAGCAGTTGATTGTGAATGCAAATCATCAGTATGAAATTGATGCATTTTATGAACTTCATACTACTCCAATCATATAATTATGCAGTTTTAGGATATGCTCGTTGGCACTAACTTGTTTCGTATACCTAGTATAATTAATTCAAAGTTTAATTGAACGTACTCAACATTGCGGGTCAACACAGAACTTTCGGAATTATCCACCCAACAATTACAAATTCGACAAAGTTAGTTGGTAAATAAAGAAAGAGCGCTGACTTCTGTTCAGACCTGCTGAAGAATCAAAGAGTAGAAGAATCAACAGAGTCCCAAAATATGATGTTTGAATATCTGAAATGATTTCAAAACCACTCACTTTCAAGTCTGGTCACGCCAAACATTGATCTACATCGAAAAATACCGCCTCGAGCACTCATCGAATATGTTAATTGCATCAGGAAATATGGTGAGGGTATCATGCCATAATGAATGATGTGAATGGGTTATTTCAATAAATACAGAGTTTTGAAAGTAGAAAAACAGATTCATAAAACGATATCATTTTCTCGAACTGGTTTAAGTAATGACAAAAACCTGAAAAGTTTATCAGATGCGTTTGAACAACTGCTAGCTGTACCAAAATTTTGCAAACGTTACTGAACGAGTTCATACTAGAAGCATGGAATAAATCAAATCAGACTTGACTACATGTCAGCAGAGAATTTCTCAAAAAATTTCGAGCAGAAAGACTAAATGAATCACGAATATCATCAATGGAGAATGGAATATTTATAGGAAAAAAATATTTTTATGAACTTCATCCTTACTTTGACACTGACTTCAGTGACTAAATTCAAAATGGCATAAATTCATCATCATAAATTATCATTTTCTCCTTGATCAACTTATGGTGAGTATTAACTTTTCTTATATCTCAATAAATAATTTTTAAGCATGCGCTCTTGGGTGAAGTACAGATTCTCTCATGAATATTTCTGTGAGTTGTGAAATATAGTTTCTTTGAAAATGAATGTATGGAATCAAATTCAAACGGAAATGTGTTTTTCCGTTCATTCGAAGAGGTGACTAATTTGACTAATTTGAACAACCATTAAGTACTAAGACTGTCTATTTCATATCATGAAATTGTGGTGGATTAAATGCCTCCTTGAATTAGTTAGGAGAGGTTTATGAGTCAAGTTTAAATAACAAGGTGATTGTTCACCATTTGAACAACACAGGAGGTATTGGTCCATATATTCGCCTTATACATCCTGTGAAATAATATAAGTGACTTGAATTTAATTATTCTCATCGAGATTTCAGAAGCTATTTTCTATATTTAACATTCCGTTTAGATCAGAATTCGAAACATAAATGAAGTTTCAATAAGTATATGGATATTATAATTTGAGAGTAATCCCGTTATATTTGACAAGCTGTTGGTGGTTGTATGCGAGCGTGTTCCAGGACAAATAATAATCGTCAATTCTTCAAGAAAATTCATAGACATTTTTTTGTTTTTTCGAAGATGGAAAGATGTACACAGCCCGGGAGGTAACGACAGATTCCAATACACCATTTCATTTTTTTGGATGAGTTATGAGTGTAATGCATAATAGAAATCCGAACGTCAGCCTGCGCACCCCCACGACAAGGGGTTACAGAAGCGTCACAACTGCAGCAAAACAAAAAATTATAGCCGCAAACGCGAAACTGGAAAAATATCGTCTGACATGTTAATTCCGCAACAAAACTTGTCTGCCACTCACATAAGTAAGAGCAAAAGAAAACTTATTTCCGCAAGGAAGAAATTATTTGGGATACCCCTTTTTATATTAGCAAACCCAAATGAAATAGTCTGAAACGAATAAGATACAACAAGACTTGTCTGCGAAGGGTATGAAGTTGCGCTCGGCATGCAGCGTGTGAGCACCGCGGCTACGACGCGCGACGGTGCATCATTATCGGCCTGATAGGCCAGTAGATATAGACAACCAATGCACAATAATTCCAAAAGTAGGTTAGTGCGTGAATTGAAACAAATTATAAAATTTTGCACAAGCCTTTGATGAACAGAACATTGTTTAAATGGAAAAAACGTTTTAATGCAATATTTTCACACAGAAAAGTGCAAAAGTTCTGCAAACTAGGAATACCGCTAGTAATATTATTGTTTTACAACATGCATTGAGTTTGCAACCTTGTTACAGTTACGAATCCTTATGTTTGTCTCTTTTGTTGTAGTTTTCCATTGCAATTTGTTACAAAAAATTACAAAAGTCCTGGCAAATTCATAGGTGAATGAAAAAATGTTCAACATAGTTCCTTACATTTGCAACCATTTCTGAAAAACGGGATATTTATTTATTAAACTTTTTCCCTCAACGCCGCCATGTCGAGTACACACAAGTATTGAGATAATTACAAAAGTTTTTATATGTGGTTGCAAATGAAGATCAAATCGGTCTCAGTGGATATGAAACTTTGCAACCTCTAACTTGAAACGGAACCTTGAGTATTCAAGAAATACTAATCGATATTTTACAACCCCAGGAAGGGACTTATCACAATTATCTAGCTGAATACTTGATTATCATTCGGGTTATGCCTATTACATATTGTACTGGTCTATTGGATCTGGATTCCTCTATTAGTAGATATCAGTGCTTGATATTGTTCAGTTGTTCGTGGTATATTTTATTATACATCGATTATTCATTATTAGGTGTATATCAGGCGGCCACGACTTCACCGGGCAGTGGACCCAACTTTTTTATTCGAAGTGATATCGAAATATTTCTATTGGATAAAATGATCAGCGTAAAATAATAGGCCGATTGAACCCAATTTGATTTTTTTCTGCATGTTCGTGTGTGAAATTTTATGTGAGAAGATAACTATCGAACGAAAAGAAGTATCGCTCGCAGCCTTATTTTTATTTACATCAGAATCTGTATGAACAAACAGAGACGGCAGCTGTTCATCGGAGAGCACTATGGGTTCGTTGTAAAAATGTAATAAAGTTAATCAGAGTGTAGTTTTGATATCCGGGGGGTGCCACACAACTAACTAAAAGCTAAGAAGAAGGGTACTTGATCGTCGTGAATTTCAAATACTAAGCCAAATGTTATGTTAAACGATATTAACAACTATGCTCTGGTTTCAATGGTCACAGAGAATCACAACAAAGATACAAACAAAATTTTGTACTGCAACTGTGTATTTTAATTATTCAGGTTGTTTGATGACAAGGATAAAGATATACATAGAATGTGCATAACTACATTAATTGAAAAGATAAACATATACATAGAATGCACATCGCTACAAAATACCATCAATGTTAACGTCTGCATGTTCCAGGATATAAAAATCGAACATTTACAGCAGATCAAGTATCATTTCAAGAAAACATAAATTATTAATTTCCGGGACTGATATGGTATGATGTCAGATAATTATCACTTAGTAAATTGTGGTGTAGATTTCAATTTTACCCATAGATGCACGGAACTATGCATCAATATGAATAGAATAAATATTTATAAAATGTAGGTTTCAATACCTAACTCAACTGACATATATACCTCGTAGATATGATCATATACCAAAAAAATATCATCAGGTAATAATTATAACCAGTGAAAATATAGAAACTATGTCAATTTAAATGTATTGGTGAAACAAGCCTGAATATCCAGCGACGGTAGATGCAGCACTTTTATAGTTTGGTGTTTGAAGAAAATCTGTTTCCTCGGTGTGAGAATTGGTCAAATTCTCAAATAGATTGTCAGGAACCCATACGCTGAACAGGTACAGATGAGACAAAAAAATATGGAATTCAAACTGGTCCAATCAAAGGGGAAACTATGGAACCAAGAATAATACCAGCATTGGTGAAAATCAAACTATTTCCATACTTCGGATGAGGTAATTCCAAAAACGAATAAAAAAACCCAGATACTAGACTGGCGTCTAGGTAGGACGAGGCTGGTAGGCCTATTCCTACTACCCTAAAAAAAAGAGAAAAACTGTTCTAGTAGAAAATTTGTTTTACTGAACAAAACAACTACAACACCCACTGTTCTTTCTTTCATTTTGGATGTGCTGGGGATGCACAGGAAGCCTTCCATAAACGTTCCATATCTAATTGGATCGACGCTATCTCCTCACTTTTCATGGCGAAAACCACAAACAGTTATATATTCACAACTCTCAACAGGTAACAGTGCACCAATACTTTTTAGAAAGTGAAAGGGACGCTCTACCATTCGATCCCTTCGGCAGGTCAGTGGCCAGGTCTCTTTTCACTCCTCCTGGAAGTGACGTACCTGTCTCCCGCTCCCGGAAATGTTTTCCGTGACCAATCAAAATAATCTATCACGGCTGTGACGGCTGTTTGAAATTTGCCAGTCAATGAAGGTAACGATTCGTAATTGATGAAAATGTACAATCCACCCCACATAGAGGGCAGCAAATGAAAATTCTTCAGATTTGAAAACTATTGGAAACATCCTAGAGATGTCGTCAGTAGTATTATTTCGGAATTGAATTCGAAGTTGAAGCGTTGACTTTTACACTAATTGAAATGTGGATTGGGGTATATATTTACAAAAAATACATGGTATATTGATAAAAAAACTTGTGAACACTGACGACAATGAAGCGTCTATAGTGTAGCCGCTGAAAAGATAGAATGATTACGTTATTGAATTAACGTAACACACGTAAATACAAAGCACAAATGAGTACAGTACAGTGTGAACAGTTCTTCATTTATTTCAGTTTAGGAGGCGTATCATCGTACGCCGCGCAGGCTATATATAGATGCAGGCATTCACTGTTCACGCGTCCGTGAATTCTATCTTTTGAAAGGCCCGACTATAGTAAATTTAGAAGGAATAATTTCAAAATAGATAAACTCGAGGACGATTGAAATCGAATACCAAAAAAAGTATAGTACAGAAATTTCTCATGCTACACCATCCCTCTCCCAATTAAAATAAAATAAACCACACGGGAGATTTTATACAAAATTTTAACATCGAAACCTATATACAGTGTCACCGATAAAGTCCGCATCAAATGGGAAACTTTTTTATTTATCGTTTTATGTGAAATTTGATTTTGGCAGTAGATTCTGCTTAAGAAATGATGTCAAATGGCGTCTACAAAATAGGTCACGTGATTTCCTCAACCTGTCAAAATTGACATTTAAAAAAAGAAACATCGAAAAATGACATTATTCTTCAAAATATCCAAAAATATCAAAGGATAAAAACAATTTCTTTTGTAATTTTATACCCACACACCAAGTTTCAGACCCATAATAAGTATTTTATATTTTCACTATTTTTCCGCACTCTTGCTTTTTCTACTTATCAAAATTTAAGCACACCTGTACTAAATCATTTATTTTAACTAAACTCGTCACCGAATTTCTTTTTTTGTGATATAATAATATTTTAAGAGCCTCTTTGATGTTAAAAACAAATTTTGAAAAATAAAAGTTGTCAAACTTGATGCAAAGTTCATCTAGTTTCAACGGGGCTTTCAAAACTATACAGTACTTGAGTTTTTTGATGAGCAAATGGCCTCACAATATGAATTAGAACAAAACGGAACATTAGGAAACAATATCTTAGAGTGTTTATTGTTTTTTTAACAAAAAATACAGTGGAATTTAATCTTAATTAAAAGGAACTGAAAATAAACATGTACCTATACCTAATAGCAAAAAAACACGAAAAAAAGACTCACGACATTAAATACACATTTCATTTCTGTATGTCTTCCATCGCGTTCTATGCAGATAATTGTCCTTCTTGATACATCTTTCATTGAGTTGCTGATACTCACAGGGTTTATGTTTAAAATAGAGTTTCTAATAACAGTTTCTAGGTGATTCACGTCACGAAAAGGTCTTTGTTTATAAACGATTTGTTTTAAGTAACCCCACAAGAAAAAATCTAGTGGGGTTAAATCTGGCGACCTAGGCGGCCATATTTCCTCCATATTTCGCCCAATAACTTTGCCCCTAAACATTTCTAATAGTTTCTCTTTGACTTGTCTTGAACTATGAATAGGAGCCCCGTCACATTGATACCACAGACTGTGTCTTATTTCAACCGGCATATTGTCCACTATATCACTGATCTCAGTATTGAGAAATTGCAAATACTCCTGAGATGTTAAATTGTGTCTAAAAAAGAATGGTCCTATTACCTGATTATTTAAAACACCGCACCACACATTTGTTTTAAATGAATATTGGTCCCGACATTCTATCACAAAATGAGGATTTTCCTGAGCCCACCACCTACAATTCTGGGAACTGACTACGCCGTTCGATGTGAAGGTAGCTTCGTCGGTCCATAGGATGTTGTAAGGAAATTTTCTGTTTGATTCTACTTCTCCTTGATACCAGAAAGAGAAATCTAGTCGAGCATCGAAATCTCTTTCCTTTAAGGTATTTATAAATTTGGGTATGTAGGGTTTGAATTTATTTTTATGTAAAATTGCTTTCACGCTTTCTCTTTTAACGCCAGTTCTATCTACAATATTGGTAATACTTGATTTTCCATGTTCGATAACATCCAGGCAGACAGCCAATTGAACCTCATCATTATTGCGTGATGGATTATGACGTTTTTTAAAAGTATTTTCAACTGAACCAGCCAGTTTGAATTTTTTTAAAATCCTACTTACAGTGGATTGCTGTACATGTCTACCAGGATGTCTTGCGTTAAAAATATCAGCCACTTGTCGATGCACTGTGTTTTCACCACAAATTAGCACAATTTCAATTTTTTCTTGTAAAGATAACATATTATTTTAATTTTCATACATTACATTGAACTAACGGGCATTAATTTATTCAGTGACAGTGACGTTTTCTAAAACACATTATGTAGTTTCATATTTTTTCACAGCCTACCCAGTTTTTTTAAATTAGTGTTGTTAGCGGATAAGGTAAATGTAAATACTATGAGTTTTTTTCTTTCATTGAATGGGCTTCAAGAATCACGAAATGATGTTTCCTAATGTTCCCCTTTATTCTAATTCATATTGTGAGGCCATTTGCTCATTGAAAAACTCAAGTACTGTATAGTTTTGAAAGCCCCGTTGAAACTAGATGAACTTTGCATCAAGTTTGACAACTTTTATTTTTCAAAATTTGTTTTTAACATCAAAGAGGCTCTTAAAATATTATTATATTACAAAAAAAAAATTCGGTGACGAGTTTAGTTAAAATAAATGATTTAGTACAGGTGTGCTTAAATTTTGATAAGTAGAAAAAGCAGGAGTGCGGAAAAATAGTGAAAATATAAAATACTTATTATGGGTTTGAAACTTGGTGTGTGGGTATAAAATTATAAAAGAAAATGTTTTTATCCTTTGATATTTTTGGATATTTTGAAGAATAATGTCATTTTTCGATGTTTCTTTTTTTAAATGTCAATTTTGACAGGTTAAGGAAATCACGTGACCTATTTTGTAGACGCCATTTGACATCATTTCTTAAGCAAAATCTACTGCCAAAATCAAATTTCACAAAAAACGATAAATAAAAAAGTTTCCCATTTGATGCGGACTTTATCGGTGACACTGTACATGGAATTTTTGTGTTGTTTTGAGGCGGTATCTATTGGGTACCAAACATCCTAGTAATAAAATTAATCATACTCGGTTAGTCACCATCAGAGAGTTTACAAAATCGAAGAAGAGTCATAATCGGGAGAGTCTACCAAAACAACCACGCAGTAGAACCATCTACTGTCCTATTACCTAAAATTATTATGAATTATATACGAACAAATTATCAAATTTCCAATAGATGGATCTTATTATGACTCGTCAGCCAAAATAAGGGGGTAGAGAAGGGGGGGATTTTGTTGTAGAACAGGGGAATCGTCGCTATCTGAGGATCTATCGAAACTCACATTTCAAGTACTGATGAATTTGGGACAAAACGAGCTTTGTGTCATTATGGCAAAAGTATAATCCCATATTCAGACAACAAACTCAACCTACTGAAACATCAGAGTTCGATCCGTCATACGGTTTCAGATATTTGATATGCCATTCTCCTGCGGGGGATCCATTGACATATTCAAGAGAATAAACCAGCTCAGAAATCTTTTTTCTAACTACACACAAAATATACTCGGGAGCCAATTCTGCACTAAATTTATTTGCTGCTTCTGACAGCGCCAAACGCGATCACCAACTTCAAACTGAAAATCTTTTTTACGTAAATTATAAGCCTTAGCATTTCTATTATAAGCTCGATTAAGTTTTTCTCTCACATCCTTGAAAATGTTTGCCAAACCAGAAATATTTTCAACAAATTTGTCTCTACTAGACGGTGACAATTCAATTTCTTCCGTACTGGATATCTTACTATAATATTGACCTGAAATAGGAATATGCCGACCGAAATTTAAAAATGCAGAGGAAAATTTGTGAACCACATGAGTAGCTGTATTTATTGCCTATTGAAATTTGGTTATTTCCTTATCCCATTCTTTGTGTTCTACTATATAGCTTCGAATGGCATGTCCAATGGTTTTATTATTTCTCTCAACAAAATCATATTGTGCGGATTAGCGAGGTGTATACCAGATTTTCTGTACTTGATAGGTATCTGCTAACTTCTTGAAGACTTTTTTCAGCGAACTATGGTCCGTTGTCGCATCCAATGAACTGGGGAACCCCATAAACAAGAAACACCTGATTTTCTATAAATCTCACGATACTGGGTGCAGTTGCATTACGCAAAGGACAAAGCAGGGTGTACTTGGTAAACCAATCAGCAATACTCAACAAATAGGTGAAACCTCTTGGGGAACGCGGGAAAGGTCCTATGATGCCAGTCGCAATGATCTGAAACGGAATTGTACAAATTTTTCTGCTCCCATGAGTCCCATCCTCGCAGAATTAGGTAACTTCTGAGCTTGAAAAACCTCACAAGATCTGACAAAACGGGTCACGTCACAAAGCATCTTCGGCCAATAGTAGTGGAGTTGAATTCTTGACAAAGTTTGGTGGGCAGGTCATGTGAATCTCTAATAACATCTCTGCGTTGTTTTTTCGGAACAACCAACTTCCATTCAATCTCATTTGACTCTATAGCTACTCGAGAGGGAATAAACTCGTGAAGCAAACCATTTTCCACCTTCCATTGGGCAAAAGACTCAGGATCTGTTAGTACTTTTTCCTTCATCGACAGATACCACTGGTCCAAGTTTTCGGAATTAATATCTATCAAAGCTAATCCTACTATATGATCAGATTCATCGGAATGAACACTGCGGTTTTCAGGATCTGTAATGGATGTTGGAAAACGAGAAAGAAAGTCCGGAACTATATTGGATGAACCTTTTCTATGAATTATTTCGAAGGTGTACTGACAGAGTTTGACAGACCATCTCGCGAGTCTACCACAAGGATCTTTAAGGTTGTTTATCCACTGCAAGGAACTGTGATCTGTGAATACTCTGAACTGGGTACCTTCAATATAACCTCGAAATTTTTCCAACAATAAAATAAATCGTGATAATTTCCTTTCCGTGACACTATAGTTACGTTTTGATCGGGACAAAGATCGGGAAGCATAGGCTATCACCCTTTCACTGTCATCAGTTTCCTGGGTAAGAATTCCACCTATACGAACATCACTGGCATCACACTGAATCGTGAAGGTCTTATTGAAGTCCGAAGGGTATAGAATAGGAGCTGAAATCAAGGCCTTCTTGATATTCAAAAATGCAGCTTCTGCTTCGTCAGTCCATACAATTGATTGCTTCTTCTTCTTTCCCTTGAGGAGATTAATAATGGGAGCCATGAGAGTTGAAAAGTTTTCAATGAACCTACGATACCATGAGCAAAACCCAATGAACCATTTAATTTCACTGATAGTAGAGGGTCGAGGGTAATTTACCATCGCTGCCAGTGACAGCCTGCCACCTTATCAGTACGCAGACCTTGACTATCGACAACAAAACCTTAGTATTTCAAGGAAGTTTTAAAGAATTCACACTTGTTCAAATTTACAGTAAGAATAGCATGATTCAAAATATCCCTAACTACGTTCAACAATTTCAAGTGTTTGGAAAATGTGGATGACACTATAATAATATCGTCAAGATATGTAAAAATATTTGGTTCATATTTACGTCCGAATAATCTATCACATAACCTCTGTTGCGTTTGAGCTGAATTACATAAACCAAAGGGCATGACCTTGGAATGAAAAAGTCCTCGGAGGGGAACTTGCCAGAAAGCTTTCCGGAGGTTTATACTAGAGATAAATTTTGCATCTCTCAAAAGGTTCAAAATTCTGTCGATTCTAGGAAGAGGATAGCTGTCGTGCTTGATTATTTCATTTAAAGTTCGAACGTCAAAACAAAAACGATATTCGCCTGAAGATTTTTTAACAAGGAGTACTGGACTGTTCCACGGACTTGTGACTCTTCAACCACATCCTTATAAGGTTAATATGAATATTCAGTCTGCTCAAAATTTTCAAAGTTCTACTTCCTACAACAGAAACATTTGCACCGCTGTCAAGTTAACCTACTATATTAGTATCTAACAACTGTACCGAAATATAAGGCCTATTGTCACCTTGCTTCTGGACCAAAATAGGAGCAACTGGTGCATTTATAAATATCTTCAACTGTTACCTTCCACTTTTCCCAATCATCCTGTTCAAGAAATTTCGATTTTTTTTAACAATTCTTCGAGCCTCTTTGAAATTCTGTGGATGTCGATGCGGGCTAATAACACCGAACTCCCATTTTAGTTTTCCTCACATTTGGGACAATAATCTTTCATGACCACATCAGGAGAACCGCATTTGTAACAAGATTCATTCCTCAAATTAGATTTGCAATTTCTGAAAGTATGGTTAGGCAACTTACATTTCCAACATGTGAAAGATTTTGAATCTGAATAGTTCACACTAGGGTGTTTATTCGAGGTACTAGGAGTTGAAATATCATTCACATTATTCTTAGTCTTTCTTTTATAGTTTAGGGATTTTCTAGGTTCATGCTGAACTGAACGGGTATCAAAAACATATGCAAGTTCAGGATCTAATAATGAAGACACAGAACGAGACGTTGAGGCAAGGTTTAAAACATCAGCTTCTTCTAATTCTTTACATAAAGAACTCAAAGTCGAAACGTCTGGTATATCACTTAATGCAATTCGTTTTCGGTATCCTGCCTGTAAACCCTACTTCATATACTTTACTTTAGCAACTTCAGCCGGAGGTCTACTAAGTCTACTGAACAACATTTGTAAACAAGCTATATATAAAATAACTGTCTCAGTTCTGTAATATCTTGTACTGTGATGTAAAGGGCGTTGTTGGTAAAACACTAAATCACTTGTAGCAAACTTTATTGAACCCAAAATTAACAATTTTGCATCAGGCGCACACCGTTGTGCATTGCCAATTACAACTGACTGTCTGCGGTGTTGCCGTAGCTCCCCGAGTAGCCAGGATATGTGACATGCCCCTTTTTCAGAAAAAATGAAAATGAAAAGAATTGAACTCATAAAAGTATATATAAATTATGTTTAGAACACTAGTCTTTCAGGGGCTCTAACTATACGGCCACTTCTGGTGGTGACTGCATCCTGTATAGTTGATGAATCTTGAACACTATACTTTTGCTCAGGAACTTCTTTGCTTTCCTCGACAATTTTCTGAGGGGTTTCTGTTAGGGCCAGAGATCTACGCTGCGGAACACGGTTACTCGACGCCTCCTCATTTCCTTCTGAGATCTTTTCAGGGGCTTCAGGTGGAAGCATTGATTTTCGCGAAGGTCTCAGATGTTGTCTGTTACGACGATAGTGGGCATTATCAACTTCCACGATGTAGTCGTTTGGGCCTGATTTGTTCAAAACGATTCCTTGTTTCCATTGTCGGGGTTTTTCTTGGAGAAAAATTTGTTGGTTTTGCTGTAACTCGCTATGCTTTTTCGTACGTACATCATGATATCTCTTTTGAGTTTCTTGTATAGATTTTAGTTTCTGCTTGATGCCTTGAATCGGGAATTTTGGCTGAAGTAATTTGGGACTTACTGGAACGGTTGTTCTTAGTTTGCGTCCCATGAGAAGGTCACAAGGAGCAGGTAAATGTTGTTTTGCAGTAGTATTGTAATTTAATATCGCCAAGAACGGATCACCACGATCTTGAATGCATTTCGTTAGTAAGCTCTTAACTGTCTGGACTGTTCTTTCAACCATACCATTGGACCTTGGATAATGTGGACTCGATGTTGAGAGTATGATATCATATGTCTTAGCAAAACGTTGTAGCTCACTAGATGTAAAAGGTGGACCGCAATCTGAAAAAATTTCCTGTGGTATACCATTTGCTGAAAATATATTTTTCAATGTAGAAATAACAGTTTCTCCTGTTTTATTGGGCAATTTGTTCACAATGGTAAATTTGCTGAAATAATCTACTACAACCAGGAAATCTTGAGTACCTAAGGACTTGAAATCTACACCGATCTTTTGCCATGGTAAATCAGGAACTTCATGTGGCATTAAAGGTTCCCTTGAGTTTGATTTTGCATATGACTGGCACAACGAACAGGAGAGAACAAGCGTTTCGATGTCACTACTCCAACCTGGGTAATAAATTGCTTCGGCGGCTCGCTTTTTACAGGCTACTACACCCTGATGAGATTGATGCATTAAATGCAGAAACTCTTGTCTCAGACTAGAAGGAATAATGAGCCTTCGTTTATAGAAAAGTACTCCTTTTTGAAGAAAAATATCATTTTTTATATCCCAGTACTTTTTTATTTCAGGTTGAACATTATTTTTATGTCTTTGCCATCCATTCAAAACATAGTATTTCACTTTCTGAAGTTCTGAATCGTTCTCGATCGCTTGTTGCAATCTATTTTCATTTTCCGGTCGCGTGGCAATAATAGAAAAAACGCGTATATTCGTTTCCAAATAGTTCGTATTTACAGTTTCTTTGGTTGGGTCACGACTCAGTGTATCAGGAACTTGCATATTTTTTCCAGGAACGAATGAAAGAGTAAATCGGTATTGTAGTAATCTCATGACAAGTCTCTGTAGTCGGGGTGACATTTCATCAAATGGTTTTTTCAAAATTCCCAATAATGGTTTATGATCACTTTCAATCCGGAATGTTCCCAGACCGAATAAATAATATCTAAACCGCTCGCATCCGAAAACAACTGCTAGGAGCTCCTTCTCAATGTGGTTGTAACGTTGCTGTGACGGAGTCAATGAAACACTTGCAAATTCAATTGGTCGATTATCTTGACTGATGACAGCACCAAGCCCATTTGGCCCAGCATCAACAGATAGTACTACTTCTTTAGAAGGATCAAAATACGAGAGAGTAGTTGCATTAGAAACTAGTTCTTTCAAACTATTGAAACTTTTTTGTTCATTTGAAGTCCAAATCCATTCATTTTTTTCACTCAAAAGCTTCCTCAAATTACTCGTATCACTTGACAGGTTAGGTATGAATTTTGAAAGGTAAACAATCATACCTAAAAACCTTTGTAAGTCTTTCTTACACGTGGGTGCTTTCATTTCACGAATTGCACGTGTTTTCTGTTCATCAGGGGATATACCATTTTCACTGATATTATGTCCCAAAAATTTTATTTTATTAACGCAAAACTGTGACTTTGAGCGATTAAGAGTGAGTCCACTACTCTTGATTCTTGACAGTACAGCTTCGAGGTTACGATTATGTTCTTGAAGGGTCCTTCCATATACCAAAATTTCGTCGAAATATGCCACCTGTCCCGGTAAACCTTCCAAAATTTCATAAATACATCTCTGGAATATTTCTGGGGATGAAGATATTCCATAGGGAAGTCTGAGGTAGCGATATCTGCCAAAACATGTAGCGATGGTACATAAACGGGTACTTTCTTCAGTTAATGGCAGTTGAAGAAAAGCGGACGAGGCGTCTAAGCGGCTAAAATACTTAGCTCCCGATAATTGGGAAAAAAGTACATCCTGGGTGGGAATTTCAAAAATTTCCCGGCGAACATATTGGTTGAGGATTCTAGGGTCCATGCAGATTCTCACGTCCCCATTAGGTTTCGGGACAATCACAATGGGGTGTACCCATTCGGTAGGTTCGGTGACTGGTGCAATGATATTATCAGCTACCATCTCGTCCAACTTTTGTTTTACTTTTTCTTTAAGAGCCAAAGGAATTTTTCGAGGTGCGCTTATGTGTGAAATTGCATTTTCCGCCAGAACAATAGAAAATTGTTTATGCACTTTTCCTATACCACAAAAAACATCATTGAATGAGTTTAGTATCATCTGAACACTATTTGTATTGTTTATTGTCGATATGGTACCCTGTGGCAAATTTGGAAAAATATTGAAAAACTGACAAGCCGCAAGTCCAAGAATCGAACTTGGAGTGGAAGAGTCTAATACATGGAATAAAATGTTTCCAGTTTTTCCACCAAATTCACACTTGAGATAAATTTGCCCTAAAACTTTGATTTTGTGTCCCGAATAAGACGACAAAATCGAGGGTTTTGACAGTTTATTCGTAGGTATATTTAGCGCACAAAAGTCATTCTTATTCAAGGTATTCGCCATACTACCACTATCAATTTTCAGTTTTATACTAATACCGGCCACTGAAAAGTTTTCGAACCACTCTATTACGTTAATTTCCGAACTAGTGATAGTCCAAACAATATATTCATCAGTTTGTTCATCACAATCCCGTTCGTCTTGTAAGGAAACTTCGTCAAAGTTCTCGACAATTTCAAAAACAGAGTCTTTATTTTGAGGGCAAAATCTACGGTAATGCCCCTTTCTATTGCAAAAACTGCAAAAACGGTATGCTGCTGGGCACTTACCTCGTTCATGTTGCTGACCACAACATCTACAATTTATTTTACCTCCATTTCTCGTACCTTGACTACAGCCAGCTTCAGCACGTTGATAGTTCCATGAATTCTGATTGTCCGGATAATTGTACGACTTACCCGGACGGTTTTGTAAGGTCATCCTTTGACTGCATGCACCAGAAGGGCCTGCAGGTTGAGCACCACCACTATTTCGACCAAAACGTCGATGTATTTCACTCACTGTAACCGTATCCTTCGAAATTTGTTTTTGGGTAGCTACACTTGCTTCCATGGAGCGACAAATGTTGATAGCTTCCGGTAAACTGAGATCTGGATACTGCAGAAGTTTCTCTTGGATACGCGGGTCTTTAACACCCAGTACAATTCGATCGCGAATCAACACTTCTTTTTATTTGAAATCACACGAGGAGGCCAACTGACGAAGAGCTGTGATGAACTTATCGATTGTTTCATCGGCGAGTTGTTCACGTTTGAAAAATTTGAAGTGTTCGTATACTAGATTTTTCGTCGGAGAACAGTGATCTTCAAATTTTGCCAAGACAGTCGCCAATTTTTCCTTATCTTCACCTTCCGCGTACTCGAAAGTGTTATATATCTTGATTGCTTCGTCTTCAAGCAAGTTCAATAGGATTGCAATTTTTACTTTATCTTCTTTTGCAGTTTTTCCACTCGCGGTTAGGTATAGTTCAAACTTTTGTTTCCAGAGTTTCCAATTGCCAGAAATATCTCCACTGAAACTGAGTGCTTCCGGAGCCACTGCATGATCACCCATTGTCCGTAGTTTTGATTAGGTTATTACAGTTATATTTCTCGAGTACTGACTTGGCAACGTCGCTTACCAACTCCGCGTGTTTACCGTCTTCCAGCACTTTTTCCAACACTTTTTTGCGTGAATAAGTAGCAGAACACAAGTGATTCCCACCGCTGTCACCATGTAATATCTTGTACTGTGATGTAAAGGGCGTTGTTGGTAAAACACTAAATCACTTGTAGCAAACTTTATTGAACCCAAAATTAACAATTTTGCATCAGGCGCACACCGTTGTGCATTGCCAATTACAACTGACTGTCTGCGGCGTAGCTCCCCGAGTAGCCAGGATATGTGACAAGTTCTACCCTGTTTTCTATTTCTTACTTGTTCCAAATATCATCATCAAAATCGCTATTTAAAAAACCTTCTTCTACAAACGTGTTGAAAATGGCATTTTTAGCACTCCATAAGAATGTTTATGGCACTGCTGTCAAAAGTGAATTGTCAGATTTTGAGAGCAAACGTCAAAATATTTAGATTTCATTTATCAACATTAATATTAATAGTACAATTTGTGCAATTTGACAAATTAATTTCTTCCACTGCTGTTTTACCATTTTCCATGGCGAAGGAAGAATGATGCGTAGAAATAATTTAATTTCTAGTCGAAGTTGAGGCCACAATTTATTCGGATGTTTGTTGTTGGATTGATGTTGTTGGTAATGTTCGCTGCGCCGTCAGCAGTTTTTGGGCAATCAAATTCTTATTTTCCAAAGAATCCTCGATGTACCCCTCAGCAACGGTAGAAGATCTCCACCCTCCATGACGCTTGATCGTCAAATTTGCGCCAGCATCGGCAAGTAAGGTCGCTGAAGACCGGCGAAAACAGTGCCCCGTATAAAGTTTCGGATTTGGAAGTTCCAGAAATCTTGCTATAGCGGCAGGAATTTTTCCAAACGAATTAATTCCAACCGGATTTCTGGTACATTCACCTTTCACGTATTTCAAGAAAAATCGCCTGTGTTCGACATTTGCTGGTCGAAGAGACACATATTTTCGATAAAGATCCAAATATATTTTTTCAATAAAAGTAAAACTTCGTGAAACATTGGTTTTAGTATCTGGTATTTACAATCACAACTACTTTCATTAGAAGATACTCATCGTCTAATGCAGACTTCGAAAACTGGCCAATTTGGACTCTAGTCAAGATTTTTTATTTCTTTGGCCGGTAACCTTCTGCTTGACGCTTCAAATACGCGATAAGCTCAAAATATTTGCTGATATCTACGTCGCTATTTATAAGTAGCATAGATTTGATCATCGAATAATTTGACCACAGAGATGATGCCTTCCATACCTTTGCTTTCTCCTCATTATCAGAATATCTTCCAGAAACGCCTTTCGCTTCACACCATTTCTTAAACTTATTATAGGCTATATCGTATTGAACCCTGGATTTTCTTGGCAACAAATCGAGAGTTGCTCTATTGGCCGCCGCCTCTATGTCTTCAAATGGATCATTTTCATTACTTTCTTCCATTTTAAGAAAAATCTACAACCTTAACTGCGTTTTAAATGAAACTAACAAACGTCTGACAGATGCATCAAAACATTCGTAAACAATTAAATCAACAATGGTTGCTAAGGTCCGTAATATACGATGCAATTTTAAATTATCTCCTTTGGATGCATCAATAGAGGTTTTTAAAATTTAATTCAAACTGTATGATCACTTTATTTGAACTTTTGTAAAAAAAATATTGTATGATATACGTGTTAAAAGTACCTTTTAAGGCACTCATGTGAATTGCAGAATTCGCTTCGCTCATTCTGCAAACCTTCACATGCGTGCCTTAAAAATGTACTTTTAACACTTATATCATAAATAACTATTTTTTATTTTATCGACGAGACTATCCCAATCAGTGAGATGTGGCCTAATTTGCCTAAGCCAAAATATTGCTTCGCCTGAAAATAAGTCAGTGGCTGAATCAAATGAATCAATTTTACTGACATGGCGAGTATTTGCCAGTTCTTCGACTCTTTTTATGAATGAGAGAATATTTTTAGGTTCACCATCAAATTGCACACCCAATTTATAAACTGGAATGGATTTGGATGTGGCCGGAGGCGCAAGTGAGATATTTCCCAGTGCATGGGTTACATTTACAGTGGAATTATGAAGAGGTTCTTGATCTTGAGATTGGACACGTTCATTAAGATCAGCTTCAAGTTTCAAAGTAGTAGCATAGCTTTCATTTTTGAATTTAATTATTTCATCATAATTAGAGGCAGTTTCGTCCAACTTTATTCTTTTAACTCGAAGAGCAACATGAGATAACCTAGAAACAGCTCTCTTGAATACAGAATCAGAGGAATTACCCTCAAATTCATTAATTAATGTTTCTATTGAATTTCAAGAACTATCGATTCCTGTTTTTTCAGTATTGAAGTCACCATTGCTATCTGCTAAAGTCTCAACATCGAAACCCTGCTGACGTTCTTTCGCTACACTCCTACCAAGAATCTTTCGCTTGTCATTAGTATTGCGATCAGAGGTTATACAACGAATTCTCAACTCATAATTCGATTCTGTAACAAGGAGGTGTTTGACTTGAAAAAAATCTTCCATCTTGATCAATTTCGAATATTTTGACTGTAAGAAAAATGTTCAAAAAAACTCAGATCAAAGCTTAAAAATATTCAATACCTAACAGTAACCTCAAAGTATGAAATCTCGCCAACCAAAAATTACAGAAAATATTGAAGAGTTGGCATCAATGCATTCTTCAAAAATTTATCAACTCATCAGTTGTAACGATTATATCGTTTCACGTAATACATTATGGAATAAATTCGAAATTAATTTTCATATTAAGTACTCCTAGTGACACCTAGCGGAGAATAGCCTAATTTCCATCTAATCATTAATATCGATTTCAAAGTGTAATAGATGGCAGTTTTAAAATGCTGAAAATTCGATTACAAATTGATCGCGCAGGTCCTTTTCAACGATGAGGATGGGGAGAATTTTGGGGAAGGAGCTTCGCTCTTCTTGGCTGGGGAGTCTTTATTGTTAGTACTGACTGAAAGCGTTACATTTTTGAGAACTTTTTCTCCAGTAAAAATTCGAAGTGAAACCTTTCAATTGATAGTGTGTGAATAGGATCATGATACACAAGGTACGTTGAACTGATTCTAACGCTTTTGATTTTTTTGATGCTTTGAATAGCGCATTTTATGACCTTTTTGGATTGGCATAGGGAAGCCATGTTTTCCAGGTTTCTGTGAGAAACATCTCCATTCATCGTGGTGATGAAAAACGATTGTCAGGTATTTTCAAGAGACATAGTTGCCATTTAACGTTCATAATTGAATTCTGTAGTTATTTGGAATAGTTGGTTGAATAAACCGTTTTGATAATTTTTTTATGGAGATTCCATTACAGAATTCTTTTCGATGGCTTGGCAACTGAACTTTCTGTTGTTGTGAACAGTGACTGTTTTTTTTATATTTTCAGCGTTCGTTCCTGACCAGCTAAATTCAAGAAATTGAACCTGTTTAGTAATTTGATTGGTTGGCTGGGAAATGAGCTCTGAATAATTATTGTTGACAACAAAATTTTTGGAAGACAGTCCCAACTCGCATGATTCTGGGTCCAGACGATCTTCAGAGAGTGTCTCAGGTGAGTAGCACATATTTTTGTAATTTAAGAATTTTTGTATGAAAATTTCATTAACTTATTGAATCAAGTGTGTGCTGCTACCTGAACCACTTTCAAGGACTCCAGGACTTGTGAGGGTTCTCAGGGACCAGAGAGTTCAAGTTTTCTTGAATCAATTCGAAAATCTCGTTATTTTGTTGGTACATTCTGATATCAAATCAATCGAGATCTAGCTCATATAATCCTGATTATTCGTATGTTTAGTAGTCAGAATCTTTTCGAACAGGCCTTAGAGTATCTGTTTTTGCTTTTGAGATGAAATCATTGAATTTTCCAATAAATTTTGAGTTTTGACTTTTCTATGAATTTCAGTCAGATCCAGCAAGAGACCAGATTCAATATTGTATCTTTTCTCAACACGTGTTGACCTTTTGTAGATAGAATAATTTACATGATTTAGATTGAATAGTCTATTTGTATCGAATACTTTAAACCAGTGTCTCTTCGAAAGGCCAGTTAACAACGATACAATTGTATCAAATTTTGAAACTGATTCTGATACGTACTGTATTGTTTTACATGATTTGCTGAATCGAGTTGGCACCTACGATATACTAACATCTGAAATCCAGAACCAACATCTGCTGGAATCGACAAAGGAGAGTTTGATCGGTACCAATCCTGATACCTTAGGCGATGTTATGCAAGGAGTGTAGGTGGACGTACCACGCTTAAATATTCCAAGGATACAAGGTATTTCTTCGTCAAACCGACAGATTCAGCCATGGTACAATTCACATATCAGTAAATCAAATATGTATTGGTTAGTAAGTTTAAAAGGCCAGTATTAGACTATTAGACACGAGACTTAGATTTTTGGTATATCTCAATAACAACAGTTTTGTATAAATTCAAGTTTTGTATATTTTCCAGCTATGTATAAATTCACCTATGTATATATGTGTATATATTGAATATATGTAATATAGGACATAGGTGTTTTAGTTGCTCATCCATTGGTTTAGAAGGAAGAAATTAAACTTTGGGTTTCATTCAGGGGAAATTTGGATTTTTATCCTCTTCAAGGATTGTATATACATTTTGATCCAAACAAAAAATTCTGGCGCTCATGCCAATCAAATGAAAACCTACTCCTCCTAGTCACATTAAATAAATCTAGTACTAGAAGGGTGTCCAAAGAATCCACGCCTTCCACCACTGACAAATAGCCTGGGTAATTTGAACAGAGACAAATGGTCTCGTTACACTTTGGCGCCCAACTAACTTGGTGACATTATTTGTTTGGCAAAAATCAATACTCCTTTGGAACAAAAAAGAGCAACGTTGTGACTGGTACATTGCTGAATCTGTCTGTTTTTTTTTTTGGTTATTTGTGGATTCATCTATCTATCACATTTTGAAATTTTCTCTTTCTGATACTTATTTATCTAAAACAATAAACATGGAAGCAAATCATTTGAGAGCTTATGAACTAGATTATGAGATCAAAATTAGGAACATTGAACCTTCCGGAGATGTAGATAAGCGTAGAAAAATTCTAAGGGGTCTCCTAGGCCAAGAAAGCAGTAATCGAAGCTTTTCTGAGGGATTCATCGATTGTTATACCCATGTAGATGATGTAAAAGAAATTGGGGATACTTTGACAGATTTAACATCAAAAATTTCCTCCTACACACACTCTGTCAATGAATACAAAAGGTTGAGTACTAGATTACTGCATGTAGCTGGTAGAATTCATAGACTTACAGCAAATGATGAGGATGAAATAAGTACTAAGAAATCTCTTAACTTACAACTACTTGAACTTGAAGGGGATCTAACCTCTAAAGTGTCAGCCTCAACATCTGCTCAAACGTCTATACCGGTCCTTTCTAATGCGCAATCACCACAATTCATCTTTCATAAAATAGTACTTCCTTATAAGTGGAACATTCATTCTAGTGGAGATTCTCGAAAAGAATCCTTAATATCCTTTTTAGAGAAGGTCGATGCTTTCAGTTTTGCTCGCAATGTTTCTAAAGAGGATCTGTTTCTGTCTGCTGGTGATTTATTCCAAGATCAAGCTTGGACTTGGTACAATAATAACAGAAAAAAATTCAGAGATTGGGATGAATTGGTTCAGAAACTTAAAGATGATTTTTTGCCTTATCATTATGATGAAGATCTTAAGAGAGAAATTAACGACCGGACTCAAGGTTCCTCTGAGAGAGTAACTATTTACATTTCTTCAATGGAAGCTCTTTTCAATAGATTAAAAACAAAACCTTCTGAATTGGAGATGGTAAACATACTTCAAAGGAATTTATTGCCATGTTATATTCCACTTTTATCTCTTGAAAACATAACATCTGTGTCAGAGCTGAATGTATTATGCAAAAAATTAGAGGAATCTCGAGAATGGTCAGAAAAGTATAGGCCACCTCCATCTCGTAAATCTACTTCATTGGAGCCTGATTTGAGTTGTCCATTCCAACAGACTAACTCATTTTTTAGAAAAAATTTCAATACGACTAAAGAAGTGTCTGCTTTAAATGTTTCGCACTGTTGGAATTTCTCCAGAGAAGGTCATTACTTCAAAGATTGTCGTTCTCGCAAAACCTTGTTCTGCTATGGTTGTGGGAAGAAGGAAGTTATAAAGAATAACTGCAAAATATGCATACCAGAAAAACGCCAACAGTGGCGCGGTAAATCTGGACACCGCAGCCAGTACTTCAAAAGGTCCAGAACAAAGCAACTTGGGCGAAAGTCAGTCAAAAATCAAAACCACTCACAAAACGAAAATCAAAACGGTAAGTTTTGAAGAATGGAGTGACTGGTTGACAGTTGTGAATAACTTTATTTCTAAAAATAAGTCAGGTCCGTCTAATAAAGTAGAGATATGTCTTCCATCTCTGAATCCTATTTTCGAAAGGAAAGCTGAGGATAATCGCCCTTATTTAAGGGTACATATATATGGTGACGAAATATTGTGCTTGGTTGATTCTGGAAGATAATGGATCAGTCTTCACAAGTAAAGATGTTAAAAACTTTATGTCAGAGTATAGAGTACAAAAGATCTGGTATACAGCTAGATATCATCCTCAGATTAATGCTACTGAAAGGCAAAATAAGGTAATTGTTACAGCTATAAGATCTTATATTAAGGATAACCACAAAACTTGGGATCAATCCATTTTCAAAGTAGCACAAGCCATTCGCACAGCAAAAAGTGATGTTACTGGGTATTCGGCTGCATTTTTGACATTTGGGAGAAATATTCCCATATCGGGTGACTATTATGGGCAGATTGCAGAGAACTCTCAGAACATAGTCACTATAACTGACAAAAATTCTAGAATTGAGGATGTTCAAAAGCTACCACAAATCTTTACTGATGTTCGTGGACAATTGCTCAAAGCTTATAACCAAAATGCTCAACAGTATAACCCCAGGAAAAAAGATACTAAATACAAAGTAGGGGATAGAGTACTCAAAAAGAAGTATGTGCTATCCAAAGCAGATAATTCATTTTGTGCCAAATTCGCTCCGAAATTTATACCTTGTATTGTGGATAAAGTTCTTTCACCATTGGTTTATGCTCTAAAGAATGAAAATGGTGCGGATTTGGGTAATTGGCATGTCAAAGATTTGAAACTGGATCCTAAATATTTAGATTCTGATGATTACTCTGAATCAGAAACTGGACAGAATTCTGACCCTCACAATGGTCAAGATTCAGATGGAGAAAATATTTAGTTATTTCATATAGCCCAGTGGGCTGAGGCTTAGAATTCACTCACCGTGGCATCACCAGACGGTAGGTAAGACTCCTACATCTGGCAACCGAAATAAGCAGTAACATTCTATGTACTTTAAACATCAATGCATTTTTTAAAGACTAGTTGAATGATATAGTTTTTGCCTGGTGGCATATTTTGGTCGATATCAGCTAGTTCTGTAAATTTTTGGGTCATCAGTAATTGACCATTTGAAATATTCAGTTATTTGAAATATTCAGTTATTTCCTCAGACTGGTCTCATATTTAATTTGCCTGGTGGTATGATTTGGTCAATATGAACCAGGTCTGGATGTCGTAGGGTCATTTATGAATTATCACTCGAAATATTTAGTTATTTCATAAAGCCCAGTGGGCTGGGGATTAGAATTCACTCACCGTGGCATTACCAGATGGTAGGTAAGACCCCTATATCTGGCCACCGTAATTTTACGGTCAACTTAGAATAACTTTTAACATCTAAAAAGTAAACTTCACTGTCAACTGTCGTTTTGCAGACTGGATTCATAATAGTTTTTGCCTGGTGGAATGTTGTGGTCAATATGAACCAGAGCTGGAACTATAGTTTCATCAGAATGTAAAAGAATTACATAATTGTTTTTTGATTCAATGGGATTTTAATACAATTGAGCATTGACCTGACTTACAGTCTATCATATAAGTTATTGTTTAAATGGGTATTAGTAGCGATGAAGCAATTTGCAAAATTTTAGTACCTTTTATTGAAATCACAGAGGAATATGTTTCTTTCCATTTGAATTTTGTACATTTGTGGGGGAAACTTTAGAAAAATTTTCCTCATAATTTGTTTGATTAAATTGAACCACACCTTTTCGGATTGTAAATATTCACAAAAGCATCAAACCTCACATTGACCTTTCAACTCGATAAATATGGTTGTAGATTTTTCTTTAGTGTTTTTGGATTTTGATAATTTCTTAATGAAAACTTCAACTTGTATTCTGCCATGTAGCCCTTTTGAAAATTTTGAATGAACTCTGTAAATACAATATTGTCCTGGATTGTACACTTTTGTAAATAGTTTACTTCTGTAAATTATTAATGGTTGACTTCCTTGAATAGTATACTTATGTATATAGGCTACTTCCGTGAATAGTATACTTTTAGAAATGGTTAACTTCTGTGAATAGTCACAGCATAACATGGCAAATATAGTATCACAATGAAAATGCATTTACATTGTCCACTTGAGAATGGGGATCAAAGCTGGTTAGCGTGTTTAGGTTGTCTGAGAGTTGTCAGGCAGGATAACTTTGGGTATGTTAGGTATGGTTCAGTAGTAGGTATCCTAGATAGTAGGTAGATTAGGATTTTTGAGTGGAATACTCAATGCCCAAATTTTTGTTGGTAGGAGACCTGGTGTGATAGGCGCGAGTATTGTTCAGTCCGACAGCTTGACCTATCAAGCAGAATCCATGGAAGGGTGAACTTGGGGGTGTCGTCTGCGCTAGCGTGGAGGCCTAGGCCGGTCAGCGTATGAAGCTCGCCTAAGAGCGGTCGGGCGGCACTACTGGGGGATCCTGAGCTCCATGGATTCGTCGTGACTGAGGATTTGCTCGCGGTATCACACACAGGAGGATCTCCGAATTTTTAGGGGCTTTATGGCATTGGCCATTTTTAGCTTGGTGTAAGCTACATTTCACCTCACTTGAGATGGACAAGTGACTATCTCTTTTTCTTCTCAATTATTTCCTTTTTTGTTTCCATCAGTGGACATTTGATGTTTTTTTCATTTTCTGGAGGTTGATGTTAGGTGGGTCTGTTTTTGATCAGCCTCGGAGGCGAGTGGAGTCAGATTCTTTCGACGGCGCAGCCATAACATCTTGCAGCGGGCAGATCAATTCTGACCGAGGTCGATTTGGAACAGGTTGTCTCATCTTCTTTTCGGAAAGGGGGAGTAGCATCATTCGTCCACACATAAATAAATGTTTCATCATTGTATTTTCTTCATTTTTGAATGTTGCACTTGTACGTATTTGTATCATGATAAATTGCCAACATGTTTTGCAGAAAAATTGAAGGTGATACCTTCAATTTTTACTGGAGAAGGGGGGATGTGTAACGATTATATCGTTTCACGTAATACATTATTGAATAAATTCGAAATAAATTTTCATATCGAGTACTCCTAGTGACACCTAGCGGAGAATAGTCTAAATTCCATTCAATCATTAATATCGATTTCAAAGTATAATAGATGGCAGTTTTAAAATGCTGAAAGTTCGATTACGAATTGATCGCGCAGGTCCTTCTCAACGATGAGGATGGGGAGAATTTTGGGGAAGGAGCTTCGCTCTTCTTGGCTGGGGAGTCTTGATTGTTGGTACTGACTGAAAGCGTTACATTTTTGAGAACTTTTTCTCCAGTAAAAATTCAAAGTGAAACCTTTTAATTGATAGTGTGTGAATAGGATCATGATACACAAGGTATGTTTAATTGATTCTGACGCTTTTGATTTTTTTGATGCTTTGAATAGCGCATTTTATGACCTTTTTGGATTGGCATAGGGAAGCCATGTTTTCCAGGTTTCTGTGAGAAACATCTCGATTCATCGTGGTAATGAAAAACGATTGTCAGGTATTTTCAAGAGACATAGTTGCCATGTAACGTTTATAATTGAATTCTGTAGTTATTTGGAATATTTGGTTGAAGAAACCGTTTTGATAATTTTTTTTGGAGATTCCATTAATCAATCAATAACATTTATTGTATATAAAGAAGATAATTCTTATTACAAGAGTGTTTGATTACAGTCTAGCAGAATTAAATGTAGAGAAAAAAAAAGTATTCCAATTCGATAGGAAAATCACAATCTAGATTACAAGATTCAATTTATGCGCTAGTAACGATGTTATTCCAGATAACCATGACGTTCACTCATTAATAATAAACGAACGTAATTTCAACATATTCATCAGAGAAAAGACCAGTTGTTTCAAGCTCTGAAAAGATGCACAATTGAGGAAGTTTATGAGGTCATTCAGATCATGCAATTGCTGAAATATCTGACATTCCCTTATTCCTTCAAAAATTGGGCAATGAAGTAGTAAATGTTCTAATGTTTCCTGTTGTTGTAAGTTACAAATTGTACAGAGCTCTTCTGCATCGATGATATAACAGGAACCATTAAAAGTGAATTTTAAGCGTTTTCTATTGCTAGTTCTGATTTGTGCAATTATTCTTGTAAAATATATTGGACAAGACACCTTAAGGTATGTCTGACCTGTGGGACTCAGCAGTAGGGATTGAAAAATTGAAGGATAGCTTGATAATGGCAGTTTTTCTAGGTCGTTTCTACGTAGTGTGCTTTCATAACTGCCTAGAATGTTTTGTGATTTTTTCTTAGTGGGATTGTCCAGAAATGCATCCCACCGATGACCTTGGTCCGAGAAAGATAGGTATTCCTTCACTTGAAGGGCCCAGTTGAATTTGGGGTCTGAGTTCAAGTAACGCAATCGAAGGAAACACATTTTTGGTAATCGAGTGTTTTTCATTTTGTTTATTCTTGAGAGCCATGAGAGCGATGATTTTAAAATTACGCGACTGAGGTTATATGTCCCAGTTTCGAGGCGAACAATGTAGTCAGGGGTATTTTTAGACAGAGATAATAAACGCTTGAAGAAAAAGACTTGTATTCGTTCGATTAATTCTGGGTAGCGTAAGCCCCAGATGCCTATTCCATATGACAAAGACGATAGGATGATGGAATCATATAATTTTATCCTTGCATCCCAAGAAGTTGTTTTCGTCCTGCACATCAAGTTCATGACTGCACCGATTGCCTGAGTAGGTTTTGCTACTGCATCCTCAGACATTTCTAGAAAAAAAGATGAGGACGAAAATACAACACCTAAATAAGTGAAATGTTTGACAACCTCAAGAGGCTTATTGTTAAAAAAAAACTTACATTGATAGTTTGATTTGTATCCCCCTCTACTGAATATCATTATTTTAGTTTTAGTCGTGTTTACTTGCAGTTTATTTTCCTAGGAGTATTCTTCGAGCACCCTTAATTTTTTGGTTATGTCTATTTGTGAGTCACTTAATAGGACAATGTCATCTGCATACAACAACATCATCACATCATGCTTGCCGTCTATATTTACCCCTGTGAGACCTC
>JAVJAQ010002710.1:36178-99355 GCA_032362365.1 Zygogramma bicolorata
ACCCTTAATATATTAGTTCAGGAAATGAATCATTTTGGCTGGCAATTTTTACGTCCAACATGGATTTACCTGAAATTTTCACAGAAGGTAGGGAATAGCTCAAGGATCATTTTCTATATCATGACGCTGTAGCTAGAGCCTTGGGGGTGGTTGCCACCTCATCACGGGGTGGAAATTTTTTATTACATTTTAACTGTAGGAATCGACGGGAAAAGTAATTCTCAGAAAAAAAAGGTCTATGCATTTTTTTCGTAAAAGTAATATTTTTTGAGTTGTAGCTTTTGAAAAAACAAAAAACAATGCTTTCTTTATAATTTCCCTACGACACATACGAACTGAGATACAGCAAATTAATGCTTAACTTTTTTCGTCAAATGAATAAACTGGAAGATTTAAAGCGAAATAACGACAAAAATTTGCATTTTTCGAAAAAAGCTGATGGAATCTTTTTTGGAGTATTCAATTGAAGCTTTCAAACAAATGAAAAAATGTCTTCCTAGCATGAAAATTGACCGACTTATGATCAAAATAAGATCGGTACCCGTTTTTTTCTACGAAAAAAATCTGTGAAAACAACCCCCAAAGTACCCCCTAACTAAAATTGATCGCCACCCTTCTGTGATTCTCTTTATGTATGTACTATTAATACACCCAAGAAGTTCAACCAATTTAAAATGTCTTATATTAGAAAAAATGAAGTTTAAAGAGAAAACGATTTTTTTCAATTTTGTGTTTTTAACCCTATTCTTATAAATATCTCTCAAAATACTGAAGATACAAAAAAAACGATATAGTACTAAATTGTAGCTGTTTTTAATGACGAAAATTTTCAGGTGTGTAGATATAGCCGTTTAACACCTACATTTACGATCGAACCTTAGTCAAGCGCTTTAAACTCTCCCCATTTAAAAATTAAGGGATCCTTATTCACATAGTCTTATAGCTCTTGAAAAGCTCTATAAAATCGTTTTTGTAAAAATTCTCTACCAGCTAAAATGAAGGAGCTATGCTCAGAAAACCGATCAATTTTTTTTTGAAAAATTTGAATAATCCGCTTCGGAGCATAGCAATCTACATAACCGGTATATTCGGCCGTTATCGTTATATGTTCCACTTTTTCCATTCATATTGGAAGACAGAGAAGAAGAAAAAATCTGCTCGCGTGTGTGAGTTTATATTTCGTTAATTTTTCACCAGTGTATTCTAAAGTTTGAAGACATATTATAAAAATTTCAATGTTTTCAAGGGTAGTTTATAACAAGGGTAGGTTGAAAGATTATGAAATTGTATCCTAAAGCATGAAACAATCATTATTTAACTATTTTTTCCCATATTTAGGTTTTTAATGTAATTTTATAATTTTTGACAATTAGGGGTAGTATTCATCCCTAAGAAACAAAAAGCGTACAACGGCACAATGTATAAAATGAACGAGAGGGTGTAATAAGCCTAATCCCAAATTTTTGTACAAATCGGTTCTGGACGAAAAAATTGCGAGGTTTTACCATTTTCTCAGCTTCATTTTCCGAGCTATATTATGGAAATGGATATTAGATTGGGCACTTTCAACACCACAAACAATGCGGAATGACTCATTATAAAAGTAACTAGGAGTAATTCAATATCAGATCTATCGGAACCTTCAAACGCATTCAAATCGAAGTATCAAACTTGTCTGTAGGGGTTAGCGTTGTATAAGGTGGCCTGTCTACACAAACTTTGTGAGCGTAAGATCCCGTCAGAGTTTAGACATTGAGACCGTCGGTATGGGAATTCTTCCGTGGGTAGTCGCTTGATTGGAATTTCCGCTTCGAAAAATGGCATTTGCATCATCACCTTCTGCAAAAAATGTAAGCTTCCACTACGATTCCTCAGATCGAGAGGAATCAACTAAACAAAAGCATATGTCAACGCACCAGGTTTCTCATGCATCTTGCCTGAAATTCATGTGTAGTGAAGTACAGTGTATGATGATGATGATATTAATGATGAAGGAGTTGAGAATTAAAAGGTATAAAAAATTCCGAGTCAAAATTCAATTTGACATCGGATAAGAAGGATGTTTGTTGCTCAGATGTAAGGTAGCTATATACTGCTGTTTCCACTCCATATAAAAGATTGTCAGCAAATCAGACGACCGATCTGGCCTACTTGATCAAGAATTGATGACGTAGACCGTAGTAATAACTCAAAATATTCGCCAGGTCGTCACGTCGCAGTTGAGATGACAGTCATGTGCACGTCGTGTGTTGCTAAGGGGCTATGTCGTTGCGAATTCTGGTCTATGTGCTGAAAGAATTAGTTGATTGTTGATGTTTTCATTTGAACAATATAATATTGTGATCTCAAATCGAAAGCTGGGTTTAGAAGTAGTATCACAATTCAGTCGAATATTATTCACGTTAATGCGTGTGAGCGACTAGGAGTAAGAATTGTGATCAAATTTTATGGATATGTGAAGTGAGAAAATGCCATTTTTACTGGTGAGTGGAATCATTATTATTTTTTACGATCTTCTGGGTTGAGCTGAAAATATCTAAAACACATATCACTTCATTTATAGAATATTCAGAACGCGTCCACACTCTAGATAGAATGTTGTTGCCAGCAAACTTCTCTTTTTTTATGATCACTACGAAATTTTCAAATGGTTATTGAATATACTAGAACGTGTGATTATTCTTGGAGGTAGGTCATTGAAGATGAAGTTTGTTTTCATCGAACGTTAGATTGATCTCGCGTTCTATTCTCTGTTCTAACCAATAGTGATCTATATTGGCAACAACGTGTTCCATGGATAGAGTAATATCGAAAATTCTCAGGAATTTCAACCACAAGCGCACCCTTAAGGCGTAATTTTGAACAACTACACCTTGTCTACAGGTTTGTCTGAAACAATATCGTAACACTGAAAGCACATAGCCATCTTACTCAGAGAAAAGCATTATAATTGTCATAATCATATTAGTTCATTCGAATGACAAATAATTCGATGCTGATATTCCTTTTTTTTAATCCTCTAACAACACACCATTTTGTCTACGAGAAAATAAATCAATTGATGATTAACAAAGCAAATAGAAATTGCAACTTTCTCCTACCGCCATGAGAGCAAGAAAAACATTTTCAAATTCAGCAATTCAATGTTTTATATGGTTTTCACTCCGGATACTTCAAAAAAACTGGTTGAAAGCGTGCTTCCGTGATATTATTCCTGATGTGTTCATTATTATAAACATTATATTGTTATTGACGTTTTTGTGTTAATTTTTGAACATAGTCGGAGTTTTGGCGGATGCGCTGTTTTTTTTATTCGTGGCAATCGACCTGTAAAAAATTCACGCACCGTTGAAACCAGTTGATCATTCGTTTGTTTCAACAAATAGTACAATACCAGTGATTTTTATTCAAACAAAGATATTTTTATTATACTTATATAATATGGCGATTCTTCCAAAAATCTGTTTCAGCACATCGCCATTCCGATTAAATGTGCACCAGTGGAAGACTACATTAACGAATTCACAGTCCGATAAAACCGAACCTCAGATAATTTGATCAACATTTGTAATTTCCCACAAAGAGATCCCGGTAATAGGTTGTGTTGGTCGGTGTAGTATCAAACAAAATTACTACTGAAAGGGTTGCCGCCAGGAAAGGTTTCAGTTTCAATTGAAAGTGCCAATGGGACGTAAATTGATCGATTCATCAAGGTCTTTTTGCGGACGTTCATCAGTTTCGATCTGGATTTGACTTTAATAGCGATCTCTTTGACTGACCATAATGCAATTATTGGTTGAATTTTTATTTATGAGCTGAGGGAGAATGCTTATTTTTAGGTATCGCTGACTGAAATGTATTATGATCTGAATTATAGTTATAATGCGGTTTGTATACTGTTTCTGCAATCCATTCAGAAGAATTTGTGACCGGTATTCACATGGATTTTGTTGCATTTCTTAAGAATGACGGTTCCTTTATGCATTAACATATGAATTTGTTTCAAATTATCTAAGAGCATATAGAAAATCTACTTCTGAAAATAATAAAGTATTCACTGTATTTTCCAAATATTCTTTATTATTACCTGCGATATGGCATGAATGAAAGTAGCATTTTTCATTCTTCACTCTTCTCAGAAACTGTGCATTGATTTCTTCAATGAACGATGACATTCTAAGGGTTGGTTTAAAAGTTTAAACTTTTTGTAGAGATAAATTAGCCTAACACTGAACTGATATCATTTCGTTCCTCAGGCGTTTTGCTAACAAGGTTACCCAAGTAGCACATCATATTGGCTGAACCCCGAATTCATTCAAAAAATGTATGTTGAACTAATATGCATCAATATTGAGAAACGATATTTCAATATGAATATTGGTTCAATATCGACAATAAATCTCAACTGCATTTTGTAAGATTCAATATTTATAATATATGGGTTTGATAACTTACTACCAATATTAGAATTACCATATCAGGTGATAATGAGTAACATCAGTTTAACAACATAGATATTTCAATATCGTCTGCATATTTTGTATATACCCAATTTTCAATATCGGAATCCTATATATATATTCGACATTGTTTGGGGCGTAGATTAAAATATTGTTACGAATCTCCTAGCGCCGGTCCTGGCGGTCGTAAACGCAGATGAGGGGTCGAAGCACGAACGTCATTTCTCCAGGAACTGTTGATGCGTGGATAATTTGATACACATCATCGAGGCTTCTCTCGAAGATTCTCCATAGGTGGTTATTCAGAGCTGAGTGGAGCAAGTTTTAGATAGTAAATCAGAGTTTCTAGCTTAGTGGAGAGAGCTTTGTTATTGCTGAGTGCACAAGTCGAAGTGTAGAATTTCTATTGAAGAGAGGTCATCAGAGTGTTTTAGTACAGAGCGTTGGAAAGTTAGCGGAGCGATTTAGGTGATTGTGTTGTATTGTATTGTGATAGAGAGTTGTAATAAAGGTAGTTCAGTGTGGTTTAGAGTTTCAATCAAAGGAAATATCGTAACAATATTGTTTTATCACATCAGGTGGCATATTGACATAATACTGCAATACAGATATGCGGATTCTGATATTGCTTGAATATTGTTTTCACAGTAAAATGGAAATGTTCAAATAGTCATTTCCGAATTAGAACCTGAAACGGGTATCGGGATTTTGAAATATATATATATATATATATATATATATATATATATATATATATATATATATATATATATATATATATATATATATATATATATATATATATATATATATATATATATATATATATATATATTGGTAACAGTTCTGTCATAAAAAGTTCCGCCCAGAACTTTTTGAACCACCACCCAACTCCTTTACAAGTCTCTACGTGCCATAGAGCGTATAATGGTCGACAATGATATTTTCATAGTGAAGGTCGTGAGTTCAAGCTCCGCAGTGCCAGAGATTTTCCCAGGTTAGTATTCGGTAAGTACATGTGAATGAGTGAAATTTTCAAGTTGACTATTTGGTAAAAAAGAATCATTGAGTGACATCAATAGAATATTCCTTTTTTGTTGATATATTATTAACAACGTCCTACAAATATAGTCAAAACGATATATCCTTACATTGTTTTCGAATATTGATCTAATATCGCCGAATGTTCCCATTTGCTTCGTGGCCCATATGATATCTACAATATAAGGTTAATATTCCCGTAATATTGAACCAATATTGGTCTAATATGTTTGTGTTACTTGGGTAGCATCCTACAGGAGAAGACAACTGATACTGATAGTATCTGTTTTCTTTTGCTGAAGATGCGCGTCAGTTGCAAATAATATCAGTTTGGTGTGAGGGTAATCAATCTTTATTGCAAGTTTCATTTTTTTATGTATGTATTGATTTTGGATCAGTAGATCGCAATCAACTCACCACAATCTCAGCCATTTAGAACGGAATCCGTTTTCTCATTGATTTGTGATAACCTGACTTTCGAAACCCAAAACTTATGATAATTTGAAATGCTTCATCATTACCCACTGATAATATTACTTTGTCGGTGTAACCTGCATCGAAAGCTGTCTGGTTTTCAACTTTTTCGTGGCGATAATACGTTTTCCTCTATTCAAGCAATCAATCAAGGTCAACATTAATCGCAGATGAGTCACGAATAATCGTCAGGTATTCTCAGATCGCCTTTGAAATAGTATTGGTCGTTTTCTCCCGCATTCAGTGTACTGAATAAAAGCTTTTTTCAAAACGTCAAAAGAGTATGACTTATTGTACCTGACTAAGGTGGCTATATACTGGTATTTTCAATCCATGTAAAAGATTGTCAGCAAATCAGACGACCGATCTGGCCTACTTGATCAAGAATTGATGACGTAGACCGAAGTAATAACTCAAAAAGTTCGCCAGGTATCGTCACTCTCGCAGTTGAGATGACAGTCATGTTTCATCAAACGTCAGATTGATCTCGCCTTCTATTCTCTGTTCTAACCAAAAGTGATCTGTATTGGCAACAACGTGCTCCATGGATCGAGTGATCTCGAAAATTTTTAGGAATTTCAACCACAAGCGCACCCTTAAGGCCTAATTTTGAACAACTATACACCCTGTCTACAGGTGTGTCTGAAACAATAACGCAACACTGAAAGCACCAGTATATAGCCATCTTATACCTGACCCTAAATTTGTCAGTTGATGTTCTTTTCCTATAATATTGAAATTCTCATCTTAAGTTTCGCATTTCACAAAACTAGATATATAATTCTGACAAAAACTGATTTGTGAATCTCGTATGACGACTCCCCTAAGGGTCATCCATCACTTTCCACGTTCGTCACACAGAGCATCACTTTTTTTCTTTAAACACAATATACTATTTTCATTGGTGCAGCATATTCAACGTATTTCTGTCTTTCATCCATACATTGAGAAGGAGAAAAATACACCTAACGTGCACCATTTCTAACAATGGAAAACGCTTCAAGAGAATTAGGCATCATTACTGACACCACTTCCAACTGTCGCAGATAAAAAGTTCGTATCACCTCGAATCATTTCAATTTATTCGAAGAGATTCCGAACGCGGATTCCTCTATCTAAACAGCACGGGCAATTTGTGTAACGAAACGACACTTAAAGATGGGACTTCTCTTCACCTATCTCGATTGTTTTTCCAGTTCTGTTCGTGGGTGTCAGGGAATGTCGAGAAGGAAAGCTTTCAGACATCGTCGTTCAGTAAATGGGTACATTTTGACGTTATCAGACTTTGACATCACGTGATACGTACGTTGAATACGTAAATATTTGAGGATTGGTGAATGTTTAGGAGTTCGAGGTCTTTCTATACATATTTCCAATGGGCAAGTTTTGTCGTATTTCCAAATGTTGAACTGATGACAAACACAATGGAGGTCAACTTCTGAACAGTTGTAGATGTCTGTGACTATTCATTTCCTGGTGATCGGAAAAACTTGATTCTTTCTGGGGTGTGCTCGTATTTATTTGACACAATTTCTGAACATAGTAATTGAGCATATCTAAACTGCATTATTTGACGAGAGACAACTAATCAGATTTGCCGTCTTGAAGTTTATGAAGGGAACTGATTTTCTGAAGGATAATTTATAGTAGTCTATTTTAGTATGCTACAGTACTCCAGGGAATAGTGATTATTTTGAATACTGAAAAATAAGTGAGGCTCGTTCCCTTTTGAATATAATCAGAATTTGGCTCATCCTGAGAAGTTCACATTTTTCACGGATGAAGAGGGCGAGCTAATATCGACGTCTTGAAGAAAGCATTCAGTATTTCACAAATGGTGCTTGGTAGCTCAAAAATGAGGAGACGATTTTCTGTAGATGATGAATATTTAATTTTTTTGATTTTCTATTATTTTTTCTTATACAAATCGTACAATTATTCCCAATTAGAGTGGCTAGTAAACGTATTATGCGAATAATTCAAAATGTCTCTGTTGTAATCAATCCTACATCGGAATTCCATTTGAGATTTCTCAGAATTATGTACTTTTTTTCATCTAAAAACTTTTTCGTGCGGGAGTTTATATCGCGAAACTTCATAGTCTGTCTGAATTGATTTTGAAAATTTGGAAACTTGTGGTCAACAACCATCGAAGGGGTTCCAGCGGTAATTTCATCCAGACTGAAAGGAAAAGCCACCAAACCGCAGACTTTTATGAAGAGACCAAATGATATTATCGAACTGACATTGAATGCAATCTTAAAATTTTCATTTATATGGATTATAGTTTTGAACGTATTTCGACGAAATACATTTCAGATATTATTTGTGAAAAGGATGAGGAGGACTATGATTCTTCAAGAAATGCTCGGAAAAGTCATCTTTTTCTTCAAAAATAACTCACAGATCGAGTGTATCGAAGCACCAAACCACTGACAATTTTTGTGACTAATTCTCCTACCCAGATTTTAGGTGAATAGCTAAGCTTACTTGGGATGGAACGTATTGAAAGGATATTAGGTGCATTAAAGCAAGCCAACTGAACTTGTGGATGACTCAACTTATCAACAAAAACATACATAATCAGGATTGAACATGGGCATTCGGACTTACGGACAAGTATTGAACTAAACTTGGAAATTTCCATGTTTTATCTTTCGCTTGAGAAGAGTTAAGTATATAAGCTGAGTTCGCCTGCTTGAATTCACCTTCACATAACACACTTCCTTTCTCCTGAAACTCCAAGTAAGTTATAGAAAATGGTCAATTCCCATGATATCCCTCATATAACATAAGAGCACTTCGATGAATATCTTGTTATATGTGATGAATTATCAATTCCTAAAGTTTCGAAGAATTGAAATACTTTTCTGAATGACATTTATTCATCAAATATTTCTTATCAACAACATAAAACATGACATAGACAACTCATGTATATAATAACAACGAAACGTAAATATACACAGTGATTTCTTCATATTGGATCCAACAATGAAAATATTCGAAGTTCGGTATTTATTTGATACTCATACCTAAAAATTTCGGTCTCCTCTACAAGCAAAACAGCTGGAATTTATGGCGGTCACCTCTATTTTTTGAGATACAGATTCATTTTGTTTAAAACTTCACCACTTTTCACATTATTAAATTTCTTTTTGAAAAACACGAAATTTGACCTTCTTTTCATCAATTCACCACATACGCTCTCATTTACTCGTTTCCAACATTTTGAAGCAGGAAAAAACACACCCAAAAAAAATTGTTTCAAAAAATGTATCTTCAAATTGTCATCAATTCAGTGGGATGTCAAACTCTAATCAACGTCAATACTGATTAATTTGCAATGTTGCCGCCCTCAATGCTATTTTTGAGAACTGAACATATTTATGTTGACTTGAAGCTTGAATTTTTTGAAACAATAATGTTTTTTTTTCTGCCTCAAAATGTAACTATCAAGTAAATGAGAGCTTGTTGTTTTTTGATCAAAAGAAGGACAAATTTTGTGTTTTGAAAACAACAAAAATTTGATGCGAAAAATGCTGAAGTTTTACAATAAGAGGACCTGTATTTCATAAAATAGTCGTGACTGCCGAAAATTTCTCTTGGATTTTCGTAGGGAGACCGAATTACGTAAGTTCCACAATATATTTTTTAATTCAGATGTTTACTGCGACTGAGGTTTTACCAAATACCTTGAAAAAACCATCATCATTTGACATTCCTTTCAGTTGATCTACATTATCTGCAGACTAAAGTTACAGGCATTAAAAATTTAAAAAAACAATCAGAATATGACCTGTCATCACTTGGGGCTCTCTACAAGATGAAAGAAGGTTATGTTTTTATGACTGATATTTATCCGAATCATAGATTAAAGAAAACAGGAGATGGAACATGAATATACGAATCAATGTGCGCTGAGCCTGCCAAATATTCAGAGTTGAAGCCTAGGAGTGGGGAGCGGTACAGAGTAGTATTCAGGAAAAATATCAGTTATTTTGCCCAAAGTCGTATTTGCAATGAAATGAAGATGGTTTTCCCAAATTTCATATACTTTGAATAGTTCATATAACCATAACCAAGAACATACACTTTCACAATGAATAGTTCTATACCCACGACCAGGGGCTTGCAAATTCATAATGAATAGGATTCCATATAAGTCAAATGAAACTCACCTTAGGTTGCAAATTAATTTTCGAATCTACTGAGATTCATTGGTACATTACAATTTTTCTAGGCATTGTATAATTATATTATAATCCTCTAGTATGCTACTGCCAGCAAATTCAAAAATATTACGAATGAAAGTAAAGAATATACACAAAATTGGATTATATACTTTATTTCATAATTCATGGTGACACTTGAAACTCCAAAGCAATTGACCTTTGCATAAGACAAGTTCATTAAACACCGATCTAACACTTTTAGATTTATCAAAAGAATGCTTATTGTGATGGTGTACTCTAGTATTTATATATATTGAAGATATATAAGTTTTATCAAATTACTGAAATGGGAAGACGAAAACGTTTGTCCCCTGAAATGTTCACGAGGTGATTCAAATAAATCACGACACAGCAACATATTCAATACTTGTATTTGAAGGAATTTCACATTGCATGTAGGATTATTTTCATTCAAATAATAATTTTGCATGATCTTTCCTGCAGTTGTGCAAATAGTGATCACATCGTCAGAGGGATATACCAACGAGGCACATCTATCGCAATATTTGAGATGGCTTGTGGAAATCAAAACGCAATATTCGAACGATATGGAATTACTATCGCGATTTATCCCTTGGTCTCATTCATCGGGGTATGGAAGTAAACAAATTATTGTCAACTCCAACTGTGAAACAACTACGGTCCTGGTGTCCTGGCCACTCCCATCAAAACCATACCGCACTCATAACAGACTTACTGGAATAGATGAACAGATTCCATATCCTTCGTATAATTTGAACTGAAGTAGTATCTGCATCGCTTCACAACAAACCGTGACATTTTTCACCAAAGTTTACGAAACACATGACATTGACACTTAAATAACAAACTTTGACAAGCGTGCACACCGTTCAAATCGGTACGTTGGTGGGGATATACGATTCGATTGGCGGACCTTAGGAGTGGGAAAATCAGGGGAAATTGGCAGAGTGCGCAGTTGACCATGTTCTATCTCCTGTTTTCTTTAATCTATGATCCGAATCAATATCATTCACTACCACCGACTTCGAACTTTCCACTTTGAAGTACATTCCATCCAATAATGTAAACCGCCCTATTTTCACTTGAAACATAGCCGACGCTTTGTTTTCAACGAAACAAAATCACCTCTTCAGAAAACCATTACCGTGCCACTTTTTATTTCAACCGAAAACAATTTCGAACGGGAAAAGCTGCCCGAAAATCTTTTGATAGTCTTTCGTGAGTGAACACGCGTGGAAGAATTTCCTATTCGGACAGATTAGTAGAGGGTTACACGAAATAGGATAGTTCTGACAGTGGCGCTCCAATGGAATTATCAGGAAAACAGAAAATTAGACCCATCGACATTAGTCCGAACACGAAAGTTGAGTTTTGTGGCACTTCTGTAGATTCAACTTCAACATATCTGATCCAAAAACGAACGATAACCATTTTCAATTCGAAGTATAGGGAGTAATGTAGGGATTTCTTTGCACACCACAAAATATTCGCACTTTGATCCATAAAAAATGTGATTCCTTATTACGTTCAGAAAATGTACATGCCTATCCAACACGGGAACACTCAGTCATTTTGCCCGAATATAATCACAGTCTCGCAGAGGGCCCCTGTATACAAGTGTCAAAATTCATAATTATATTCCGAAACCTATAAAATCACTCAATATAAACAGATTCAAAAATGCACTGAAAAAAATGTTACACCAACATGTTTTTCATTCACTCGACGATATAATTGGAGCTTTTTGGTATAAGATCATAACACAAAATAAATTAACATTCACCTCACGTGTGTGTGAGTTTGTCCCCATGTATATGTATATAAACAGTTACAGCTTGTTCTCTTTCCCAAAGTTTCTCAAAAAACGAATATTTGACTCGTTGCAATTCGAATGAGCCGCCAGCCAACCAACCAATCAGAATCGTCTTGTTTACATAAGGTTTGGAGCAGCGTTGCCACTGTTTTTCCGGAGGTTCACCACATCTAACCAATGGCCAGCTTTGTCAATCTATGATTCCGATGTGATATCAAACAATTCTGTATTCTTGTGTACTAGAAGTGAAAGAACAATGCAAAAATATGTCTCAATTACATAATTTTTACATAAGAATCATAGAGTTGAAAAAATAAGAAAATTCCATTCTACTTCTTTTCAACCAATTGGAACGTGATTTTTTTGACGCTGGTGCCATGGTAACGAGCGTATTTTTCGAGAAATGTTTTCTGTGGGATTGGTACCCAGGATGTAATTGAAGTGATAATTTTTTAAGTCAATGTCGGTCAAATCCAATGAATCCAGGTCTATATTTCATAAATTATCATTTTTTAAACATTTCACTTAAAGGAGAGTCCACGATTCTAAATCGGGATTTACTCGAGCGTCATAGAGACCTATTGGGTTGCGAAGCTTAGATGATAAGAAGAAAAAAATGTTATTTAACGTATACCTTTTCATCGGTGCATGGACATACATATTTTTTAAAAATGAACGTATGTTAATCTGATTGTTTCCATGGTGGGGGTGGTCGTACGTAAGGGTTGAAAATGAAAAAAAAATTCTCGAGCGCGTCAGATTTTCTGAGGAGATGGTAAACCTAAAAAAAGCTCTTATATAATAATCTGACGGTTTGGGTGTGACGCAGATTCGCGGCCGTTATTAGAATGTGAAAAAAAAATCGTCATTTTGAAATACACAAGCGCGTCAGATTAAGATATATATGGTTCATCTTCACACCATAGACGTCGCAGTCTCATAATCTGACGATTATCTGGAGGGATTCGCTTATTCTGCCAATTCGATTTTTTTTTTGAATGATTGAACTCAAGTACCTAAAAATCTCAGGAAAAAACATGCAAATAAAAAAGTGTATGTTTCTTTGGTAGAATACTTGTATTTATAAGAAAATAAGTATAAGCAATTGAATTTTTTAAATCTTAAAACGTTGCGTTGGATATACGTTGTAAACAATATCATGCCACCAACGAGTCTGTTTGATCATTTGTCATGGCATCATGGCAAGAGAAACCGGAGTGGGGACGGAGTGAGAAAGCAATAGATAGAGAAAGAGTGAGAGAGAAATAGAAACTTGGAGAGGGGAATACAGGTATCACGTAGCTGCACGCATCTGTGTGATCAACTGTCATGGCATCATGGCAACACAAACCAGAGTGGGGACGGAGTGAGAGAGCAATAGATAGAGGAAGAGTGAGAAAGAAATAGAAACGTGGAGAGGGGAAAATAGGCATCAGGTAGCATTAAACTTCAATGATGAATTTTTATTTGGCTTGTGGAAATCGTCAGATTATATATTTTTTGCAATTCTTGAATTATTCCCTATAGAATGTCGAGATGACGTTTTTTTACAACTTTGTAGCCCTCCTCCTTCTTCAGGTCACTCTCGAATTGTCAGATTAGTGGAAAATACACGTTTCAGGATATAACTAACTCACCCTACCTTAGTTTAACGCGCTCGAGAATTTCAGATGATCATTTTTTTTTACTAATCTGATCCTTTATTGTTGAAGGGCGGCCATATATATGGATCTCATATATGGTGGAAGTACTTAACCGGGTACAAGGTATACCCCTGTATATTAATCTGCCGCGCTTTAGTGAATCCCGAAATCCCCTCTTGGGCTCCCCTATTATTACAAATTGAATATTTCTTCTAGTCTCCTATCGCTTCATCTTAATGGCGATAAAGCTGGACAGGGATCAACATTACACCAATATTCCTCAGCTATTGGCTACTTACTCGCTCGAATAGGCCCGTGACGTCAATGGCCTATTTTTTCAATGTAATTAATTCGTATTTCGACTATTACGCAATTGAATTTTTTTTACGATTAATAAATGATTTTTTTTCAAGCGAGCCCTCTGCTAGTTTTTTCTGAACACCTCGTCAATTTTCAATGGGAGTGTTCTTTCATGAGCATGGCAGTTGCTAATACCGATATACTAATGAAAGAAGCAGTTAGTTCTCAGGGTTTTTAAATCGAGGGCATTCCTAGACTCTTGTTTCCATTCATAAAATTGTTCTAAAATTGTTCGTTTCCGCTAACCAGCTGACGAACGTCAACCCTCAGAAGGGTTACTTCGAAGATTGTAACCCTTGCTCTGGTGATTTGACCAGTTGAAATTACTATCTTTTTCTGTTATGGATTTCCTAGGCTGTGAGTTTACTGGATGTTTCTGACGATGTCTCTTCCCTTGCTTCAGTAAGATGTCTCCGCCACTGTACCCTGAATGTGTACTGATCTCGAGTAGTTCGAGCATGACTCTAGTTTGAATTCGAGAGCAAACAAGAAATTGATCCTCTTGGCTCTCCGCGAGGGGCTGATTAGTGTGCGTCAGCATTTTTGGTATTTCTTTCGTTCTGGAACGAAAGGAACTGAAGTATACGTTTGTCAAGAGTTGTTCATTGGTAAGATGATTGATGAGTGTTTGATATAAAGGAGCATTCGTTTGAAGATGTTTCAGTCCAGATATTGTTAATAACATTATTTCATAAATTTGCTGATGTGTCAACTAACACTTGTTCTCAGTCTTCTGGTGATTGGAGATTTTTTCACTTATTCTGCACTCCGGAAAAAAAATGATACTAAAAAATATCCGCGCTGAGTGGTACTTCATGTTGAACCTAGAATTGTCATTTGTTGAAACACATTGTGTACAGAAATACCTTATAAATTTCCGTAAATCTCACGAATGAATAAGTTCCAGTTGTAATGAGCAAACTGTCAAAAATTTAATTTAATTGGCTGATACTTGATGTGAATCCATTTTTTATGAGAAGGATCACAGAATCCCATACAATTCTCATAATACAATATATTCCTCAAGTAGGATACTGTGAAGAGTTAATTTTTATCACCCCAAAATACAGTACTTGATTTCTGTGTGGGGAACAGCCATTCACCGAAACTTCTATCAATCTATATGGCCCTAGAGCTTTATTGAACCTTCAATCATTATGTCGATTAATATATACAGGGTGACCCAGGGGTGCGTGCATGGTCCATAACTTTTTTTCTATCCAAGCTATCGACTTTGCTTCTAGATATTTTTCGTGATAGATTCTGCTTGCTAATAAAGGATTCCTGTCAGCCTCGCCAATACAGTAGACCATATTCACTAATTCTTCACGAGTAAAATTCATTGTCAACAATTCGACGTATACAATTATTGACAGTACACAGATGTCTCAAATTTCACGAAAGCGGCCTACTAGATTCCACCTAAACCATCCACATTTATCATTTCGCAACATACTTCACAAACTTCAAATAGTAGGCCCCACAAACCCTATATCGACGAAAAGCTCTTGAAAAATGCCATTCATTGGTACAATAAAATATAGGGTGTTGCATTTGAATAAGTCGAGTTATTGCCATTTGTAATTTGTCATTTAAAAAAAATCGTAGTAGGCGTTGTAACATTGATTTTCAATTCGCCCGCATTTCAAAAGATGCGCCGAAGCTTAAGGAAACGACTGGATGAAAGTTGGTTGAGTTTTCTTCAATGGCTCTGAAGTTATGGATTTATCTGTAGGTCTATGCATGACGCTATTTCAACACATAAATTGACATAAGTCAAAAACTATTGCAGATAAGTCTATGACACCAGAGTGCGTTGTATAGATAATTTAGTGGCGATTTCAAAACTGTATTGAAAGTGGGGGGTTGCCATTTAAAGAAACAGAACTTGGTTGTGTATTTCATTTTGTGACATCCTGTAAATGAATGAAAATATTTTCAGAATGTGCTCATTGTCAAACCTATCGTTTCAAACAAAAACTCAAGTCGATAGCTTGGATAGAAAAAAAGTTATGGACCATGCACGCACCCCTGGGTCACCCTTTATATATTTCCATATATCGTTTCCATGGTAACATTCAATTCGAGAAATTTTGTGATTAGATTAGAAGAGGGAATAAAGACTATTACTATTGATCACTCGCCATTATTCTCTAAGGGATTAATATATGGCATTATACTGCAGAAACCAATACTTACATTATGTATAAAGGTGGATTCAGACAGATCCGAAATCCAATGGTTCGACAATCCGACAGCGTTCTGGTTTAAATTCAAATTTGGACCAATCAGAGAGCTTTCGGATCGTCGTACAATCGGATTTCGGATCTGTCTGAATTCAGCTTTAGCAGTAAATAAATGAGTTTATTCATTCATTTTGTTGAAACTGGTAAAAAACATTAAGCCTCAGTTTTTAACCAAAATTCAAATACTAACAAGATATGTTAATAACATAAATTTATTGCGGTTCAAGTCTCAGTTTGGAAAATCATCGATATCTTAATATTATTGCGTAATAATGTGCTGATTATGTAATGTACTTTCTCAAAATTTTCTCATTTTATGTAATGAGCACAAAGCCCAATATTTCTCGAATATTCCAAGAATATTGCTTGAGGTGAATGTCAAGTATATTATTTTTGCAATATTTTTCAACGAATATACTAGTCACGATTCGTGCTAAATGTTTTACCAAGGATACTCTTCGGTTATGCTGGAGATATTCTGAAAAGCATATACCTAGACGCATGTGTTCGCCATATACATAGACCATATTGAGTAGACTGGTGTCATCTGGAATTATCCTGGAAAATCAATGCTGAAAACACGGATAAACCTACTCTATAATGATGCATTTGAAAAACAATAATTTATGTTGTAGTGGAAATTACAGTCCAATGAAAAAAAAAGCTGTGTTTGAACGGAAAAATGAGTTATACGAGAAGTTGCTGACTAATTGGAGTTGTTATATCCAGAAAAAACAGTTTTTCAATTGACGCAGCAACTTTTCGGGGTAGGTCAAAAATCTATTCTTCTACACTTGTATAGATTCCAATAATAATTCCTATATTTTCAGTTTGAGGTAGGTTACAAACCCAGAAAATTACGTAACAAATATTGATCCACTTCAAATAATGACGTTCTAACAGTATCTGGGGATGATTTGGTAATATGAACTCTAACGTATCCTAGTCATAAACATCGGAGACGAAACTATCCAACTGACACTCCTGAAATGGAATGGGCATGTTTCAAATGGAACGGCCGATGCAGGGGCATTCAATTCGTTTCAAAAAAACCTACGTGGTAATACCGTTCTATGTTGGGTCCCTATTTCATAAACATTCAAGTTTCATTGGCGGTTAACCGAATAGTTCGATCCGGAAGCAGGATGACCGAAAAAACAGGCTTGGATTCAATCGTATTCAAGGGGTCGATTGGATTTTGGCCAAACGATGATTATATCGTTGTTTTTGTGGTGGGTGACGAGTTCAATTTCAATTCCGTTTTTTCAGATCGGTTCAGTTGATATGATGTATTGAATCGACTGGGTTACCACAAAATTGAATTTTCCCACAATGTGTGGATGGAAATATCGGAAAAATTGGGAAAAAACTTATTTTGGTGGGGAAAATGAAGTTTTCAGAAACTATGTATTGGCTTCTACCCATCCAAATCTATAGATAGAATATCACAAATATCAAAAAATAACTAAGAACTCTCTGGAGATATGGACCGACGACCGTTGAATTGAGGAATCTTCTACTTAATATAGTAATAATAATCTTCATTCAACAAGTTTACATGACGACACATCAAGGTTATGATGAATATTACGTTCTTGATGAAGAGGCGTCCATCTTCAGGATTTGCTTCCGCAGATGGTCTTTCACTTAACCTGTAGACACTAATACCGATACAATCTAATATAAGTGAACAAATAAATGAAGAGTTCGACAGGAAAAATATGCTAATTCTAATAACACTAAAGAATATTCAATTCTCAGCAGGGATTAGATGAACCTCATTTAAAACATATACAGGAAGGTGAACGTGAAGAACTGAGATTCGATCTCATTGAAATTGTATCATTCGGAGAAGTTCTGCTAATTTTTACGAAATGCACGTATATTTTCATCTTTGAAGTTCGTAGGAATGTTGTGGTGAACATGTGGAGATGTTATATAAAAAGCTTCTTTCAAAAACTGTGCACATATGTTATTGTAATCCAATAATTATCATTCACTGCATAATGCAATATAACCTGACGGAAAAGGGAGATCTGCCAACTGAACATTGTGAATAACCTCAATGCGATAGTTTTATTACAATATTATATGTTACGATATAGTAATATGTTACTTCAACATGTATGTTATAGAGATGTTATGTCCGGGTAGGATATATAACAATGTTGAAAAAGTTATGTTGATGCAATTTTTCTGCAACGTGTCAGATTAATAAACAATTATTTTATAATTGTTGTGCTATAACATTATCGAAATATTTACCAACAACGTACATCATACCATAATATATTCTGATATTCATCAGTGATGTATAGATTTTTTGGCAGAATCATACCATACTTTCAGAAATGGTTCTGGATTATAAATGAAAGAACATGAAAGAATTGTTGAAAAGAAAGCCCACTTCAATAAAATAATATTTAATTGATTCTACTAACCGACAGAAAACAGTGTGGAACCTAGTGAATGAGGTTAGAGGTAAAAAAAAATCAAAAACCATTGAAGAAATACATAAAAATGATGGGGAAATCATCACCGATCGGGAAGTGATGGCTTCTACATTTGGTCAGTACTTTTCAACTGCTGTACAGGACAAACTCAACAAGCATTTTGGAATTGATATTTCTACTGATTGCACACGGGGCTTCCACAATACAAATACAATGTTCTTCTTTCCAGGAACCACAAATGAAATAATCGAAATTATCAAACAACTACCAAACAAAAAACAACTGGACTAGATGAGATCCCAATATCAGTGATCAAGGATAGTGCCAGTTTTTTTGTTACAATCCTAGCTAACATAACCGATATATCTGTAATGCAACAAAAATGTCCAACTAGTCTAAAATAAGCGCCGGTGATCCCAATATACAAGAAAGACGATCCATTCAATTGCGAAAACTATCGCCCAATTTCTATATTAGGTAATTTATCTAAAATTATCGAAAAATGTCTTGCTAGCAAAATAACTGGATTTCTTGAAACATTTAGTATATTATCCGATAATCAACATGGCTTCAGAGCTATGCGATCAACGGAAACGGGTATTATAAAAATATATATATATAACAAGTTAGCAATAAAATGGATGATGGTGAATTCGTTCTTACACTTTTTCTAACTTACAAGTGCGATTGATACAGTAGATAGCAACTTTGTATCAAAGAAATTGGATGACCTCGGTATTCGCGAACCGATTAATGGGTGGTTCGTGTCATTCCTGGAAAGGGGGAAGTTTGTTGTCAAATTGGGTGATGTCATCTCGGATGAATTCAATAACGACCTTGGAACCCCACAAGGGAGCGTACTTGGTCCCCTAATTTTTCTCACCTTCATTAATGATCTACCTAATCACACAAGTATGGGCAAAGTCCTAATGTATGCAGATGAAACATCTATTACTGTATCAGATCATTCACAGCAAAGACTCTCCGAAAAAATCACTGTTATTTTAAAAGAATTCAAAGCCTGGTGTTGTAAAAACAAGTTAATGATCAACCATAAGGAAACAGTATGCGTGGAGTTTCATAACAAAAACAAGTCACCATCCAACCCCAAAATTTCATTCGAAAACACGAACATCATCACCTCCAAAACGGTCAAATTTTTTGGAATAGAAATATACTGCAACTTGTCGTGGAGTACACAAATAGATAGCGTCTGCAATAAATTGAATAAGTGCAACTCACTGAAAATAATGCTAGACATGGATTGTTTGTTAAATACCTACTATGCTCTTGGTTATACATATATTGCCTACGGTATAGTGGTATGGGGACAGGCGATCGAAACGCAACGGGTGTTCATCCTACAGAAGAGAATCATCAGGTGAATTCTTGATTTGCCTTATGGAGAGTCTTGCAGGAAAACCTTCAGAAGCAAAAAATATTAACTGTTGTGTCGATATACATTCGAAACTATCACTGTTCATTTTCTCCAATAGAAACAATTTCATGAGACATTGTGATGCCCACCAGCATCACACAAGAAACAAAACTGACCTCATAATTGATAGGGCTGTTCATTTGTTCCAAAGGAAATTTCGGAATATCGCGTGTTGTCAACTTTTCAATCTTCTACCGTCAAATCTGAAGGCGTGCAAAAGCTCAGAGGTCTTTAAACGCATGTTCAAAGATAATCTGATCAAAGGCTGCAGTATTCAAGATGCCACCGTCGAATTCGGACGTGAAAGAATCAGCATCGAAAACAAATGTGTGTAACAAGTGTAAAAGTTCAGTAAAAACTGGCTTGAAATGCTCAAAATGTGACATTATGTTTCACCCGAGTTGTGCAAAAAATAGTAGCTATGTTAAATTTCTTGATAATAATAAAATAGTTTGCTGTGATAGTGACTTAACCTCGAAGGAAGAGACTGTCGAACCTGAATCGAATTCAGCATTGTTGGAAGCATTGGAAAAGGTGTATCCTGATGGTAAAGTGGATCTTCACATATTCAACTATATTATCAAACAAAAAGATACCATAATCAAACAACTAGAAGAAAAAGTTATAGTCCTGAATGATCATATCACTCTCCTAAAAACCACGCATATCAAACCAGTCGAGATAAGCAATACCAAAAAAACTATCGCTACTACACCTGAGACTCAGGCGACTGACCGTCCAAGTCCAATAGGTTTAAACAATAAACAATCCTATAGCAAGGTTGCCAGCTCCTCGAGCTCATCAAAACATCAAGGAAATCCCAACTTGATATCAGACACAAGTGTTGCTCACGCAGTCTTGAATGCATACACTACAGCAAAATGTGACCATTACATAAATTTGGACAAAAGCCCGGTAGTTCATTCGAATGAGTCCCCAGTTAATTCCGGCATCCACTCTCCCAATCATATTGATAATGATGGTTATCGAAAAGTTATCAGGAAAAAATCTAAAAAGGTGGGAACCGGAGATGGCGATCAAGCATTCCATGGAAAAGATGACAAAAATAAAAAATTATGGCTTTTCATCTCTAGAGTTCCGGACTCGGTGAATTCTGATGATGTGAAACAGTTTCTGCAAACAAAAACGAATTCCACGGAGGTACAAGTGAAACTTCTGCCTACTCAAAATAGTAAAAAGGATAATCAGTCCTTCATGATCGGAGTTCAGACAGACTTGAAGGAAACAATATACAATCCTGCCTTTTGGCCCAAGAAAATCACTTTCGAACGATTCAATTTCAGACTGGGTAAGAGATTCCTGGAAAATCGGGATGTGGATGCGACATCATTACATGGCCAACCCCAATCTTTTTTAGAAATGTAAATCCAAGAGAAACCGTCTACAACAAAAAAATCAATAGTACTCCCTTCAAACTAATGCAATTAAACGCTCAATCTCTTACAAATAAATTGATTAAACTGGAATTACTAATAATTCAAGAATCGCCGGATGTAGTTAGCCTATCGGAACATTGGTGCAGTTTGGAAAACATCGAATTCATGACACTAAATGGTTACGTAATTGCCTCGTACTATTGCCGCACTTCTCATATCCACGGAGGAACCATCATCTACATCAGAGAGGGGCTTGAGTTCCAGCAATTGAAAATCTCACACTTGAGTGAAGAGATGCATTGTGAGTGCTGTGCTATATCGATAAGGGGGCCTGTTCGCAAAACATGTGTCATAAGTGTGTATAGACCTCTATCAGGGGATTTGGACACATTTTTCCATAAACTAGGTGATATAATGGACCTATGTAGTAAGTCAAATAGCAATATTTTCCTCTGTGGGGATCTGAACATTGATTATTTGACCAATTCAAACAACAAAATATGTTTACATGATTTTCTTGTGAGTTACCACTTGAAAGTCACCTCTTTGGTCCCCACCAGGGTTTTCATGAATAAGATAGGGCAAACATCATCGACAAAAATAGATTATATATTAACCAACGTTGATGTGAACCATTGTAAGGCTGAAGTCTATGAGAGTCATTTCAGTGACCACAGAATATTTACCATGAGTGCTGATGCAACTTGGACAAATCAATTGAATATAAAAAATAAAAAATCAACCTGTAATCGTGACATGTCTGAACAAAATATAAACCAACTTAAAAATGCATTGTCTATAGAAGAATTCAAGGAAGTTTATCTTCAATCGAGCATTGAAGACTGTACAAACACCTTCACCAATATATTAACTTATTATTTGGATATACACTGCCCTCTTAAAACTCAGTATAAAAATCAGCATGTAGGGAAAAGATCAGAATGGGTTACAGCTGAAGTAAAAGAAAGTAGTGAAAATTTAAAAAATCTCCACTGGTTGAGTAGAAATTTGAAAGGAATTGATATCCAGGAATTATATAAAATTGAAAAAATTAAACATAACATGTTGCTCAATAAAGCCAAAAGACAATTCAATGAAAAACTCATATATAATTCTAATAATAAGCCTAAAACGATATGGAATTTAGTGAACAAAATGACTGGAAAAAATAAAATAGATGAGGATTTAACAATCAAGTCTGATGGTAAAATTCTAAAACATCCCTCAGATATAGCGAATTCATTTGCTGAATATTTTGCAGAAGTAACGGAAAACAATCTTGATGAGTATTTTGGAAACTCAAGGCCAACATCGTGTACCACATCCTCAATGTTCAACAAAACATTCTTCTTCAATCCTGTAACACCAGAGGAAGTTGAGGATGTTATAAAAAATCTTAAAACGAAGCATAGTACGGGCATTGATAATATATCAGTGAGAATCTTGAAAACATGTGTAAAATCTCTATCGAGTCACTTGAGTCATCTTATAAATCTATCAATTATCGAAGGCAAGTTTCCTACGTCACTAAAACTGGCTAAAGTAATTCCAATTCATAAAAAAAATGATCCTGAAAATCTCTGCAATTATCGACCGGTGTCATTGCTAAGTGTTATCTCTAAAATATTTGAGAGGATTGTTTGCGGCAGGATGACAGATTTTCTAAATATCAACAAGCTTATAGCAAATCACCAACATGGATTCAGAGCCGACAGATCAACACAAACTGCTGCATGCAATTTTCTCGAATATGTATACAGTGAACTGGACGGCGGAGGACATGTGGCAGGACTGTTTTTTGACCTGTCACGTGCCTTCGATAGTTTAGACATACATTTTATTGAAAATAAATTGTATAATGTTGGATTCAGAGGAATTTTTTTGGAGTGGATTGTAGATTTTCTCACAGACAGAAAGATTATAGTCAAAGTAAAAGATGCGATTTCCAACTCACATACTATGAATATAGGAGTTCCGCAGGGATCTGCGCTGGGACCGCTAATATTCCTACTTTTTATAAATGACCTACCAGTCCATCTGAAATCTCAACTTTTAACGATATATGCGGATGACACATCACTAGCGGTCTCGGCGCAGACTTCTGAGGAACTCATATCATCCATTGCAGACACTGTAAATTCTTTCGTGAGCTGGTGCAAAGGTAACGGTCTGATGGTAAATGTTGATAAAACAGAATGTGTATATTTTCATGCACATAATAGTATCTCTAACTCATCTTCTATAACATGTCGAGTTGAAAATAACATAATTGAATCAACTACAACTACAAAGTTCCTAGGCTTGAATATAGATTCCAATCTCAGGTGGACAGAGCAAGTTCACGAAGTCAACATAAAACTGAATAAGGCTTTTTATGCAATTTCAAGAATTAAAGACTGCATACCCACCAGTGCAGTTATAAATGTCTACTACAGTTTAGTATACTCGCACTTATGCTATAATGTAATATTATGGGGAAATTCCGTAGATGCCAGTAAAATATTCGTTACACAAAAAAAAATCATACGAAAAATGTTCGGCCTAGACTTCAAAGAAACTTGTAAGCCCACATTTATCAAATACAAAATTATGCCATTTTACTGCATATACATGTACCACTGCATTTTATATGTGAGGAAAGAAATCGAAAAATTTCAACTCAACTCATCGAATCATAATTATAATACCAGGAATTCTGATCATTTATGTGTTCCCAGACATAAAACTACTAAACTCGAAAATAGTTTTAGATATATGGGGATGAAGTGTTACAATAAACTTCCATCAACCATCAGAAGTATAGAATCCTTCACTATTTTCAAAAAAACAACAAAATGTTTGATGATGGATAAATGTTATTATAGTGTAAAAGAATACCTCCATGACAGCTTGTAAAAATTCCAGTGTTTTTATTGTATCGACTGTTTTTTGTTGTATAATATATGTTTCATTTTTATGTCATATTTATAAGACGATTTCAAACACGCTTCTTAGAGTAAGTGATCTGACTTGTCCTATACATTTTTTTTTGATGTCACAAAGGATAAATAAATATTTCTATTTCTATTTCTATACTTTGAACGAGTTTGAATACTACCTCAAAAGCCAATCAAAGCTTTGATTGTTTCTCTGCTGATGGATTTCCAACACAATTGATTTAAAATGTACGAATTCCAATGTTTTTAGCTGAACACCTGTTTTGAGCTTTTATGTGGAACGTTGTTTTCAATGATGTGTACGTTATTATGTAATGATGTTTGATTTCAAAAGATTGTAAGTTATGTAGTCTAGTTTTCATGAATCATATTTGCTAACAATGAGCTTCTCTCAGGCAAATTATTGTGGAAATTAACACATATTGTGTGCATTTTCACCTTGACCCATCTAATCTATTATTAATTTATTGAGTCCATACTCAATAAATTTGAATTTGAAATATTGAATGCAACAAAAATGAATAAAATGCAATTCTAGGAATGAAAACAATAGTTATTTTATTAAAAGGATCCTAGGCTGAAGTTCCTTTATATTTTCATCCGGTTTTCTCTCTGCTTAGAAAACCTCTGTCACTGTTTCCTGAAACGTTCTTCCGATGAGATTCAGAAAACAGTGCTTAGCTGCATCTGGAAATTATTAATGAAAATTGATATCAGTGTCCCATGCTTCAATTTTCTGCGTGAAAGTAAGTTTTGAGCCATTCACAGTTCACATAACCTATAGATTGTACCCACTTTTTTGTACATAGTACGATCGAAACTACAATTGGCAGGCCCGTGCTATTGAGTAATTTTTCTACATCTGATTCCACCTTCTTCAATACTATTTTCATAATCCATAACTTTCGAATGAAAGGACGTCACCGCGTTTCGACTTTAGATTCGTGTTCTACGCAAAAAGAAGAGCATGTAATAACTAATCTTTTTCCAAAACTGGGGATATCTAAGCTATATGCGGGATGATGCTGATTCATCATAGACTGATGACAACGCATTGTGTCACTGGAGATGAGCTATCGTCGGTGTATTCATTCTTGTCCGTACCTTCCTAATAGCAACTTGTGTTGTTGTAATAACCAAGTAGTGGTAGTTTGTGTCGAGTTAAATATAGGGTGTTATCATTAGTGTCGTGTTCTCATTCGAAGACCCCACCACCCTACATATATCAAGACGACATTTAATGTCTAAATAAAAACTAAACATTCTACTCCTACCTTATAATTGTTTATCACCAACTCCTAGTAACGATACTGCAATATAAAACTCCAAATAGCGGCACTTTGTGAGATCACAGCATAGGGAGCTGCTATACAGAAGCGAAAGAGTCACCTAACCTCTAATTGTGTCAAGAATTTCCGGCTACGATTATTACATAATATATAAGTAGGTAGCTGTTATATCGTATAAACGTTGATACCAACCTATATGACAATATTGCATGTCATGAAGTGAGAAAACATTGTTTCGTTGTTGCACTTCTTACATATATCAGAATAGTATTTCATATACAAAAGATATTTCTAACAGAGTAAAAAATATTGCAATGTGTTTTTGTTATGTTTCATGTTTAATGGGTGTCCATATCGAAATTACACTTACCCAGATTCCTTACGCTCACTTTCTAATCGCAAAAGGATTGTGCCTGTTGAGCGAAAATTCGGGGTATTTTGCCGTCGATCATTGAACTTTCTTCCTGACGTTTTACCAATGCCAGTGGTCGGCATCTTCAGTGGTACTCATTTCTGCTGTTGAATTATACAATTAAAATTCTGCACAATATCAACTCTGGATGTTATTTCAAAATTGCAAGACTTCCATACACTCCTAAATGAAGGTCCTTTCGGAATTTCAATTAACTCAGTTCATCTTAAATTCCACCTGAATAGATATGTCGACTGATTTCAAAAAATATGTCAATATTTTATGAGGGAAATAACTACGAGTGTTCTGACAGAACACTGTCAGCAACGAGAACACCTCTTCCAGATACGGATAACGAACTTATCTCTATGTTCAGCGAGTACAGACTCGATTCGGTCTATCTAATAGTAGCAAGATTGTCAAGTATCTACCTCAAAAGAAAGCAAAGATCCTAGTGCGGTACCCTAGTGTCTAATCTTAGTTGATTAGGATACGCTCGCCCTCCAAAATCTTCCAGATCCAGTTTTGGAAAAACTTCAATACTGAGAGGTACACAATAAACTTCGAGATCTAACAACTTTTCGATTCACTTGACATAGTCAGTGGGCATACTTGAAGACTGGCGTTAAATCAAATCTTCTTTCGAACAATCTGTTCAGGCCAGTCTCAAATTACCTACACAGTAGGTTTCGGCTGGCACCCGTCAGAAAACAACTACTCCCCTGGCTAATACCACGAAGGGCATTGAATTATATCCGACCAGGTGCCAGTGCAGGTTTCTTCACAGAAGTAAATCCTGCATTTGCTTTCGTCGATACAGATGAAGGAATTGATTTTCAATTATAGGGACGGACCCACTTGCAGACCGGTTTCGGGCTATTTGGCCACTCGTCAGTGCAAGGCAGTGCCATCATCAACATAAAGTCGATGATTTCCCATAATTAAAAATCAACAATGCACTGGCACCTGGTCGGATATAATTCAATGCCCTTCGTGGTATTAGCCAGGGGAGTAGTTGTTTTCTGACGGGTGCCAGCCGAAACCTACTGTGTAGGTAATTTGAGACTGGCCTGAACAGATTGTTCGAAAGAAGATTTGATTTAACGCCAGTCTTCAAGTATGCCCACTGACTATGTCAAGTGTTTTTACATTTTCCTCGCAGGAGGAATGGGCAAATTCGGTTTGCTTTTGGAATACCTCGTCCATTGGTAGATGGCGTAACAACTTCGTTGTTCGCATCAGCTGTGGCCGGGGCTTGATACTCGTGTAGGAGTTTGATTTTTAATTATGGGAAATCATCGACTTTATGTTGATAATGGCACTGCCTTGCACTGACGAGTGGCCAAATAGCCCGAAACCGGTCTGCAAGTGTGTCCGTCCCTATAATTGAAAATCAATTCCTTCATCTGTATCGACGAAAGCAAATGCAGGATTTACTTCTGTGAAGAAACCTGCACTGGCACCTGGTCGGATATAATTCAATGCCCTTCGTGGTATTAGCCAGGGGAGTAGTTGTTTTCTGACGGGTGCCAGCCGAAACCTACTGTGTAGGTAATTTGAGACTGGCCTGAACAGATTGTTCGAAAGAAGATTTAACTTCTCGATTATTTATTTATGGCATAAACATTTCTTTTATAATCTGTTACGGAATTCAGATAATCCAATACCAATCAACATCACTTCAACAAATAATTGGATACCTGAGCAATGAACGTAAGAGAAAAATGGTTGTGCAAGAAGTGAGATGTATAGGTATCACCGCAGTTGTTTGGAGCTCGTATCATGCTCGAGAGGATATTAACTCGATTCTTCAACTAGGCATAACTATCGCTTATTTCATGAGTTGTGCTACGGAGCTAAAAAAAGTCCAATACTTATTCATGTATATTTCATTGCGTGAATTGATCATTGTGTGTCCAGTAAAATCTCCGGATCTGACGTTCATAAACAACGAATTTTTCTACAAACTGAAAATTCAAGTAGACAAAAGTAGTTGAAGCATCTACCATGCATTGGCTTCTGTATATACAATACGTTATCAGCTATGGAAACTAGTTCATGTCCAAATATTCCAAATTGGAACGAGATTTCCGGAGTCTTGAGAGAACCTTCCCTGATGAACGCCCTTTATGCAGTTTCTCCAGTCAGCGGTGAAGCATACCCGGAGCACCTAATTGATTGTATTATGTTCAAAAGTTTCCGCAGGCGTGAGATATAATTCAGCTAAACTTGCATATACTCAAAGTTTGGGGCATATTCGCCTAATCGTGAACTTCTCTTCGGTTTCAGTCAGCGTGGTTTTTGAGGTACAGCCCAAGATGTCTTCTCGATGTTCACGTGCCACTTTACGACCGCATTTTATTATGTCATTGAGATCTTTGCTACTTCCGACAAATGTCTCTATATGTAGAAGCAAGAAATTTTTGAAAGAATGATATTTTCCGTTCCAACATTCGCAAGACAATATGGAGTATACGAAATCGAATGAAAAATGGACAAAACTATACTTTTATACAAGATGATTGAAAAAACGTAGTCGAATTCCTGTTGGACTTCCACCACAATGATGCCTACAAAATCATGACAAATCGCTAGACGTAATTTCTTTAAGTCGATGTCACTTCTTAGAAAAGTTAGAACTTTATATATATATATATATATATATATGTATATATATATATATATATATATATATATATATATATATATGTATATATGTATATATATATATATATATATATATATATATATATATATATATATATAGAAGAATCCTTTAAATATTCGGGTGTGCAGTCAACAAGGAATTGGAAAAAGTGAACTCTTTATTCTGTTCAAGCTTTCGAGTCTTTATTGGCTCTTCATCAGGAACTCTACAATGAATTAAGAAAATTGTAAGAATAGAAACGTTTTTTTAACATGTGCTTACTTACGAATGTGAGGTTTATAATCCTTTTTTAATGAAAACATGAAGGACAACATATCACAAACACATCGACCTAATGGTACAATTATAATATAAAACTTTAATTAAAAGATATGATCAATCATACATGTAAAAGAATTGAAAAATGGGAGAAGTTGTTTCTCCTAACAGGCATTGGAAACCATATTTGTAATTTTAACGGAAATGATGTGAAAAGAAGGGGATGAAGTTGACAAGTGACGAATGATTACAGTTTCCTGTGACCTTGTTGCCAACACACAATGAAAATGAATGTGAAATCACCAACTAAACAGGAGTACCAAATGTAAAGTTGTTATTATTTCTGCCCAGTAGGGGGCGACTTAGTAAATATGAGTATATGATGCTGAGATTATCTATATCTTTCCTGGAATTTATGGAATTTGGTTCTTTGAAAATTTGTGTCATTTCAAGAAAAGTTCTTTTCTTAAGATTGGATTCATGTTCCAATATCGTCACATTATCATAATCGGGTAAATGATCAAAATTGATTGAATGTTGTGCTAATGAGCAGGTTTTTAGCACAACATTCAATCAATTTTGATCATTTACCCGATTATGATAATGTGACGATATTGGAACATGAATCCAATCTTAAGAAAAGAACTTTTCTTGAAATGACACAAATTTTCAAAGAACCAAATTCCATAAATTCCAGGAAAGATATAGATAATCTCAGCATCATATACTCATATTTACTAAGTCGCCCCCTACTGGGCAGAAATAATAACAACTTTACATTTGGTACTCCTGTTTAGTTGGTGATTTCACATTCATTTTCATTGTGTGTTGGCAACAAGGTCACAGGAAACTGTAATCATTCGTCACTTGTCAACTTCATCCCCTTCTTTTCACATCATTTCCGTTAAAATTACAAATATGGTTTCCAATGCCTGTTAGGAGAAACAACTTCTCCCATTTTTCAATTCTTTTACATGTATGATTGATCATATCTTTTAATTAAAGTTTTATATTATAATTGTACCATTAGGTCGATGTGTTTGTGATATGTTGTCCTTCATGTTTTCATTAAAAAAGGATTATAAACCTCACATTCGTAAGTAAGCACATGTTAAAAAAACGTTTCTATTCTTACAATTTTCTTAATTCATTGTAGAGTTCCTGATGAAGAGCCAATAAAGACTCGAAAGCTTGAACAGAATAAAGAGTTCACTTTTTCCAATTCCTTGTTGACTGCACACCCGAATATTTAAAGGATTCTTCTTTAACTTAGACAGTCGTCTAACCTTCTCACACTATATATATATATATACATATATATATAAATATATATATATATATACATAAGTAAGGGTAGAAATTCTTATACAAACGTACAATTATTAAATGTGCATTGAATGCATGATATGTTCCTTGAACTATAAGGTACAACAGTCAAATTTTCTGTTGTTGAAATTATATTTTTTCCAATATCGATTCGTCGTTTTTCTCGACACAGAAAAAAATTGTGTATTATTCACGTGAAGAAAATATTATATTTTAGCTCTAGGTGTTTTGACAACACAACCTCGGGCTAAAATCTAATACTTTTTCCCTTGTATAATAAATAACTATTTCTTCGATTGACAGCAAATATTAATTTTGCAGACACATATTAATCAGCAAAGTATTAAGAGTTATTTTCTGGGTTTAGTTTCTCCTTATGAAAAAAATTGAAATCATTCCCTCCACATTAAAAAAAATTGATAGAGATAAATACTGAATGGAAGGAATAAACAATGCAGAAACGTATCCTAACAATCAACAGCTGGCGAGTGAATCACCCCTTTTTGTTGGAAATTCGGTAATACGCGATTATAGGATTAGATTGGGAAATCCCCATTTTTCACACGTTCATTCATTTTCAGTGAAAGCAATGTGATGTTTGTAAATCTAATTTGATATCAAAAGTATCCTGGAAATATACTGATGTATGAGACGGGATTAACAGAATTTATGGACCCTAGAAAAAAAAAGATGGATAAGATTTATTGCAATGAATAAAAGAATATTCGGGTTTTGATGATCCATGTAGCAGAGGAAAATAATCTTCAAAAGCACGCATATATATCGAATACATAGTTTTTATGATGATCTATGTTGATAACATATGAAAGAAACTCGGTGAATGAAAAAATACACATATAACAACTTTACCGTATCGTATGAATAGTATACAATTCCACACATAGAAAGAAGCAAAAAAAATTTCAATCCAGTTCTTATTTCCCAGCTAATCGGGAATGAATAAGGATTGCTAGGTTATTCAAAAACATTCTTTATTTTTGGGAGATTCTATTCAGAAATGATCGATATTTGAAAATCTATGTTATTTTTCCAACCCGTTGTTTTCCTACCTATCAAACTGATCAGTGCAACTTTGCTATTAAAATCATCCTCAATTAGATCATGTCCGACCATGGCCAACTATAGATGCAATATTGAAAGTAAACCCGAAGAATAAGTTGTAAAAACTTTCGAAAATATCACATTGTTATCCAAAATTGTTCCAGAAATTCAACAATTTCAAAATGTATAGGGTACTCAATCAAAAAACTCAAAAACAGAGTGATCGGAAAGTGGAAAATATGCGAAATCTCTCCTCTACACATCCCATTTACAACCTCAAATTTCATCCCGATACTCCTGATTCTTTCATTTTTGAGTGATGAAGGAGGTTACCTGGCAGGTTAGCATTAGCAGGTTAGGTATTTTTTTCAAAATTAGCTGCCATTATTGTTACGTTTTCAATATTTCACTTGGACGAAAAAACCTCGAAATTCTCAGAGAGCATACATTTTCGAAATTACGGTATGGAAAGCTTGCGAATACTAGGGTGAAGGGGATTGGTATATGTAGGTTAGGTTAGGTCAGAAGCGAGTAGGTCTGTTCGGCCCTCCACTGCAACCAACAAGGGTTTATTGTGGCTCACACCTATTCCAACTCGACCAAATAAACCCAGATTCTCAACGAAGCCGATTAGTTTGTATGGTGAGTGATCTTTCAGGTCAGATGGTAGGAGTGAAGCCTTGCCAAACTCTGAAAACCTGATTCGGTCCGCAGCGGGGCAGGCACAAATTATGTGCTCTGCTGTTTCATCATTTTCCAGACAGAGACGACACAGGCTGTCTTGGTATATGATAGATAGATAGATAGATAGATAGATAATTTATTTTCAAAGATTAGTATTTACATATCACAGGACTAGTCATACATTCATACATTGTCTTGAAAATAGGTCAAAAAATTTACAAAATACAGCACAAATATTAATATACAAAAATGTCCACAAATAAAAACAAAAATACACATGAAAGTGTTCAGTTAAATGTCCCCCTAGTTCTCTGAAAATATTCTTCGAGTGTATAAGGCTCGAGGTTACCTAGAAAAACCTTGCAAGCCCTCAGGAATGCTCCAGCAACACCGGTGCTCTTCATTTCTGATGGAAGATTATTATAGAATTTCATAGCCTTATATACAGTGCTTTTTTCATAAATGGCCTTCTTATGCAGTGGATATGAATAATCGTTTTTGCTCCTGGTTGAGTGATCATGCGATTTTTTGTATGTTTCAAAATATTTTGGTTGTTTAATTAGGAATTTTATACATTCGTATATATATATATGTATTGCAGGTACTGTTAACATTTTATTTGATTTAGAGACTCCTCTACACGAGTCTGTCCATTTCATACCATAGATGAGCCTAATAGCTTTTTTTTGGCATATGAAGAATTTATCTAGAGCATAACTAGAACCCCAAATTGCTATTCCAAACTTAACTGCTGGAAAGAAATTCCCATAATATACAGTTATAAGCGAGTCTCGATTAATATGTTTTTTTAAGACTCTCAGTGCGTCTATTATAGATGCCAGTCTATTACACAAATTGTCCACCTGATTTACCCAGTTCATAGTTTCATTTACTTGGACACCTAAGAACTTCACTGAAGGTTCACATACTATTCTACTATCACTGAAGGTGATTGAAGCTGGGGTCCCCACGGTATTATTTATTTCAAATAGAATGCAATTTGTTTTATCGTTGTTTAGAATGAGCTTATTTATCCCCAAAATACTGTCTTGTTCTCTCTAACATATGGCTACCTATTCTCATAATGTCTATTAGATTTGAACCTCTAAATAAGATGTTAGTGTCATCTGCGTAATTTACCACCTGGCTACTGTCCGGATCGGTCACGGTGTTTTTGATATCATTTATGAAAATTACAAAAAGTATTGGTCCAATGATACTCCCCTGCGGTACCCCCACAGACGTCTCCAAGGCGCTCGACCTCACTGTACCTTGTTCATGATTTAGTTGTACTAGTTGTTTTCTATGGCTCAGGTATGATTTTAACCAGTCACATCCTTTACCTCGAATTCCGTATTTGTAGAGTTTTTGAAGAAGGAGATTATGATCAATGCAGTCAAATGCCTTCGAGAGGTCCAAAAGAATACCACAGGAGAGGTCTCCTGCATCCAGTGCTCCCAAGACAGCATTGCTGAAATGGACCAAAGCCGTTTCAACCGATCTATTCCTCAGATGTTGTTGCTTTGAGAACATGTTAAAATTTTCGAAAAAAGATACTATTCTCCGGGCCATTGCAATTTCAAAAATTTTCGAGAAGCAAGTCAGGAGACTTATTGGTCTGAAGTTGCAAACGTCTGTAAAGTTCCCCTTTTTATGTAAGGGTTTAACTATAGCCACTTTCAGTTCATCTGGGAAGACACCCTCTTCGAAAGATTTGTTTATTAAAAAAGTCAATATACCTGCAATATCATAAACACACTCTTTAATTAAAGAAATTGGAATTTGATCTATTCCTGTACTCTTTTTATTTTTCATATTTTTTATTGAAGGAATAATCTCAATCTCCGTAGCTGGAGTCAAGAAAAGTGTATGATTATGGAATTGAATCAATTTTTCAAAATCGTTAGACATTCCTAAGTTTTGTTGTGTTGACAGCAGTTTCAGGGCACAGCTGGAGAAATATTCATTGAAACTATTTGCCATCTCTAAAGGGTTTTCAGATTTAAATGTCTGGTCTTTTCTTGGCCCTGTAACTTCTTTCACCACACTCCACATTGTTTTTGGAAGATTGTCTGATTTCTTTATTCTGTTACTGTAATAGTCCTTTTTTGCTTCATCTAAGAGGTTTTTGTATCGTATCTTATACTCATTATATGCATGTTTATAGTCTGGATTTTGTCTTGAAAGAGTCTGAAGGAGCACTAAGTGTTCTTTCATCTCTGATATTTTAGGTGATTTGAAAATTGAAATATTTGATTTTTTCTTGGTACTGCCTTGTGGGAAATTTGTGTCAAAGTAATATCTTAAAATATTCATGAAAATATTGAAACCCTCATTTACCCCATCCGAGTGATATACATCTGACCAGTCTTCATTTTGTATTTGATAGCGGAATCTTTTTACAGATTGAGCATCGTAAAACCTCTTTTTTAGTGATGAATTATTTTGAGCAATCTCGAAGTTACACATGAGTACCTGAGCTGAATGATCCGAGAAACCAGTGTCAATTACTTTCCCTAGTTTTTCTATGATAGAGTTTGTGATTATATTATCAAGACAAGATTGACCATTATGTATATCAGATTCTTATATTCTCATCGGTATATAGTATTATGTTGCATAGACAGAAAAACAGCGTTTTGATAAATGAAGTTGGGAAGCTGAATACACTTTTTGGTGAATGAATCGAAGGTTTTTGTATAAAGTGTATATTTAAAATTTGATTCTATTGCAAAGCGCTTTCGACTTTCGTCATCATCAGTGCTAGCTCGTCAGGGTACAGGAAGCATCTTTGACATAAGAGCTGTATACATAGTAAAATTTGATTTATATAAAATTAATCTAGTTAAACTAGCGAAAAGCGTGCTGGGAAGTTCAGGCCATGTGACTGTGTCAATATCACATTTGACATTTGACGAAAGTCGAAAGCGCTTTGCAATAGAATCAAATTTTAAATATACACTTTATACAAAAACCTTCGATTCATTTAGCGTTTTGATACTTATAGAAATTCTGAAAAGTGCCACTGTATATATCGAAATCAAGAGTGCCCATGTCACCGATATTGAATGGCTGTTTACGAATGTTGAATGGAAGTGGCAATTACTTGAAGAACATCCATATTGAACAAATAATATACAGTTGCCTGTAAGATTTTCACATATGAGGGGTTTACTAAACCGCGACACGTGTTTCGCCATACAATAGCTTCATCAAGCAGGAACTTCAAACCAATCTTAACCCTGTTACATTTCGAAGTTTTACAACATCATATCAGACGTTCAATAAGAATATAGTTCGACAACTAATTAATAAGATTGATGGTCCGTCGTCACATCCTTATAAGTACAATTTCCTGAAAAAAACATATTCAACAGAGGAGAATTATTCAACTCCGTCTGATCATTTATTAAAAACTGTGAATGTTTACAATCCTTAATTTCCAAACCCTCCAAGAAATTGAGTTTCAAACCCTTCCCTTGGTACTGTAATGAGGAGAGATGCATAGATACGTTGAATGTTTTACCATTTTGGAACCTACTTCTGTGTTCTTTTACGCGTGTATCAAATATTCTTCCCAGTTGACCGACATAAAACATACGCACTGACACCCTATTGGCAGAAATTTTCACGGATGATTCAGAACAGAAAATCCATAGTAACCCACTGTTCGGTAATTTCGTGTATTGGTAAAGGTACGTGGACGACATTTTAGCATGTTTCACAGGAATAGAGGCAACTAGATAAGTTCTTTGATTTCATCAATTCCAATCACTCTTCCATCAAATGCACCATGGAGATGGAAGAAAATAATGCAATAAATTTTCTGGATTTGGCTATAGCAGGAATTAAGGATAAACATGATTTTTCAACTTTCAGAAAACATTCACATACAGATATTGTAATTCACAATTCATCTACCCATTCTCACCAACATAAAGCGATAGCATTTAACAGTATGATTCACAGATTAGTAAATGTTTCCTTATCAGATACAAATTTCGAAAAAGAACTGAATATTATGAACAAATCGCTATTAACAACGGTTATAATAGTGATTTAGTTGACACGTTATTGTCCAAAAAGCAAGCTGTAGTCAACTCCTGAAAGAAATCTACCCAGTTACAATGCATTATGATAAGAATTACAGAACGTTGACCAATTTAGGTCAATCGAGTAAGAAAATTTCTAATTTCTTGAAACAGAAAGATTTGAAGGTTGCATATAAAACTAAGAATAATTTCTCACATCATTACAGAGGGACATAAGTTCAACCACTAATTTGAAATCCTTCATGAAATGGAAACTCAATCTCTTGGAGAGTTTGGGAGTTGATAAGTGTAAAATTAACTGTAGCTATGATTTTATAGGCCATGCATTGATTTATGTCTGCCAAGACGAACTCAATCTGTTAATTGGATTCCTACAACAATACAAATCTTTTTCAGGTGTTCGATTGCCGATATGTTACAACTACCAGCGGGATGTTTGAAGCTCTTTGTAACCACATCAAATACAGCACGAACAAGGGGAACATAAGGTAAGAAAATCAATTAATATTCGAAATCTAGGGATCACGTGTACTTTGGTATTTGTCTTGAGGAGGAAACTGTTGCGTACGATTACGTCGAAGGCTTCACTATTCATGATTTGGGTAAAGGGTTTCGATGAATCTCAATTGAAGTGCTGTTATGTAATACGAAACAGAACATTCCAATAATTTGTCACATTTTTTCACAGAGAAATGAGTTAATGAGTTTGAAAAATCTGATATAGATATGTCTTCATATGACGTCTGTTCATTATAGTATTCAAGACAGCATTTCATTTTCGAACTGTGTAAGTTTCTTGTCAATAAGTTATTCATTATTAATAGAGTTTATGATTATGATTCAAAAAACTTAGGTTTCGACAAAATTATCGTAGGTGTATTGCTGTATTTGTTCATTAACATTCCGCGCTCATGCTATTTTTTGGCTACTTTTATACTAGTGTTCAACAATGTTTACTAGTTACAACTCCATAAACAATAGCGAGAGAAATATTTTTCATTTTGTAGAATATGTAATGGATCTATATTGTTCTAATGGCCAATATGTGAGGTTCAGTCTACTAGAGGTATGTGAATTCCAATTATTAAAAATCAGTGGTGATATACTCGAACCACTAGAATTGATAGGTGAGCTGATCAGATTACACATCTACACTGGAAACATGAAATTCGCATTCACCCATGGGACCCAGTTAGAAAAAGGAGTTGGAGAGTATTTCATTCGTCTTGGGAGAATTGATGTGAACAATTTCTCGATTAAGAAACGGAACTTTCGCCGAGTTCTAAGTACCATTCGTAATGACATAATATAGGGAATAACAGCTGTTCCCCATATGCAATGCATTGCTAGAGAAGTTAAGTATTTGTGCCCAACTTCACGTTGTCGATACTTCAAAAAAAGGATTTGAGTGACGTACCCAGAAGTTTCCAGTAATACTTCTCGCAGCTTATCTGCTTCCGATTATTTAATGATTCAAGTATTGCTTTTATTTTCCGTCTATTTCAGACGATCGGCTTGATAGAGTACGTGAATGAAGGCTCTCAGGTCAGTTTCAGACAAAAGGGCGTGAGGACAAGAAACAACGACTTACCACCGTTTTGTGGCATCAGATGAATCCTTCGATTTTAAGTTGATTTGTTGACTTTTTCACTGAACTATTATAGCAATTCTCTATAGAATTTTCAAAATGCCACATTTGAGTTATTATTATTAATTATATTAATTTTCCTTCATAATGCAGGTAACTAACAATTAGCTAGTTTAATTGATGAGAATACCCACGCGAACGTGAAAAACTATGGCCGGAGAGATTCCCCTAGGCTAACGTAATGGATTCACCCAATTAAACTCATTTTTATCAGAAAATCTAATGGGGTCTCTTTAATGCCGAAAGCTTCTCTCACGAGAACCTCTTCACGAGCTTCAACGAATGAGTCGTAGATACGGGAAATTTCGACATACATCATGAAAAACAATAATAATTCAACATGGGTTGGAATAGAGCATATTTCTAGCCTAATCCCGATTCAAATGTTGACCAGTTGTTAACCAATAAGAAGGTAAGGACGGAAAGCTGCTTCCCGATTTCTTCTGGTACTTTCATAAACTTGTATATTTTTCCATTTCAATCGTCATATTGCGCATCGGAATTAGGAAAGTGTGTTGTTCCTTGTTATATCCATCAAATAATGGAATGAACATAAAGGATGAGGTACACAGTTTCACCTCTAGAACAAAATAACAGCAATAATTTACAAGGGGTCCCAGAATTTAGTTGAAAGGCGATATAGCCATTATTGAAAAAGACACAAATTTGATTCAAACAACTCATAGCAGGCTTCTCTTGATATAAAAACATTCGACATAGTCGATGGGCATATGAAGATTGTCGTTAAATCAAATTATCTTTTGAACAATTCGTTCAGGCTTGTTTCACCAACACAGTAGGTTTTGGCTGGCATCTGTCAGAAAACAACTACTCCCCTGGCTAAAACCTCGCAGGAGGAATGACCGAATTCGGTTTGCTTTTGGAATACCTCGCAATGACTTCGTGTTGATCGCATCAGCTTTGGTGGTTTGGCTTGATATCATGAAAGGTGTTTGATTTTTAATTATGGAAAGTCATCGACTTCATATTGATAATGGCACTGCCTTGTTCTGACGGCCAAATAGCCCGAAACCGGTTCGCAGGTGTGTATCCGTCCCAATAATTGAAAATTAAATCCTTCATTGGATCGCCAAAAGCAGGTTTTTTTTAGAATCGCCGCCAATTTCTTTATTGCAAGTCAACCTTTACGTTTTGTTTACGACAATATGGATAAGTCTGTTTTTGGGATCACTAGAATGCAGGGATCTTTGAAAATATATGATAATATTGTTTTTTGTTGAAACAAACTATAGATATACTTACATGGAACTCAGTGTCAAATGCTACGAAAGAAGTACAAACTGTGGTGCTGTGGTTTCATTTTGTCTTACTTTCTGATATTTTCTGATATCGAAGAAAATTATTATAATATAAACGGGAAATTCCTCCCTTCTCGTGAGTTGACAGAAAGAGATTCATTTGGAATGAAAAAATAAGATAAATTTGAAAAATAAGTTGGAAGATATCGTGGGAAATGTGAGGGGCAATATTATTTCGAAAACGTATGTGGAAGTAGTATATTGTTTACCAGGTAGGAAAAGCCTAACATTCCTGGACAACTGCGAAATCCTTCCTTTCTTACAGTGGAGAAATCTTGACTTCAAGAAATTGTGTCTGGAAATTAAAAATTTCCTAGCGATTTGCGAAAGAGTCTTTGACATAATTCCAACTCTTTTCTATAAAGAAGATAACACTTGTTAACCAAATTCTGGAAAACTGTATTTCTCTCGAGATGAAGGATGGACGTTTCGGCATGTACTTGATATTGACAATGTTGAAAGTGGAACATTTGCTATTGAACAGTTCGTGTAGTTCGTATTTGATCATTCTTTTCAGTCTGAAAGTATATAGATATGTTTTATCGAAAATGTCAACGACTTGAGAACTTCAAATGACGGAAAGTTTTCAAAAAAAGATTTATTTTCGAAATAAAAGACAACTCTACTCGACTGAGTTGTGACAAAGAATGATATAAAGAGAGAGAGAGAAAATGAATAGTTGCAGTTTGCAATTCTTCTTATCTCCGATTCGGAGAACGATGACCGCTTCTTCAGCATTACTCGTGGTAGGTGACTACCTAACTCGTCCCTCCTCAAGAATCGAAAATAACGGAACGTTTTTTCGAATTTTCATTTTCCTCGACTTGGTTTTCTTCTGATTCTCTTCGGTAGGTTAATTTCCAAAGGAAAAATAGTTGTTTTCTATGAATAATTACCAGCATAAGTACATACTCCGTAGGCTGTGAAATAAACTGGCGATTTTATGTTTGCCTCTTTTTCCTGGATGGACGGTATCAAATTGGCGTAGTCCTTCAGTCGATAAATCTCTTCCATATCTATTTTGGTAATATTTGGTATAACCAAAAACGTGGTTCAATTTTCGGCGTCTAATTCAATTTCGGGTAGAATTAGTGGTTTTCCTTCTTGAATGCGATTATCATTCAGAGATCTTTTTTCGTTAATTCTAATTTCGCATGTTTCTGGAATGGTGATCAATACTGATTGGTTGATTTCAAAATATCGATTGTACATTCTACGACAAGTTTCTCTGGCTTTGTTGAAAGAACAAGGGCCATTTCCCTGGTGATTTGTTCGGCAATTGGTTCCTCGAAGTTGACTGCATATTTTATTTCAGAGTCCTTTTAAAACGTCATCGAGGGCGCGTTGAACACTAGAAGGAGCTGATTTCAGCCCAAAGGGCATTCTCAAGTACTCGTTATGCCCCTGTCCCACACTAAACGCTGTTTTTTCAATCGAGTTTTCGTGCATCTCGATTTGGTGAAAACCGCTCGCGAGACCTAGAGTAGAGAACTATTGTGCGCGTCCTAATTAGTCAAGTATGTCGTTAATATACGGTATTGGATATCTATCGAAAATGGTTTTTTCATTCAATTTTACTAGAGTCCACAACAATACGCCATTTTTGCTGCCCCGAGGCGTCAATTTTTTTTCGGAACAATCCAAATCGGTGAGGACCACATGCTACAAGATGGGCGTATGATTCCCCTTTTCTAACATTTCATTTATTTGTCTGCGTTCTTCGTCTTTGTGCATGAATGGGTAACGATAAGATTTCGTGTAAGTCGGTATTTCGTCCGTCGTCCTGATTTCGTGTTTAATTTTCGAAGTGGAGGTTAATTTGTCACCGGGTTTGTGAAATATATCGGAGTACACTTTGCATAATTTGGATATTTCTCGTTTTTTCTAGGTTCATATGTTCAGTGCGAATCATTTCATTAATCTCTAATTTTGACAATTCCGGGTCATTCTGATTTTTGTTTGAAATGAAATTATCTATGGTGAATACTTCGAACATTTTGGGTTCGAATGGTTCTACTGCTAATGGACTTTTTAAATCGATTCATATGCATTTATCAGTTGGGTTTTGTATTTCAATAATGGCGAACCCATTTTTCGCGTAGGAAAGAGCAGATGGAATAACTAAATTACCTAGTTTTCCCGACTCTATCATCATTTCGCCTTCGAACACACTAACAGGAATATTTTTGAAAGCGTTTTCATTAGCATTTATAGTGATCGAAGAATCCGCCTAAACCGTAACTAAAGAGAATTCCAACGTCTGTTTCGACCAGTTTTCTAAATCAATATCAATTATCAATAAGGTCGGGTAACCCTATGACGCCTTCAAAAAAGTTTCGAAAATCAAAAAGAATAAAGTTTTGTTTTTGCCAAATTCTGAAAAATCTGGAATATGAGCTTGAAATTGGCTATTTTTCTTGCCTATCGCGGTTTTGATGGTGTTGTTCTGTCGACAGATGCAGTTCGGAAAGAAATTTTGTGCTATTTTTGGCTTCAAAATAGAGCGAGAGCTTCCAGTGTCTATCAATAATTTAATGTTGGGGTGTTTGATCTGGATGTAAGGAAGGGCATTATCAGATGATTTATTGATTTCGACTATGTCTGGTTGTTTAATGAGTCTCCTACTTGAAAATTTTCAATCTCATTGTATACTCGGTATAATCGTAATGAGTTTTGATATTTGACATGATTATTGTCGTCATAATATGGTTCAACTTCAATGTCATTGTAATTTTGGCTATCGTTATCTTCGTATTGATTTGTGTATAATTCTTCAAAGGTATATTTTGGAGGTCGATTATGATTGACCGGTCTTCGGAAATTATTGTGATTCTGGTTGTATGATTGTTGAAAATTGTTGTGATTTCGAGTGGGATATCTTTTAGTCAATCCATTTGTATTTTTCGAAACTACTGACATAGGAGTTGGTTTGGGAAGTTGATTATTTGATTCGGTTTGAGTACATTTTGAGGTGGCCCAAAAGTTTCTCGATTCGTTGGGAATCTCCTAGGCGGAAGTTTCTTAGGCTGTATACTGATTGGTTGCGATGGCCAACTTGGTTTCGAATTCTGATACTGGAAAAAAATTGAACGATTAAAATTTTTGAAAGGGTTCTGATAATTTGGGTTGAAATGATATGACTGATTTTGATAACTTTCTGGCTTATTTGTGGAGAAAAAGCTTCTATTGATTTTTTCTACACTACTATTCAAATTACCGTAAAGTTTTTCAAAATTTTCAAAATCTGTCACGCAGGCCATAGTGTCTTCTAATGATTGGGGTTCGTAAGGTGTATATTATTCTTCAATACTCCTGTGCAGCCTGCAATGAAGTTATTGAGTGCTTTTTTTTCATAATGATTAATTGAAAGCAACGCTACTTCGAAGCAACTGTAACCTACTTCCGAAATTATTCAAATGTCCCCTCTGTGAGGGCGAGTTCATGTTCCAATTGTGCATAAGTGTTCATCAAACTTTCACATCTCTTAATAAAGTTATTCAAACTATTGCTATCTCCATCAAATGGCTTAATGATATTCAACTTTGACTTGAAAAGGTTCCAATTCATTTTGTTAGCATTTTTTTGAGAAAATGAATAGTTGTAGTTTACGATTCTTCTTATCTCCGGTTCGGAGAGCGATGACCGCTTCATCAGCATTACTCGTGGTAGGTGTCTACCTAACTAACGTCACTGTTCTTTCATGAATTTTTTGTACAGTTCAATCAGAAATATCATTTTGTATATGTGCAGTGAGTATCTAGGGTGGCCTAGAAGCTTGTAGTTGATGAAAACCCCAGAAAACCCCAAGAACTTGTATATTTGATGTGGGGTTCAAAGAACAAAGAAAGTTCCATTAAACTGTTGATGTTTGAGTATATTGTTTCTTTTGTTTGGCATCAGCACTGTTCTGCAATGTTTGATTGAGTGATATTTGCATCTATTCGAATTCGTCAGGAACTTCAAAATGATGTATCACAAGATGCCCAGTCGCCATGTTGATATTTTTATGTGTGAATTTAACTCCAAAATATAATATTCATTACATTACATCAAAAAAATGCACTGTATAAAGCTTGCGGTCTTTCATATCTTCGTGAAACCTGCACTGAAATCGTAACTCCCCAATACGTCCGTTTAATGCACCGTAGTGAAGTAGAACTTGGATTATTTGAAAAAACAATAACCACAAATTCCATCGTAATGAGAATCCTGCCAACCGAAGCCGGTTTTAGCAATGCCCAATTACAGATCCTGGCGAAAAAATCCTCGAATGAAACACCAAAAGACTTCATTCCTGTAAAAGGGAACTAAATCCTGACCATTATGCATTTTGTGTCGATGTACAGAGTCGGTGTGAGATTGTTTACAAGAGATTATTTTGTGGTGGATGATTTTTTTTTGTGTTTTTTTGGGATTTCAACCTATCATAATCTAATAACTATATATATATATATATATATATATATATATATATATATATATATATATATATTATTTTATAATCTTACTCTGGTGAGTTCTACTACCATATTATTATATTGTATCACTTTTAAACCCATTTACTTTGTAGATATTCTTGAAAAAGGAAATAACTTTTTCGAAAGCTCGAATAATCAGAAAATAGTTTTTATATACTGAAGCCCTCCAATTGACTACGACACCCAAATATAAAAGATACCTTTATCCTGATCAATATAGTCAAATCAAATACTACTTTCCTATATATATATATATATTCCTAGACCAGAGATTTTGATAATCTATATATATATATATATATATATATATATATATATATATATATATATATATATATATATATATATATTGTTTCTGGCTTTGGCCTTTATCAGCTGTGGGTTGGAAAAGTATCGAAGACAAATTGTGATAGATGCCCAGAGGATTCGAAATGAATCGTGCCTTATATATATATATATATATATATATATATATATATATATATATATATATATATACAACATACAACACTAAACAAAACAACAGTGAATCACTCGTGCAAGAAAATTTTGAGATGGTTTTTATGTTAATGCAAGTCTTAAATTTCTATCTCACGATTTAAGTAAAATATGGAAATATTTTTCTACTAAATATTTTTATGTTTCACTATGAACACTTTTTAGATGTCTTTGATAATGGAATGAGTATTCTGAAAGCTCAGACCTACCAAAGAGAACACTTTTAATTGTGGCCATCTGATCCTGACTGCATCCCCAAAGAGTATATCATTTCTTACCAAGTTCAGTCAAGATACTCCCGAATTTTATATATATATATATATATATATATATATATATATATATATATATATATATATATATATATATATATATATATATATATATATATATATATATTTATACAAAAAGGAAGTTCTTGGGTGAAGCAGCAAGCAAAACGTGTACTCTTTCAACACTATATTTCCGATATTTCGACAGTGAATACTGTCATCTTCAGGGAAGCTACAAATGGTTAACGAAATTGCTTATCAAATATGAAGCGAGAAAAAACAGTGCTACTTACTGTGCCTTCAGAAGCAGCGACCAAAACCAAAAATCTCATTTGTCATTAGTCACAGATCAAACCTTTCAATTGTCATGTCATTTGTCTGTTTCCTAACCTTAGAATTTTCTAACCACGTTTTTAACTTTGAACTGTTTCAAATAACTCTTACTAGAGAAATTTTATTCATATTTTAAATAATTGACATTACCTTGTACAGAATGTTAAATCTGACAATTTACTCGCAAATCATTCATTCATTTTCCAACATTAGCAACCATTCTCAATAACACAGTAAGTAGCACTGTTTTTTCTCGCTTCATATTTGATAAGCAACTTCGTTAACCATTTGTAGCTTCCCTGAAGATGACAGTATTCACTGTCGAAATATCGGAAATATAGTGTTGAAAGAGTACACGTTTTGCTTGCTGCTTTACCCAAGAACTTCCTTTTTGTTTCCTAACAAGTCAGCAAAGACTTCCTATCTAATATATATATATATATATATATATATATATATATATATATATATATATATATATATATACTACCAAATGAAACAATCAAATGTACTTTTAAATTAAATTATGTGGAACCAAAAATAAATTTTTACAAACCAAATGGCTTGCTTGATTTGGAGTCCCTTCATAAGTTCTGAAAGTCTTTTGTTTCATCTACTAAGAAAAATGAATTAAGCCTCAAATTTGGTCTTTACTGAAGTTAACAGTTTTCACACCCATAATAGAAGACAAGAACCAAATTGTTAGCTCCTAGCCATTTTAAATAAAATCAGGGCAGCTTAACGTAATGGAATAGTGAATTCAATCAATCAATCAATTTATTCAATTCAGTTACCTACACATTCTTGACTATAGTGAATGTACATATGTTTAATCATAATAACAGTGAATTTGAACACCAAATTAACAATATATAAGTGGTAGTGTTCAGTTCTTGAGAAACGCCTAAGCAGAGCTTGTGTTGCGTGTTTTCCCAGATCTGGACACAACCATGAATGTGAATGAGAAACAAAAACTGCTCATTCCTTTCAGTAGGAGAAAAAAAAATGTAGGAATTAATAGAAAAAGAAATTAGTTAAAATTCAATCAATGATCAACCCACAGGAGGACCGGACTAGACAGTCAGGCGAAAGGGAGACAGGTCGAAATAAAAATAATTCAGGCATGATTCAGCAGATTGATTCAAATGTTTTTTTCAAGAATTCAAAGTTGAGGTTAACGAAGGATCTAATTGTTTTCTTACGTTTGTTTATATTTTCTATATTCAATATCTGAGGATACCTAATATAAAGCTCTATTTACTAATCAAATTCAAAAACAAATTGAAAAAAAATTGAGATAATTTAAACGATGAATTTGACACCTTCTGTCACATTTGTGGTTTCAATATAGATTTGCAATTCTTTTTTGTATCCTCATAGAATATCATCACCATATTCACCAAACTCTCACGAAGATTCGACATAGACGAGCACTTCAATCTAGCAGACCACTATTATAATCTGCATGCAGTCATTGTTCCTGTGGTTCAGGCTTTGAATCTGGTCACTATTACTCGTTGTTCAAAGCCGAAACGGACTGGTTTCAGTTTGATGATAGTTGTGTCACGAAATTTTCTGGCGATATTTCAAATTCATTGAAGCCTCGGGAGATACCCTAAATTTAATTCCATCAAAGAGAGGACATTGGCAGATCAAAATCTTCAAATGAAGTGGTGCTGCAGGTTTTTTCAGGCTTTCGTGTAGCTGAAAAAGCTAATGCCCCACTGGAAGCAATCAAGTCGCCTCGGAGCGCCAATTAATTTTTGTTGTTGTTGTTTCATAATCTGTATTACTTTCGTTACATTGTTGACAATAAAGTTTTAAATCGTTCTGGAAAAAAAATTCACCAGAATGTAACATGGTATTTTCAAAATATTTTGTATCTTGAGCTTACGCTCTTTCAATATCGGTTGTAACATATTTATTTTGTATTCATTAGTTACACTACTTCACTTTTTGAAGCAGTGATTTGATATTTTGATACAGGCGTAGACCTTCAAATCAAATCATTTATTGTTCATCAGACCTGTGTTAACAAGTATTGTATTTGTCAATAAAAATATAAAACTATAACCTTCATGGGCCGCAATACTTAGCCCGAGTGGCAGCCTACTGCGATCCCGCCAAAAAGGGCAAATTATCGATATTTTGCTTCGCGTTGGAGATACCGAAATATGTTATTTGAGAAAGATGAGAGAATTTCAACCCAAAATTCGAGATCTGATTTTTTTTCCAAATTTCTTATTCGCGTCCAATTTTCTATCAACGGTTCCGAATGAGATGCTTTGATATTCGTTGTCAAAGATTTGTTTTTTTTTTCAGATTGTGGTAGGTTAGCACCCTAAAAAACTATGAAATTACGGTGTGAGATATTTCACGATTTCACTTTTTAGAGTGTTGTCATTTTTTTGTAAGCTACCCTGTCTCAGATCCAATCGTTAAAGAAAGAAAAATAGTTGAAATAAAAGTGAAAATTGAGTTAGGCCCAAGTGGAATCTTCATAAAATTTGCTCAAAGCTACTCTGTTCTCTTCGATGGTCACACTTTCCTTCCGACTCAATTTATAGGAGAATATTTCCGTCGGATAGTTTCATTTATATAACGCAACTCTGTCTTCAGAACCATTTCGAACCGATCCAATCCACTTGTGAAATCTTGAAACTGATTTCAGTCACAGTATATTTTTCTCCTCGTCCGGAATCCATGCTTCGCGTAACATAATTTTTTTCTCTGATCCCTCGCAACCGACCCCTTATTCAAAATCCGAATTCCGCAATTTATATTTCGGATACCCGAATTGCGAACCGTTAGCATTGGTATCGAAATTAGAATAAATTTCGAATCCACTAACAAGCTGTCAGAACAATGGATGGAATGGAAATCAGCCGAATATATCGAAGTAAGGGGCAATCAAGTAAACGATTTGTTTTGTTGACTTGTAAGGTTCATAGATTTGGTTTTGAATTCAGAGGAATTACAGAAAGTACCCAAAAACTCCCAGTGTAGATGAAGAAAAAGAATTAAAAGATGATCAAATTCATTTTTTAAGAGCTCGAAACATTTCGAAACATTCAGCTATTCAGAAAAAGTTTCGAATGACTCTAATGATCAAGTACAAAAACATATTTTTCGAAAACCTTTGGATATTATAGTGATGATATGATAGTGAAACCGCCAAAAAGTAGCCGTTCCATCGGAAATATACAAATTGCATAGACAGAAAGAAATCCTTCATTTCAACGAAACATAAATTCAATAGCAATAGGAACTGATAATAAGTGCATTGCTATCATCGTGAATTCCTCTTTTTTTTTAATGCGAATATATATTTGTTTTATCTTCTGAGACATGTATCAAAACACGTGTACATTACGATTTGTTGGAAGAAATGAATTTTTTTCCCAAGTCAATGCAAAAAGAATACAAAGCTTCTATAAAACGAATATTTGAGTCATATAATTGTATTATATGATCTGATGAACCCATTAACTGTATTTCACGGATTAACTGATTCATATCAGAACTCACATGTTTCTCTCCTCTCTGCACAACGATTCTTCCACTATTTTTATTTTCTGAAAAAAATCCAAAACAAAAATAATTCATTCGCGATCATACATTGGTTTTTATTTTAACCGCAACATTTCGAAAAATATCTCCACGAATTATGATATTAATACGCTACCAAAGTAGATGAAAAAAACTCAGGTTATTGAGCTTACAGCATGAAAAAGTTCAAAGACTTTCTCGAAGTCTCTATTATCTGAAAAAAGATTTTGATTATTCACCTGAATGGGCCATTTTCATCTAATTTTACTGCTCTTGTGAAACTAATGGGATCAGTTCAAAAACGGTGTGTCTAATTAAAATGAGAGTAAAAGAGATTGAGTGCATAATATGAATGTTTTGAAACAGTGAACACCAAAAAGGAAATAATGCAAAATGAAAATGATATAATAAGTTTTCTGATGAATCAAAAATGCATTATTAACAAACAACATTTTTGCTTTCTCCTTAGTTTTACTAGGTTCTTTACCTACCACAATCTGAAACAATAAGAATTCATAATGAAATCTATAAAAGTGTAGAAGTTGTTGCGATTTCTCATTAAGTTTTTTCTGCAATAGAAAAGAAGAATTCATTCTCCATAAAATAAATTTTCAAAAAGGTTCTCACCCTGTACACGGAGCATAATCTGTCAAAGAGATAACAGACTCGATCGCATCCAACGAAACAGTTTCCCGAAGCGTGAATCACGGCGGAAAATAACCGCGAAATTTGTCATCTGGGGGGATAAAAATGTATTTATGATTGAGCGGATCCTGCAACATCAGGATATATACGAAGCGAAACCCTGCAAGGGGTGATACGGCTCTAGAAATTAATCTTTCTTGAAGCTCGCATCCACAATACCCGTTGGAATAATTCCGAAATAAAGGAGGCCGTGATTCGTACTCGAGCATGTGTGCGAAAGATTAGAAAACGGCATTATCATGTTGTAGATGTACTGTCAGTGTGCTACAAATCTTCCACACTTTCCTGGACTGGCTTTGTAGAGGCTACAATTGTTCCGAAACAATGGACAAGTATATACTTGTACTTCTGGAGTATCTAGTGGAGCTGAAATAGGAAGAGTGGTTTGAATGAAATTCATATTTCTTTCTGTTCTGGACATTTGCGGAAAAAAAACATAAAGTGTTTCCCTCGTATCTTTTTGTTGAGCAGGGAGATTTTGAATATGACTAAACTTTGCAAAAGACCCTTTCAATAAGCTCTCAGAATGAGATCATAAAACTAGAGTTTGAAAATAAAATGTTTTCTGCTTTGAACATGTGAACACTCCATGCAGCTATTGCATGGAATGTACTGTGTTTTGAAGGAGTATGGGCATGTCTATTTCATAGAAACATACATTAATTTTGAATAATTGCTCAATTTACTCTAATTAAATGAAGTGCGAGAGACGTTTGGTGTCTGTATAATCAACACATTCACTATCAACTGATATATATATATATATATATATATATATATATATATATATATATATATATATATATATATATATATATATATATATATATATATAACCATAAAAAGTTTATAATCGAGTATTTAAATAGTTCAAGTTGGTCAACAAATATGCCCGAAACTGTTGAGAAGGTTTATGTTTATACTTGAATCATTTAAGACGCTACCAAAGTGAAATAGAAGTATTACCTGATCTAAATCTGATTTGAATCAGACATTCATTTAGGAATCTACCAACTTTGCCGAAGTGACAATAACTGGTAATTATCCTGATGGATTCTTAAGAATTCTGTATACATCAAAGGCAAGTTCATCTTGGGATATAAAGGAAACACAATTCCTACGAATCCATCAGATTCAATACTAGTTGACCCTCTCGCAGTGATGATAGATTCCTAGATGAATGTCTGAGTCAAATGTACTTCATCAGATGGTACTGAATATCTTCAATGTTTTCCAATAGTCCGTACTTCTGTTACGTTTCTGTTTGGGCATCCGCAGTAAGAAATGTGCTCGAAAGCAAAATTGTTAGTGCATGATCAAAATATACTCCCAGGAACCCACAGTCAACTTATACAGCCCTAAACAACTTTTGAATATCTCTTTCCTTCATAAAAAGGAAATGGAAAATTTATGCTTCCATTCAAGAGGTGAGAAATAACTTGAAACATTTTGATTTGCTCTTCAAAACTGTGAATAACAACCATAACTAATCTATACGGCATTCCAATAAATTGTCAATTATGAAAATGAAACCAATCGACTGATTTCAAAAATATAAAATATTACAGCGATTTACCAAATCATTCGATATCTAATGGCAAATTGAAATACATAAACAATTTGAAAAATATTCATTATCGTAAATTGCAGTTATTCATTGACAATTACATTTTTACTATTTGTACACTAATGATTTCACATCTTAGATGTTTGGAAATTTTCTTATTTCATTACCTTCACTGAAAAAATGTTATTTATCACAAATGAGAAAACACTTCGTGAACTTTCTTCTAGTGAAAATAATCAATTAAATGTTTCACACATTCGAATCATTCAGTTGTTCATTTCTCGTTTTTCCTCCTTTTTTTCTATAATGAATATAATGTATGTTTCTTGAAATGAATGAGTAAATGAAAGTTTCTCTTCATGTCTCCCAGAATCAATTTGTAATTTCTTCGTAGTTTTTTTTTTTGAGTGAGTAACCTATCACAATCTACTCAGCTTTGTTAACGTTTTGGACACCAAAACTGCTTCCGTTCTCAAAAGTTGTTCACAAATAGTTCTTTTCTATTATAATTTCATTCTGAGCTTTGACATAGCATTCTGTCATTCAAGACGTTTAGCCAGGTCTTGTTATCAAATAAATTCGCTGAGATGTAAATATCCTCAGATAGCATGATGAAAGCAGAATCCTTCAATTTCCAGCTCCGGTAAGCTATGCATTCGAAGTGTCATTGTATTCTACCGCGTGATTTGATAAATGCAATTATTTGTGTTTTCTGTTGTGTCGGTATTGAGCGTGAAATATTTGTTGTTTGGAATGTTGTTCTAACATTATACCTAACGTGACCATAAGTCCCGCTTTGGACGGGACAGTCCCGCTTTCAGGCAGTCTGTCCCGCTTTCCCCAGCTAAGCCGCCATGGTCCTGCTTTTGCAAACGAGAAGGTAGATTTTATAATAATTATTTACGACTAATACACATAATGTAAGTATTATATTTAAGGTTTCTGCAGTATAATGCCATATAATATTTCAATAAGGAATAATGGCCAGGGATTAATAGTAATAGTCTTTATTCCCTCTTTTAGTCTTATCACAAAATTTCTCGAATTGGATATTACTATGGAAACGATAAAACCAAACTTCAAAGCGTCAGTGTCAAACGCGTAGGTTTGTGTTATTGCATTGAGATGAATGGAACTGAAGAATCATTTATTCACGATAAATAAATTAGTCGTAAATAAAGTAGAGTACACTACTCGCAATTATGACTATTATTCTCTCGAAATATTACTCCCTCAACGCTAACGCGGCTCGATTCGAGAATTCCTCGAGAATAGTAGCTAAGATTATTGACTCGTGGAATAATCTACAATTTTTTTCTCAAATGGACAGGTGGTAAAACGACTGGGGCTTAGTGAGTCGTGCCTACTTAACTATTTTTTGTTAAGTGCTTCGAATATTTTTTGTTATTTCATCTTCTATATTAAAAAACTTGTGAAGTACTGAATTGTATAATTCTGCAGATGTCTCGATTTGACAAAGAAAATAAACGGTCACGTCCATTATACCTGTTGCTGATCCGTTTTAAATTTTCAGACAGTCGAAGGAATAATGTGTAGTTTGTGTACGTTGTATGTCTTCACTGTGGGGTATGTTACGATTTTTGATTTCCATCAATATTTTTTCGATTTCAAATATATGATTTCATGTTATACGAGAAGTAACTGACCGATAGGACGTGTTTCACTCAGAAGAAACTGTTTCTATTTGACGCAGCAACTTTTCGGGGTAGAAATTATCCACCACAAAATAATGAGTCTCAAATAGTGGGTACTGAATCAGAAGTGCTCAGAAAAAAATTTGAAAAATGCTTTCAGTGGAAAAATTTCATGTAATAATGTTTCGTTGATGAGTTTCTGTATCGGAAGTTGTAAAACAATTCGTTACGACTACTCATTACTCACCACAAAAAAGAAAAATGGCTTATGGAACGCAATGCCTATTCCTGAATTTCTCAGAATCATACATAAAATGAGTCTCAGGTCTCATTATAGATTAAGTGAGTTTTTGCGAATTTCATGCCTTTGTGATTTATACTTCGTCGTTATATTGGTCATCATTATAAAGCTCGCAAAGAGAAATCTCGTTCATTGCTCGAAGGAAGGCGCATTGTGCTCACATCCTCTAGACTCTAAAGGATATATGTTGCTTTTTTCCATCGTATTGTTTTTGATTTGGATTAGTATTTTATTGTAGTGACTGACTCACTGGAGGGGAAATAGATAATGAATCTACGTTTCATTTAATTCATTTTGTGGATGATTTTGGATAATTCCTTGGAAGAAGTTGATTCATCCAATGTTCAAATGTTGGATTTGTTTTACGGATGGATGATTTCAGCTGTTACCTCACCTTGAAAACCATTTGTTCTCGAGTAGAACTTCCATTCTTGTTTCATAATGAACTAAATAATTAAATAACTTTTTCCAAAAACCGTTTTTTGTCGAAACATGTTAAAATGGTTCATTGAACCTAAATTGACACATTTTTGTTCGGCACTTATTACCAATATACAGTGTGACCCATTTGAAGGAACAGCATCCCTTGTGAAACTTATATTTTTCTACCATTCAAATATTTTTCCAGTAGCTCAGCATTCGGAAGTTCTATTTGATCATCGAATCCCATGGATAAGTAAGAACATGTTCTCAGGGCCTACCACTATTATTTAATGTCAAAAATTGGAAAAAAGATACCAATTACTTTTTTCAGAGCTGACCACGTCGCTGTATCAACATAGTTCTGAAATGGTTTGTTTAAAAAATATGTCGAAATGTGTTAGTCATAAAAAACGTTATAAAGAAATATATTCTGAAAATTCTGACTACTACAGTAGATTCAGCAGGTTTTGTTCAATTTCTTGTGGATCTCTCCCAAATGAGTTTCCATTGGAAATATCATAAATGAAGATTCAAAATTCTATTCATTTTCCATTAAAACATATTTTTCAATTCTTTTACCAATATCACTTTTTGCTTGAAAAGATTTCGAGTGAATTCTGAACAGTGATGAACCATAGCCTGTTAAATCCAGTGAAGTTGTTGAATTCCAGTTTGATTTCATGTTAGGGAAACGAAGACCGCTCTGTGAAAATCAGTGTTACCGACTGTATTCACCTAGTTTGTTTATTATTCCTTTCTACATAATTTGTACATATTCCTGATTGATTGGTTTCGTGGTCTAGCGTTCTACGGCACTATCATATATTCGATGAAACTTTTTCACTGCTGGTTCCATCCGCAGTAGGGGCGGAATTTTTTCTGGCTGGCTTTGTGCGATAGACAATTGCCGATTGCCTGGATATTGATCCTAGTAGGTGGGATATCTTGATCGAATACATCAAGCAAAAAAGTAGCACTGTGTTTTTTTCTGGGTTTCCTACAGCTTAAATAGCAAATGCGCTACCGTAAATATCAGTAAGACGCCCCAGAGCACTTAGGCACCCGAGATGATTAGATGACTCTTGTCTGCATGAGGCTGTGCCTGCCGTAACAGTGTTCAACAAAGGAAATGAATAAATGAAACATTCATGAGAAATGAATATGCTGTGTTGAACATGGATTCCCATTATTTTCTTCGAACCATGTTTCAGTGGCAAGAGTGTGTTGAGTGGAATACCTTACGGATATACATATGAAATGAAAATGTGTCAGTGGGAAGTTGATAAGAAAAATCCTCTTATGCATGTTTCTAATAGCAACTATTATTCAGTTGGAAATTGGTATGATTGATTCCTAAATTTGGAACAAATCGATGTATATACATCTATTTGAAATATGTACCACCACTTATAAACCCCTTGAAGTTATTGCGTATTGTATTCAAATAAAAAAAACACATCATCCAATTTCTGGATACTCCTCTTCATTCGACTGTCGTCCTGGAATCTAGAGCTTACTCAGTTATTACTGACGCCCGAGACCTGATTCGTATAGATTATTGTAATGAAGTATGGGTGCCAAACCAAACCAAAAATAGATTTCTGATAACTCATAACTCTTTTATCCATGAATTGGATAATGAGTGAGTGTAGGTTGACACAAAATTGAGGTGAACTTCCAACCGTCTTTGCTATTATAAGGGAATAAGATTCTTATTTTTATCAAAATGGTTAAGGCTTTCGCGGCCGAGGTTATTAGTATAACTACTTCTCTTCGGGTGAAGGCCGTCGTTCTTTGGAATTTCGTCGCGCTAGCGAAACGTCAGGAAGAAATTCCAAAGAACGACGGCCTTCAAGCCCGAAGAGAAGTAGTTATACTCTTATTTTTATGTTACCATTTCTTGTAATATATCACCATCAAGCCAACAAAAATACTCAGCTCTCCCTCAGTTTTCACGAACCTCATTTCAATGTCACTTACAAAAAATGAAATGACGCCGTCGATGGCGCCCAACGTGAGACTGATTACACCAGATTTTTTTTCTCCGAGAGTATTCCTGAAATTATGTGAAATTATTTAAGATGTTTCTATTGCCACATTTCGGAATATCAAATCGATAACCATCAGGTTTCCATGAAAACAAAATGTAAAAATCTCACTAACATGCATTTCATTTCATTCCAGATCGGCCATCACGGTATTCCCGCAACGCACTGACGGGAAGCATGACTACCGCGTGTGGAATCCGCAGTTGGTGAGTTACGCCGGCTACCGCCAACCGGACGGTTCTGTCATCGGGGACCCGATGAACGCTGAATTCACGGATCTTTGTCTCAAGCTCGGCTGGAAGGGCACAGGCGGCAGGTGGGATATATTGCCCCTGGTGCTATCTGCCAACGGGCACGATCCCGATTACTTCGACGTACCCAAGGAGTACGTGCTGGAAGTGCCGCTCAGCCATCCGACGTAAGTGAATTCAGATCATAATTTCGAAATGTATATAATACAGTCTTGAACATTCGACTACGATATTTCTGAATGAGACGGGGTATGCATACTAAACAGATGTTGTGACGTCACTCATCCAAAAGAGAGGTATTTTTTTTTCGAATGAGAAGGGAGTCTTCTGGTACCTACTTTAGAAGTTCTTTCAGCAATCATCCCAAGAGTTATTTGCCTGTTGATAGTCTGCGAATGAACAATAATACACAACTGCAGAGAGGTTTCTGTTCAGAAGTCGTTTCAATTTATTTTAATAAATGTTCAGAGTTTATTCATTTACTAGCTATGAAGATGTCTGAGAATTGATTTTCAATATTTCAGGATATTACCTAATACACATTTACCTGACACTAAATTAAATCATTCTAAATCTCTCAAGATGTCCTTATATTCAAAGTTGAAATATATCAGTCAGATATAATAGGAGAAGGAATCGGATCTTCAAGACTATTGTATTAAATATTCATGTTGTATGTGTTTCTTCAAGAATTACGATATCCCTCAATCACTAGTGAATACTGAAATAATTACTCACCACCATCATAAATTATGATTTCATTATTCACTAGTGATTAATGGATATCGTAATTCTTGAAAAAACATATGCATTATGAATATTTTTCATATTTTCATTGTATTTTTTGATATCATTGGTATTTCTTAGGTATTCCAACAGATTTGATTTTGATGAAGCATAACGATATTCTTCCCAATTTTGCTGTTGAAATGGTTTATGTAAAAGTCGTGGACAAAGTATAGTATTCTACTCGATTATAATGGCTACTATTCACCTCGTGAATAATAGTCATGATCATACGCTCGTTGAATAATATACTATTTCATGTGAATTTTACTGGACAGGATGATATATTCAAGAATGAATATCAGAAACTTCAGTTCTACTGATATTCTGAAAACGGATATATCACGCAAGCCAACTCGTTCCGACGGTAGTAGAAGCGTATTTGAAGACAAGAGTATAAAGCGCAAATTTTCAACGAGAAGAACACCTAGGGGCATGGCCCAGCTCTTCAGGTTGACTGACAGTCATTCAATATCTAAAGTTGAGCAACGCGAGCGCGGTTAGTACTTGGATGGGTGACCATACAGGGAAATACCGTGTCGAAAGCCCATACAACTGCAGCAAAATAGCATATCATAGCTCGCAGGCAATATATCAATGAGCACAAGATATATTGAGGATATGCCGTCCATCGGAGGGGACGTAAAGCCGGCGGTCTCGAATCCAAGGATGTTGGGCTCGTTAAAGATCCCTACCTCTGGTTGGAATACCAAGTTTGGCAAAATTTCCAGTTGGGGAAGTGTGCTCGCCGGCGTCGGTGATTGGCTTTAGTAGCGTGAATAGTCCGACGTTTGATAAAGAAATGAAAAAAAAACACTTTGAATTTGACGCCGTATCGAAATACAACTATTTCCAAAGAAATAAATCTCATACCAATTCTTTTGTATCAGTGAAACACATAATAAGACTGCCAACTATGATTATCGAAATGAACTTCCAGATCGTCAAAGGAAGAAGTTCATTTTCATCAAAGCAAACATGTACTGATGTTTTTTCAAGAAGCATGTATTGGTGGTAACAGAAAGAGTTTGACTGAAGACGAATGAACTATCATATGTCATACATTGATGTTGGCTAGTGAATAGGTAACTTTCAGATTTCACGTGGTTATACTTCCAAGTTTTCGAAATGGTGCTAATGGAATTTATATGAACGAGCAACCTGATATACGAATGATCTCCCAAACATTTTCATCTTAATCTTAGGTACAGTGGGAAAACCTTTCATATTTCTGCCTTGATTTCAGGGTTGTAAACATCCAAACGATATCTCATTTCACATTTCACGAATGTTTGTCATATTGATTTCATGAAAACAGATCTGCTCATATTACTAGTATCTGTATTCACGTCTTCTGAATGAAACACATTACGGTACAATGACCAAAAATAGTATACCTATAATGAACTCAAGCATGAAGTGCATCATTTATCTCGTGGGGGAGGAGGGGGGGGGGGGTATTATTTAGCGAGGCCTCAGACCGAAACGATTTTTTTTAAAGCAAACCAGTGTTGACTTTGACATGAAGTATTTCAACTATACCGAACTCAAGCTCAGACTTTAACAGATACTCAAGAAATATTTCAGCATTCCAGTTATACCACGTTACTTCAAAAATATGTATAATTTGCTATTCTAGAGAACATCCCATAAAAAATGACAGCTCGGACCGAAGTTCTGTCACCAGTCTTATAAGATCTCAACTCCATCTAGAGCATTCTTGCGATATATTTTCTTCGCAGCGTTCAACGAAATGAATCGATATACACAGAGACATTATCTGATGTGTTCAAAGGCTAATTCAATATTTTTAATGAGAAACTCCGTTGAACACAGGGCATATGGATGAGAATTAAATTTGTGAATGAATATTTAATATAGTCATATCATGATTAGAAAGTATTTTTTCATTCACACCCATAAAATATTATTTGAAAGTGCGAACGTACGGAAACATTGGTGTTGAATACCTTGTTTAATTGTTGTAAAAACCATTTGAATGTAAATGTGCTGCATTCATATATAGATTAGTGTTAATTAGTCATAGAATATATTTCAGTATATAGCTTTTTCGCACTAGAGAAAATATATATATATATATATATAAAGGTAGAGATTTGAATCGACTGAACAGATTATGAAATGAGAGATTGTGTCGGGTTTCGCAGTCTGAGGAATAAAGTGTACTCTTTATTTCAGTTCAAGCTTTCGAGTCTATTTGGCTCTTCTTCAGGAACGCTATACAATCAAAAATCAATTCTTAAATATCTAAAATACAGTATAAGGGAATTAACTTACGAAATGTGAGATTAAAATAAGAAGCTGCAAATTCTATATTTATCCATCACACTTGTATATCTTGTAATATTGTATAAAACTAGTAAAATATATATATAAAATTGGGTAGAAATGACTAATATTTTCAAACATTCTGATTGTATAAATTCAAGAAGAGACATAGAAAGTCTCAACGTAATATATACTTACTTACTCCATCTAGACAATAACAATAGATTTCAAATAATTCACTAATTTTCGTACAAATTCAATTTGAGAAACATCAAATTCCATTTTCATAAAATTCAGCAAGGTTCATATACTATTTTCAACTTCGTTTTCATATAGATTATTCAAAAACCAGTAGTTTTATGTCAGTGTCCCGATACATATCAATCATTGCCAATGTCACTTATATCAGTATATTTTAACGATTGAGTACTCTAAACCCCTTCTACCCAATTTTATATATATATTTTACTAGTTTTATACAATATTACAAGATATACAAGTGTGATGGATAAATATAGAATTTGCAGCTTCTTATTTTAATCTCACATTTCGTAAGTTAATTCCCTTATACTGTATTTTAGATATTTAAGAATTGATTTTTGATTGTATAGCGTTCCTGAAGAAGAGCCAAATAGACTCGAAAGCTTGAACTGAAATAAAGAGTACACTTTATTCCTCAGACTGCAAAACCCGACACAATCTCTCATTTTATATATATATATATATATATATATATATATATATATATATATATTTTTTTTTCATAACATAATAATTAACCCCCAGCATCCACTCGTTTTATCTCTGCTCACGTAAAATCAAGATTTGATGCAAACGATTCTGTCATTTTGTGTCCTCCGACCTAACAATTCCTTTCGACTAGTGATAACGCCTTTTGTGAGCTTGAATTTCCTATCTGTATTTTTCACTCTAATATAATATTTTATGTATATAGATGAAAAATACCGTTTGATTGTCATATTTCCTTATTGTTCAATAGTGAATATGCATAAGATTGAAATTTGTTTCAAATATTTTTTCCCGAATATTTCGCTTATTGAATCAAAAGGTATTATTTCATTCAGTTGTCATTCATACCGATGAAATATTATATGGAAGTGGGAAAAAATAAAAGGAAATTCAAACTCACAAAACGTGTCATCACTGGTCGAAAAGAATTGTTACGTCGAGGACACAAAATGACAGTTTATTTTCCATCAAATCTTGACCCTACGTGAGCAGAGGTCAAAGGAGTGAAAGCTGCAAGGTAATTAATTATTATTTTATGTGATATATTTTAGTCCATAACCCAGTCTTGTATCATCGTCTGTATCATGAGAATGTATACATTATATCATTGAGGAACACTCAAATATGATAACTTTATTGACTTTGGATTTGATGTATAATATAAATCGATATGGGATGGGTTAGTTTCAAACCGAATTTTCTTTCATAGAAGTTGTGATTTCTATTTTCAATTCGGAGGAGAAAAAAGACAAAAAATTATCCATCAAATTGCATTCTCTCCACAAAAATACCTAAATTCCTTATAGTTACTTCTGACCAATTCACACTAAGCAGTATATAAATGTAGCACACTCACAATCGATTGGGCTCCACAACAATACATCAAGATATTCAACACTAATATTTTCGTAAGTATACATCGCTTGGATTACGAGAAAAATACTATACTTTTAAGAAGGTTCCTTAGCTTCTTCCATTATCTGCTCAGCAGTTACAACTGAAAATACCCTCGAGTATTCGACATGTTTGGATTAAACAAATACGACACATATCCGTGGATGTTTTCCAAAGCGCGCCCAACATTGTGGCGTTGAAACGCGTCAAATATATTTGGTGTTTTACATTCCACTTTCAATAGTAATTTGAAAATTTTCACCCCTTTTTATATTTTTTCTACGTCATGAATGTACATGTACTATCAACAGACATAATTGAATATATAATTATCTTGGGCAACTTCATATATCTCGGGACAGATGCCCTCGACCCTGTAAATTGTTGCTCTAAAATATAATTGTCTTCATAAGGAGCTCGGAAATAACTATTTCGATCGGCAATTTGTCACTGTACATTCTAATCAGTTCGCGGTCATTCGCTACGGCTTTTCTTGGGGAAATTGCGGACCAGGTGTTTTCGTTCCCCAATAATATTTCCGAATGGTTTCCAATGTTTCCATTTCAGGTCTCGCGGATTTATGGTCCCATAAATACTCGGCATTGTGTGCAGTTGCGTGGCGAATGTGAATGATGCCATAATTTTGATAATCTATCCAGGAAATATCTGCGATATGCATATCCTGTTTCCAGCTTAACGTGCGATGGATGGGTGTTCGTGATTTCTACCTCCATAGGGCCAGTATCGGTTATACTACGGGCTTCGATTCTGGTGCCGCTGATCAATGCAACTTTCACTGATAACAATATATATATATATATATATATATATATATATATATATATATATATATATATATATATATATATACTAGATTTGTAAGTTCTCAGGTATGCGGTCTGTTTACTAATAAAACTCATCAATTTGATTATTCAAATGTAAAAATCCTAGACAGAGTCAGTAACCAGAAAACTAGATTGTTCCTTGAAATGTTCTACATTAACAAAAAACCAAATACAGTTAATTATAAAACCGATACAGGTCATTGCAATATTTTGAGTTCTATTTAATCACTTTTGTAATATTTAAAAATAAGGACCGACATGTGCTTACTTATAAAAACCCTTAGATTAACGTTAATTACATCATTGCCTGGTACAGCTGAGGGACTCCTATAAACATGAATTTTGCCTAGCTGATTCAGTTTAAGTGAGGCAGTAACTATGCGAGCATGGGTAGTTTGATTCAGCTTTCCCAGGCAATGAACACACCAGGAATATTAATTCTATGATTGTAAGTAGAACTGTTATTTTCGATTCAATCTTGTAAAATTTTGTCACATTCTTTGTAGCTTTTCTCCTGATGAAGCTAATAAACATTAGCGAAATATTGAGATCAAGAACAAATGAGTTTTATTGGTAAACAGACCGCATACCTGAGAACTTCCAAATCTAGTTTATAAAGTACGGTCGAGAATACATCACAAATATATATATATATATATATATATATATATATATATATATATATATATATATATATATATATATATATATATATATATATTACTATAAAATCCAACCTATACGTTTTTAAAAAGCAGGACTCTTTGTATGTCAGATGGAATTGATCAGGGGGAATCTTTCGGATACCTCGTATATCATGACTAGCAAAGACAAACATCGAATGACATAACAACTGTCACTTGATAAGTAACAAACTTTGGCAATTAAATGCAAATAATTGACAACAGCCGTATGAATGAAAAGACACTCAATCAATTCATAAAATTATGTAGAATTTTCTAAATCCTTTTTCACTGATCAATATGAGCCAAAATTTGAAAGAAGAACATTTTGAAAATTTAGACAATCAGAGTAGAATTCAACTTTTTCTTGACACTGAACGATGCTTCTATAAAAAAGGCATTATAAATAAAATCAAATGGAAAAATATAATGCAGGAGCAAACAAGAATAAATAAGCTTCAAAATGGTAGTAATAAGATAATTGTAGTTTGTAATATAGATTAAGAATTAATTATTAAACATTTAGAATAGTGATAGTAGTGACATGTTGCTAGGGAAAATAATCATTCAATTGTTCGTTTGTCAACAATGAAGTTCAGAACTCAGCTTCAGGGAAGGAGCATGCAAAAATTTTCGTCAAATAATTATTCAAAGAAATCCCTACCTAAATGGGGCAAAACATGTCACAAGTGCTTTGTGTTCGTTAAACGGCTCACCACAAGTGGTTTCAAGACGTTCTTCCCATGAAAACTTTCCTGATGAGAAATCTTCGCCCGATCCAGAACGAAAGCAATACTTACCAGAAACTCTTGCAGGCAAGGATGTCTGTAAGAGGAGTCGCAGGCAGAACATCGTCGAAAAACCAGCTGGCAAACATCAATCATATATTGTTGCAACGTATATATTTCCTTGTGCACATAAATCATTCCTTGAGCTCATAAACTTTTTCCAATCGCCATTTTTTTAAGAACAATTACTATTTCGTGTGTTTCAAATAAAGTTTTATCAAGCTTGCCTAGATACGTGACGCACTATGACGTCATGACAATTAACATTGATGCGTGTCGCAATTCTGAACTTTCGAGTCAAGTGGTATAGGTTAAGATCATTTTACTAATATATCATTATCGACTTACCTGTGAATAACAATCGTCGAAATTTGATACCGATTCAAGTTCCTAATGAACAGATATGTTCGTATTACTTGTAAATATTAAATTGAATTTTAGGTTAAGATCATTTTAATTCCCATTCGTAATTATTTGTTGACATTTATGTGTTTTCCTATTCAAATGCATTGTTCATTAAATTTCATTGAAAATACACTTCTCTTGTCTGAATTGGTATGGAAGTCTACCCACTATTTATGATTTACGTTTTGTCTTGTGTATCCTTCCTGAATTGAATCCACCTGAGGTACAAAGAAATGCTATACCTTGGGTTAGGTAAAGTATGAGGTCTGAAAAGAGTCTGATATCAAATCTAAGTTTCGTTGATAGAAAATAACCCTGAGATCTTCCTTATTTGATAATAAAAACCCTGAGAATAATTTTTATATCTTTAGCACAAAATTCATATTATATAGCAACCCAACGTGTGGTGAAATAATATAATAAAAAAAAACAATAGTTTAATATCATATCAATATATATAT